>OZ023326.1:25454447-25491947 GCA_964007535.1 Brachyptera risi
ACTTTTTTTGTACACGCAAACTCATCCAACTTAGAACTGTATAGTTTTTGGGATGAATCGGTCGGACCGATTTTGAGAATCATCATCTCAAAGTTTCTAAAAACCCCATAAGATTTGGCTGGGCAGAAAATGTTGAAAAATAAAATCTCTCCAAATGGAATGAAATTTTCTCTAAATGTGTATACATGGATTTTACACATTATCACGATCTTTTAAGCAATTCTGATCAGTCGTTTTGAAGAAAAAAAATAAAATGTCTGATAATATTCATAAAATATATCATAAAAATTGTGACAGAATTAAGTTGTCGAGATTCACTGCTTTCTAGATTCAAGAGTTGACCAACAATGAAGTATTTTTTATATGCGTCAAGGTGTGTAGAACACCAGAGTCAATGAAGTGGCAAGAGTAAAACTACTTTAACGACTTTAATAGCTTATTCAGATATCAAGGTGTGTAGAATACCAGAGTCGATAAAGTAGCAAGGGTAGAACTACTTTAAGGACTTTTATACCTTATTGAGATATCTCGCTCATCTTACAACGCATATTTCGCGTTTGACTAGTATTAGACAACCTAATCAGTACATTTCATTATTTTTGACTAATTACTTCTACTGACTTCTACCACCTATGAAGATATTTTTCCACTCAACCAGACTTATCACGTTTAATACATTTTCCAGACTTAAATAAATCGTCATGACGTTCGACCATGATATAAAGCCAAATGATCCGACCCACTGTCTTTGATCTCTAGGTTCCAGTTAAGTCTGAATGTGTATGTCACATGTTGAGGTTAGACAATCAATCATCGTGAAGGTGTTGGAGAGTTTAATTATAATCCATTGGCTTTTTATATAAACTTACAGTCGACACTGAAAAATATCACCGCTTGACGGATAACAATTATATTTTCAGTCAAGTTCGTTGCACATACATGCATAAATGGAGTGGTAAGATCGCCCTTGTGGTGCCCCGTCCAAACGATCCTACTTTTCATCCTTAGCCTTAATTGGGGAACAATGATGTTGTATCAAGTTTCGATGTTATTAAAAAAAAAAAAAAAACATACGTTCATTTCAGTTATTACGTCATGATAACATCATCAAGCTCTCATATAAAGTCCAAATATATAATTTTTTCAAACTAAACACAACTTGTGATGGATACATCTTGAAGTGCAGGTTATGACTAAAATATAACTAGAATATAAATGATGGACTGGTTCAATGATTTTCCAAACATTATCCGGATGGCCAACAGCGAAGACTTCCATCTTACTCTTGAGGAGCTATGTATTTTTTTTTTCTCGTTTGTAAGCACGGCACAGGTCCACACGGTTTCACTGATCGACATGATTTTTTTTCTGGAAACCCACAAGAACCCAGAAGAAGAGTCGATGAAGCATTCTGTGGATTATTCTGTGGATTATTCCACATTCATTGTGGACGACCCCTCACACCCACATTTAATGTGGAACAACACACAATCGGTAGCAGCACAAAACGATTTTTTCAACAGCACATTTCAGCACAGAACCAGCACATCTGAGAAACATCATCGAAGATATATTTCCAAGGTGAGAGGGGGGAGGTTGGTATTGAATTGCCCTCCCTCACATTGAATGTGGAATAACTACAAGGCGGTGGCAGCACGAAACGATTTATTTACAGCACATTTCAGCACAATACGAGCTATTCCGGAAAACCAATTACAAATATATATTCCAAGTGTGGGGGACGGGGGTGGCATCAACTTGGCCCCCCATATTGGAATCGAAATAACTATAGAGAACGATATAGCAGGTCAAAACGATTCTCTTGCAGCATATTTCAGCACGAAACGAGCACATTCCAATGCATTCAGAGAAAATTTGAATTTCGAATGTGTGTGGTGGGAGGGGGGGGGGGGGAGGCGGAGTTGGTGCATCTGTGAAAACCACATCCTGCATACTTTCTATCGAAACAAGAGTATAATGGAAATGATACAACGTATATATGAAACAGAATCACTGATTTAAACGAATTACGATAAGAGAACAAGTAATACACCATTCAGCATTTCGTACTTCAATCAATATGACCAGTGTTGAATCCGGGCATACCTACCTGCGGGGGAGCTTTGCCCCCTCCGCAGCTCGTCGCCAGCCCTTCCGAGATAGAAACATTGAGCACCAGGTTACAGTTTATTTTTTGAGAAACTTGTATTTCGGTTCCTCCTCCCCCCCCCCCCCCCCCGGAAAACACAAAAGCTCCCCCGCAACAAAATTTCAGAATTCAACACTTAACATGACTGAATGAGTACTATTGTTGCCGTCGTGAAGATCACAGCTGGTGACGTACCATTCATATGTCGATGATGGCGGGTTTCATTAGATGAGCGTAGCGAAGTCTCCATCCCACTCTTATAGGGCTTTGTCTGTGTTTTGTTTTTTGTTTTTGTTTGTTTGTGAGCACTCCACAGGTCGCAGGGCTTGACTGATCGACATGAAACTTTTTTTTGTACACGCAAACTCATCCAACTTAGAACTGTATAGTTTTTGAAATGAATCGGTTGGACCAATTTTGAGAAATATCATCTCAAAGTTTTTAAAAAACCCATAAGATTTGGCAGGGCGGAAAATGTTGAAAAATACTAGGCAAACGTAACATATGCGTTGAAAGATGAGCGAGATATCTGAATAAGGGTCGTTAAAGTAGTCTACCCTTGCTACTTTATCGACTCTGGTATTATACACACCTTGACTCGTTAGATGAGCGTAGCGAAGTCTCTATCCCATTCTTATGGAGCTTTGTCTGTATGTTTTTTTTTTTTTTTTTGTAAGCACTGCACAGGCGCATGGTTTGTCTGATCAACATGCATTTTTTTTTTGTACGGGCCAATTTTTACAACTAAGAACTGTATAGTTTTTGGAATGAATTGGTCGATCGATTTTGAGATATATCATGTCAACATTTTTAAAAACCTCAAAGATTAGGCTGGGTAAGAAAATTTTCAAAAATAAAATCTCTCTAAATAGAATAAAATTTTCTGTAAATGTGTATACATGAATGATACAAACAATCATCATTTATTATGCAATTCGAGTTAGCCGTTATGAAGAAAAAAAATAAATCAACTGTCTTTATTCATCAAATATTATCATACAAATTATGACAGTAGAGGCTTCTGTCACGTAACAAATGACAAATAATCGTTACCATGGCAATACAGCGAACTGGTGGACTACCAAACATTCTGATTGGTCAATTCCAACTGGTGGACATTGTTGTCGGTCTCTTTCAACAATGAGTGACGTCCACAGCCTTCTTCATTCAAATCATTCTTCTCTGATACTGCCCTTTCACTCGGGCTATTTGGACGGGTTCGCGCATATTTGCTCGCGCAGGCAAAAATGACGTCATGGTCTGGTATGTACTGCACCCTGGTATCTAAAGTTCCAACTTCGAACAATTGTCATTCTTTTCAACTGTCATTCTTGTCACAATATTCTGTCAATCTCTTGCGACGTTATTGAGGTTATGTCATATCTACATTTTGGCGAGGGTCTATAGGCTTACCCAGATTTAGACGTGAACGATATTTATGTTGACCCAAGCAATAAACATCATTCAAGAACTTGTCCCGGTGATATTCCGGATTCATTATATTATTGAATAAAATCTTTCATATCATTTATTATCATAAACAAAGTTACTAGTTGGTGAACTCGCGAAGTCACGGCCTAATAGAATGCGTGCATAATTTAAATTATCCTACGGAAATTCCCAAAGTTATTGGTATCTTCGCAGATATGACACTTCAAACAAACCGATTTACTTGAACATCTTTGGAAAGTGACGTCATGGTCTGGAAACAACGGCACCATCGGCGATTTTGTGAACTAAAATAATTGGACATCGGTTAACATGGGAAGCATACCCCGAGTGAAAGGGCAGTATCAGAGAAGAATGATCTGAATAAAGAAGGCTGTGGTGACGTCACTTGACAGATTCCTATTGGGTTCTCGAGATTCACTGCTTTCTAGATTCAATATTTGCCCAACAATGAAGTATTTTCATATACGTCAAGGTGTGTAGAACACCAGAGTCGATAAAGTCGCAAGGATCCTACTTTAACGACTTATGTTCCTCATATTCAGATATCAAGGTGTGTAGAATACCAGAGTCGATAAAGTAGCAAGGGTAGAACTACTTCAACCACTTTTATACCTTATTCGGAATGAATGAATATCAGGGTTTTAAGGCGCATCGACAGCGAGGTCATTTATTCGGATATCTCGCTCATCTTACAACCCATATGTTGCGTTTGCCTAGTATAAAAATACTTCAATGTCAGGTAAATCTCGAATCTAGAAAGTAGTGAATCTCTGCTTGAACATTTCTATAGTATATTTGATAAATGAAAACAATGATTTGAATTGTTTTCTTCAAAATGGCTGGTTCAAATTGCTTACAAAATGGTGATTATGTGTATCAATCATGTGTGAACATTCAGAGGAAATTTTTTTTTTCGGAGAGATTTCATTTTTTCAAATTTATTTTCCCAGCCTAATCTTATGAGGTTTTTAGAAACTTTGACATAATATTTCTCAAAATCTATCCAACTCATTCATTTCAAAAACCATACAGTTCTAAGTTGAATGAGTTTGCGTGTATACAAAAACTTTCATGACGATCAGTCAAATCCTGCGACCTGTGGTGTGCTTACAAACAAACAAAAAACATACAAACAAAAAAACGCAGACCCCTATAAGAGTGGGATAGAGACTTCGCTACGCTCATCTAAAAATTTCTCCAAATGAGATTAAATTTTCTTTGAATGTGTATACATAGATTTTACACATTATCACCATTTTGTATGCAATTCTAATCAGCCGTTTTGAAGAAAAAAATTGAATAACTGGATTTATTAATCAAATATATCATAAAAATGATGACAGTCAATTGGGTTGCCGCGATTCACTGCTTTTAGATTCAATATTTGCCCAAAAATGAAGTATTTTTATATGCGCAAGGTGTGAAGAATACCGGAGTCGATAAAGTAGTAGGGGTAGAACTACTCTAACGACTTATGTACCTTATTCAGATATCAAGGTGTGTAGGATACCAAAGTTGATGAAGTAGCAAGGGTAGAACTACTTCAACTACGTTTATACCTTATTCGGATATCTCGCTCACCTCACAACGCATATTTCGCGTTTGACTAGTCATATGTCACTATAGTTAGATGAACGATAACGAAGACTACTTCAACTACTTAACTCTTCGTTTTTTTTTATGCGCTCCACGGATCGGATGTTTGTCAAATCAAGCTCAATAATACTGAGAGCATGCATAATTATCCAATTCAAATATCTATATAGTTCTTGTGATTGAAAATATACATACAACTCTTGATAAAAATCACATTGAAATAAAAAAAAAAAACGCGAAAGGTAGAAAAAATGATCAACGATTATTTTGATTGTGAAGGACGATATTCTGATACTTTTGAATATAACTGTAAATTTCTATTGATTCACACACATAAGTGATCGACATTATTAAACATTCTCACGTGATTAATCGGATCTTTTCCCCCATTCTCGAATGCCCATTTATTTTTCATCACGTACATTCAGAATATTATTTCTGTAGTCATCTAAATCACAGCCGATGAACAGACCATTTGTCAATGTTCGCGGTTTTTATGGAAACACCGCTAGTTTATCTAATTCTAACGGATATCAGTAAATTACAACAGTTGGATTCTCATCGCAAAACCAACCATTTAATATATTGGCCTCGCTCCAGAGTAACATCGAGCAATCGTCAGTGCCACCACCAGTGACGTCACAAGTTGTGGTTGCTAACCAATGACGGATAACCGTTTCCTTGACTTGGTTTCACTCAATTCCTTCTCAACCTTCCCCTCCCCTCCCCCTGTTTTCTCGCAAGTCCCAACGCTCGCCTTGCAATCTCTCACCTAGCGTCTAACTTGAAAACCACACATTTCAAGAGCAGATGATGCAAGACGGATTTGAAAATGTACGCGATGATCATCGATATTCATACAGATATCTCGATGAGAGTTGGATGAAATAGTGTAGCTCTAGGTGAGGTTGTCGGCATTCTAGATATTGACTAAAGCAACTGGGAAAAACGGTATTGAAAATATAACCACTAAACGAGATCTGCAGATTTTAAATACGAACCAAAATCAAAAAATACAACTGAAAACTCATAATCGACATTAATTAAATTGAACTAAAATTAACAAAAAATCAAATTCAATTGAATTCTTATTGAATTTTTATCAAATCAAAATATAACATTCAAATTCGAATTCAATCTGAATCAAATATCAAATATTGAATTGGAGTTGAAAAAATAAAAGTTACTCAAAATACGAATTCCGTTGATTGATTGAAAAGCTTATAGTTAGGGTGGTGGTGAAAGTTGGCTACTCAAATTCTATAATCACTGTACCAACTAGATATTTGTTGTTAATCTGAGTACGTGCACGCACGAGAGTCTTGGTTGTTTTCACCAACATAACAAACAAAAATGTGATTGTCACACATAATTATGTGTCATTCTGAAGATAACGTTTTTTCTGAATCTGATATGCGATTCGAAACGAATACAGAAATGTGAACTTTTGTATACAAAAATGCTTTAAAAATGTTCAAAGCTGCAGTGATGATAAGTTCATAATAATAAATTACCCAGGATATTTCAATTATTCATTGTTGGTAGACCACGTTCATATCTTGTGCATACAAGTATGGGTCTACACTGAAATTCGCTGGGATGTGACAACAAGAAGAATTGAATTTCGTATCGAAGTAACGTAGTTACCAATCTGGATGTTGGACAATTCATAATACAGAGTGTATTTAATGAAGTTTTGTTCAACTTTATTTTTCTTACAACATACTGATTCTTCCAATAAAGATGTTTTGTAGGTGACCTACGTAAGTATGATTTAGGCCCACAGATACAGTTATTAAACAGTATCAAAGTAACAAGAACAAAATTATGTATAATCAATCGAGAATTATTTTTAAAACTAGACACTAGATATATTATTGATTAATGAAAGAGCTGATAAGATATGATATGAGAAAAAGATGCTTGAAAAAAGCATCACGAGGAAGTTGATGGCATCAGATAATGTTTATGACACCGTAGAGGTGATAGGAATGAGAGGTGATGCTGGTAGGGATATGTTGAAAAAGGAAGATTTTGAGAAGAACAGTAAACATGGCGAATCCATATGGACATTTTCAAACGTCACCCAATGACCCAACCAACAGTTATAGGTTAAATAGGGATACCAATATGCGGGTGACAATTGAAAGACGAGATAACAATGAACTGCATACATAATTTCTTCCTTTTCTCTTGGAATTGAAACTTTCAAAACATATGAACAAAGAGAAGATAGCTCATGAAATAAAGAGGAATAAACTGAATAAGAAGCGAATGGTGACGTATTCCAAGGTCATAAATTATATATTGTGAGAGTTGAAAAAGTCAAGTTTAAAAGGTGAAAAGTATGAATTGAAGTTATGAAAAATGACAGAAATTCCAAATGTTGGAATATATTGTCACATGACTATCATGGAAGTGCGTATTTATGGTTGCATCTGAATTTTCCCATATGTGTTCCATGGAAAAAACATCCGTTTCCTAAAACCCATTATATAACAATATACTATTTTTTCGAACAATAATTCAAGAAATGGAAGTAATCCCATCCATTATTACGAACGAATGTTCAAAAGACATATAAATTTAATTTCAACATCTCTTTTCTTCCGTGATATATGTCGGCTATTCCTGGTTATATTCTCTTTTCAATTTCACGTTTTCTTTGGCATCGATTCCGAATAGATTTCGTTTCCAATTCAAAGGCTTGTCACTTCGCGTTCATACATTGCGTTTATGTTACGTGTAAAAAGTCACCATCATATCTCTCCCCATTCTTTCACATTCAGTGAACGAAAGAAATCTACGGCTTTTCACAAATATTTCCTTCCTGATGCAATATTTTGTCCAGAACTTGACACGTTCTCTTATATACATCACACGGTTGTTGAAGATAGCTTGGATGGAAGAAAAAGACTGAAATACGCGTCCGTTTTTCTGAGACATTTGAGATTTTCTTCTGAATCGTATTCCCATATTAACAAATTGTCGGTGAAGTCGTTCACCACTATCAAATATGTTCTCATATGAATCTTTATAGAACTGAAATATTGCAATCGTGATTATATTATCTCTCCAATATTCACAGCGTGTTAGATGGGTTACATTACAATTGATTATTTCCTTTGGGAAGTTGAGATCGCCTTTGTGATGATTTCAGCAAAAACATCATCTTTGTTCATAGGTTTCAATGTTGATAGAGATGAATATAGTGATTGTTGATTCTGAAAAACATGAGTCAGAGTGTATCAACTCTCACACCTGTACATGAATTAAATTGGGTACAAGTGCAATGCGACTGCATTGCACAATGAAGTTATGTATCTAAGTATAGTATTGCTGAAACGTACTCAATGCCACCATAACTTGTTCATGTTTAGTGGCTCAACCATGGAAACATGCAGTAGGAGGGTGCATAAAGATCTATACACATGAACACACACATACTCACACACACACACATATATATATATATATATATATATATATATATATATATATATATATATATATATATATATATATATATATATATATACATATTAGAAAAAAAAATATATATATATATATATATATATATATATATGTATATATATATATATATATATATATATACATATTAAAAAAAAAAAAAAATATATATATATATATATATATATATATATATATATATATATATATATATATATATATATATGTGTGTGTGTGGAATAATCAAAATGGGTTGGTAAGAACGTTATTGTGGTGCTCGGTTCATACAATCCCACTTCTAATCATACCCTCAATTGGCGAACAGTCATTTTCTATCAAGATTCGATGTTGAGGAAAAAATGAAAATATAAAATGGACCCATGTAAAAATCATATTTTACTGTCACTTCTTTCTTATGCGTTTCTTGTACAGATCAACTAATAGTGTATCTGATTGATTCAATCAGGTACACATCATACATCGTCTTGAATCAACTTTTCTACTGTCATTAAAATGCGAGTATCGTCATCATTTCTCAATGAGCATATCCATTTGGATAGTTCTTTGAAAAAAAAAGAAACATTATAGAGGGGAAAAGCTCAGCAACGAACTTATTATCCCAATATCCTCCGCTTAATATCATCACCATAGTAGTAGATCATCATATTCACATATTCGACATTCATATTCATAATCGATTTTTCAATATTTTTCGTGATTTTTTCATTTGCAAATCAGTTTACTGTTTTCTGTCATAATATCACGAAACATGAAAACAGAAACGCCCAGAACATTGAATTATCAAAAAAGAAAAGAACTTTCCCCAAGAGTTCGTACCTGACTCTTCATCACAGCTGTAGAATTTTCCATTCTATATTACTACAGCAGGTTGATTTGATAATGTTAATGAACATATGGAAAGAGTGGAAAAAATTATTTTTTTCATTCGAATTTTCCTGGTCGTAGAGGGTTGATACTCAATACTCCGTACAGCATTGCTACATGTGTTTATTTGAATTAATATTGAGGTCAGTTGGGTGTTTTCCAAAACACATGATAGAAATTGAGTTTTTTTCAAAAATATCGAGTCAATCAAATGACAAGTGTCACTCATTACGCGCACGAAATATATAGAACAAACAGTTCCATTTCAATGTATACCATGAAATGAGAGATGAGATCACAATGCCTGATGAGAAATTTATTTCAAAGTTCGAAATTCCAGTTTATACAATCCATTACTTCATTCTTCTTCGTGATCTGCTTACGATCTGTGTGAGATCTGTTCATTTTGCTCAAGTGAAATTGCCGCCTAATATAGAGTTATATTCTGAGGCTTGGCTCCAGCCGGTAAATCGTTCCGTGCTCAGATTCGCACTGTACGCTAGCTCCATTTTACTAATTGGTACACGAGACTCCTGCAGGCAAGGATTTAAGTACCACAGCATTCTCTCTCTTTCTTGCCTATGTCCAGGTTGTCTGAATATTAACTGATGAAAATTCTGGCCTTCTCAAAGATCACAGTTATCACCAGCAGAGTAAGAAAGGAGCGATAAATTCAGCACACGAATATCACAAGCTGAAGAAACCTCATATGAAATCATCCAAACCGTCAAAATACCATTCAACGATCTCTCACAGTGTTTATGAAACACTGGAAAGTCATACTGTCCAAATCCAGAGTGACACTGAAAATTCGTCAATTGGAGCATTGATTCTAATAATTATGTTTAGTTCGGAGGAATTTATCTACCCATGTGATGTTTGCTTCATCTTGTTACTGAGGTCTGATTGTCCTGTTTCCATGCGATAGGACAACTCAGTATATGCGTGGTGAGATGAGCTGAGAACTATGGAAATCTAGGATGGAACATATTTGGTCAGCTTTATATTGTCAGCAGACATTGGAATCCTTAAAAAATGTGAGAACTCCACCTCCTACTTGTTGCTCCTGTTTCTAACTCTTGTGATACTGATTATGGCAACCTGTTGGTCCTCTTAGCCTAATATTCAATGAAATGTTCACTAGTGATGTGTTATTTTGTTTTTTCTGCAAGATTTTTGTGAATATCATATTACTAAACATGTGTTTTGTAGTTGTTTCTATATTCAGAGAAAATTATAGAGCTTTTGGATATAAAAATGTCTTTCAAGTACTATATAATTCCCTCGGAGTCATACCATTCCTGAAAGGGTTTCCAAATATTTCCAATTTTATTCCGAGAAAACAGTTGAAACGATTTCTACGAAAAAAATCCCAGCCTATTCTGATATGACACCAATGAGCATTTGATTGGTTACTTATATTGGTCTGTATGCCGCGTATGAAGAAAGTCAATGAAAACGAAGACAGATTCTTTCCGGTGAGTGAAATGAAAGTCTACTTATATCATAATTATGACTCATTTATTTTTACCTCAATTTCTGATCTCTCATAACACACAAAAATCGAAATCATTTCACTGCTTCATCCAAGCATTATCTTACATTTGTACACTTTGGAACGGGATTTTTATTCTTTCAACCTGCCTTCTACATTTTTCGTGATTTACAAAATCTTGTTCGAATATGAATCCAAATTCAGATCCAACAGTTTAATATTCAACAGTACAATACCAGAATAGCATTGACATAATATACCATTATATTCACATAATCTAATGATTCAAATTTATGATCAATTTTTTCACGAACTAATAAATTGATTCTAACTGAATAATGGTTTTTGATTGGAGTTGATGATGCCAAAGTAAGTGGGCCTGGTCAAAAGAACGGCGAACCAACCAACCTGATGGGAATAATTGATTCAAGTATTATCATGAAATTTAAATATATGAAACTTAGTTGACTAAATATGATTCAGTTCAGTTCAGTTCAGTTCAAAATTCTTTATTAATATTTAAATATATTTGTAATTTACTACAAACTATGCCCCATAGCCAATTGGCTGATCTGAGGCAATACACTAGAAAAATAATACATAATTAGTTCATGGAAATTCGTAAACACAAAATGTATTGTTCTGATGAGTTTGTTCATCTACTTCAGTTATGGAGATATTTTTTTTGTGAGAAATGTTGTTATCATTTCACCTTGTATCATTCACTTCGATTCAACTCGAATAGAAGGAAATTCGGATGAAATCTTAAACCTGGCACTTCCACCAAAATAATAAATTTTGTAATTTCCAATTAATTTTCCGTACATTTCATCGAAAATGTTGATATGGAGAACCCTAGATAATATGTTCATCAACAAGCCGTTGAGTCTGATAAAAGTTAGGATTGTTTCAGTCTTGATTGAGATGAAGTTCTTTTTTTCGAAATTGCTTCTTATACGTTCTTATTATATGCTTCTTATACGTTCTTTTATTGCCACCACATAATCCGGAGTACATTTCCTTTTGTGATGAAGTTGAATGGTATGCTGAGAGGAGATAAAACGGGATATTCACTCTTGCTTTTATCCCAAATTGTTTCTTATGGAATGGCTTTTATTGTCATAATATTCAGCTCGATTACTACAAATGTTACAATGCTCGTAGCTTGACAATGAACAAAAACATGTCCCTTTACATTTCTCATCAGCGATACAATGATAGAGATTCACGCATTATTTGAGTTTTAACGTGATTAGAAAACGAAGTCAACAACTGTCCTGAATTCCTTAATGAAAGAAACATACGCTGATCAATGACTCTTTTTTTTCCTAATGACCCTCTCAGTGGATTCTAAAGAAGTGCTCGAAATTAGATCTTCTAGTTGGGCCACAGCATGCTTCTACACTTAATGACTACATGATGGTGGCTGTGGTCCAAATGACCTTCTCAATGTGTGTTCAAATCTACAGGGGTGTGATCGTATATATATATATATATATATATATATATATATATATATATATATATATATATATATATATATATATAAGTATATATAAATATATATATATATATATATATATATATATATATATATATATATATATATATATATATATATATACATATATATAATATATATATATATATATATATATATATATATATATATATATATATATATATATATATATACATATATATATATGTGTTTGTGTGTGTGTGTGTGTGTGTGTGTCTATCAGTGTGTGCGCAAGCGCGAATGCGAATGTGATAGGGTTAATACCTATAGCAAACTTGCGAAGGGTTGAGAAACGTGCTAGTTCCCGACTCCCGTGGGATGTGTAGACGATAATGGTGGGAAGGGGTAAGAGGAGAGTGTTGAGGGATGAAACACCCGAAGCAGGTCAAGAAGACTTCACAATAAAGTTCGAGGAGCAAACACAGACGTTTGCGAATGCTGATGATTCTGTTCGTCGCTTATTCACTCGCAAAGAACTTAGTTTGTTCCTAGTTGGGGGAGTCATTAAACCACAAACAGATCGATTTTATGCACGTGATTGGTTTTAATTCCAAAGCACGCGCCACGAGACTGAATGCGGAGTGAAGAATCCAGTCTGCCTGTCTGGATATGAGAACTGTATCAATGTGATGTTGCATTCAGAAAATTCATTCAAGAGGCCCAGCTGAATCAAAATAAAAAAGAACGAATATGTCATGGGTATGAGTTATAATCATAGAAATATCGACATAATACTGCATGTCAGAGCCATCTACATATTGTTGATTCTGGCACTGTATTGACTGTAGTAGGCCTACTGTCTCGACAAACCATCCATACAAATATATATATATATATATATATATATATATATATATATATATATATATATATATATATATATATATATACATATATATATATATATATATATATATATATATATATATATATATATATATATATATATTATATATATATATATATATATATTTCATGAAATGATATGAATACATATTTTTTCACTCGATTATGGAATTAACAGGTTCAAATGTGAGCGTTCCCCTATATTTACATACCTCGTAACTTACCCTCGAGAAAGTGATATTTTAATGAACATAGAATAGCTTCGTCATTTTTGATTTTTTTTTGTCATTCTAGGCAAAAATCCAATTTAAAAAATGGTGATACCAGTTCAACTCCTGAGGAGAAATTCATCGTGTTTCCTAAACGAATTGCAAAAATACCAATTCTGAAATCTCGAGTGAACTTGTTACTCCAATAATTATCATCGCATTTTATATTTCAACTTTATTTTCAATTCCTATCCATAACTATGCTCTCATTTTTTAATCTCTCTTTATCTCTTATTCTCATGTATGGGTCTGTGTTGCTCAGCACCCTTCTAATTACTAGGCAGAGATGATGAATCATAAACGAAACGTTTTTAGTTAATTATCTGCAATTCGTATCCCAAGAGTTGGAGGTTCTACACTTCCATTCGTTCATCAAAATGACTCACAATCGGGCGTGTACATTAACCAGCACTCGTGGAATGGAGTAAATTGCACAAATACTTGAAACAATTCATAGAGTATTTTAATTCAATTCAACTGACTGTGTGATTTGATTTACTTCAGAGAGTACTTGGAAAATTTCTTATAAGATGTTACTGAATTGGTAACTTTTCATGCAGATTCAGTTGACATTTCACAGAATCACTCTCTATTTCTACTTTTCTATAATATTCAGTTCACATGGGCCTACACACGGTACTGTCATCTTTAGCTTCATATGATTATCCATAATTCAGTTCATAATCATTCTGTCAGTTTCATTATCTTTACTTATTTTACGGATCACCTATTAAATTATGCAGAATAAAATGAAATGAAATGAGAATGAGTATGAATACTCACCATACATATGCATACTCACTACTATGACGTGTGGCCGAGTAGTTAATACACTGAACCGTCATTCAGGAGACCGGGGCTTGATTCCCGCCATGGTCGTATATCCTGACAGGGGTTTTCCGTACTTTCTCTCTATCATCCAGGTTGATGCTAGGATGGTTCCTTTACAACAGGCCACGCTCGACATAAAATGATATAAATTATATAAAAATATCGTCCTGACCTATTGGAGAGTTATCTTTGTATGCACTCTAATTGATTAGAAAAATTGAGAAAAAAAAATCAGTCAGGTTGTTCTAATTTGACAAATCGAACCCTGGTCCCCTGAATGACGATTCAAAATGTTTTAGCGACTGATCCACATGCTCACAGTTGATTTTGAATATGCTCACGGCAATAATGAAAAGGGTGGTGAAGGCATAGTGCCATATTTACCCAAAATATTTCACGTTTCTTTGCGTTTGGGTAAATTACCATCTGGGTGGAAAGAAACTGTAGTGATTCCAGTTCTCAAAGGTGTCGAGAAGTGTAGAGTGGACAATCATATAGGCTCGTAAGCTTGACATCTGCAGTCAGCAAAATTATGGAGAGAGTTGTTGACGAAAAGTTGAATACTTTTCTTGAGGAGGGACAAGGGGCTATGAGTGGGTTATCAAAGTTCCAGCATTGGTTCAGAAAAGGTTTCTCCTGTGAAACACAGCTCCTAGTTTTTGCAGAGAATATATACACAATTTTAGATAAGAGTGAGAGAGTGGACGCGGTATTTCCAGATTTTTCGAAAGCTTCCGATAGAGTGCATCATGAGGTATTGTTGATTAAGATCAGAGAAATGATATGAGAAGGTGAGTTGGTGGAATGGGTAGGGGATTTTCCTAAGGGCAGGGTGCAGAAGGTTACTGTGGGAGATATATATGTGTTGCATCGTGGGGTTTCACAAGGGTCGGTTCTGGGATCATTATTATCTAATATGTTCATTGATTATATAACCAGTGGAGCGAATTCTGGGGTTAGATTATTTGCGGACGATTGCGTGATATATAGGAGAATCGGGAAGTAGAGTGGAGTCGTGAATGTACTACAAAAAGATGTGGACACTGTTGAAGAGTGGACTTGATGGACAAAGGACTTGATGAAGTTAAATGTTGTTAAATGTAGAGTAATCAAATACTCACGTAGTGGGATGGTGAAGCCAGAAGAATATACCATGGGAGGATTGACAGTAGCAGACGGGGAACAACATGAATATCAGGGCGTAAGTTTTCAAAACCAGTTGGACTGGAGAGAGCACGCTATAGTATATCAAGCAAGGAAATTATTAGACTGAAATTTGAGATGGGACAGTTGAAATGAATGGGAAAAGAAGTTAAGAAAAAGGCATATTTAACGGTGATTAGTACTATTGCGGAGTATGGAGCCTCAGTATGGGATCTATATCGGGTAGGAGATATTGAAATAATTGAGAAAGTACACAAGATAGCGGCTAGAAGAGCGACGGGAAAGATGCAAAGTTGGAGGTAATGTAGAAATAGTAAAGGAGTAATGGAAAAAAATTATGGAAAGTCCTACGGAAATGATATCAGAAGTGGCATAGCAATCTTTGGATGGAAACGTAAGAGTAGATGGGCTGATTAACTTTTTCAGAGCAAGACAGGGGAAAAGTGGCTGGGGGAGTTGAGTGCTATGATCTATGGCAAGAGACAGGCACTGGAAACATGCGGTGGAGAGAACGATGAAGACAGATGTAGGAAAATATTCATTCCGGATGAGGACAGGTGGAGAATGGAACAAGTTAAGTAAAACAATATTCAAGGGCGGAGAGTTCACAGCAACGGAATTCAAGAAGAGGATAGTTGACGAGAAGACGGGTTCAATATTGAATTGTGAGTGATAATTTCTCGAATTTAATTTAAATTTCCAAGTTATTTTTAAAAATAATTTTATTTAATGTATTGAGTGCATGAATACATTGTACTGCAGTATATTCACCAATATAGGAACTCGCCACCGTGCTGCGCACAATTGCAACGTGATGAAATAATAATACAAATAATGTTGCAATTAATTCTTAGTATTGAAAATACTTTTTCGTTCAATTCGAATATTTATGGAGAGCGACACGTGTTGATTGATGTAAAAGCGTGAAGTTATTAAAACTTCAATCACATTTCCAGGCATCACATTTTCTGGTTGATTGATGAATAATAATTTCTAGTTCATATACATTTGTTCCACAGTTTGTTTGAATTGTTATTGTTAATTAGCTTCATCCTTGTATCATGGTGTACGTGCAGAGCATGCCAATTTGTATGAGGAGACATCGTTTCACATTAATCGCACATCGTTCTGTGAGGTTTGCACAATTTAGGCCTACTATATATCATGGACCGCATACTAGATGATTATTAGGGTGAATGTAGCAGTCTGATCATCACTCTCACAAACCCCAACATTCATTCATTGTCTGGCATACAATTTCACTACCTACTGTTACCATCGATCAGAATAATGATTCACTTCAATAATACTACTTCGATAATTACAGTTGATCAATATTCTGACGGGACATTTCATTTATTTATTTAATCGTTCATTTATTTATAAAATTCTCGTCCAAATGACTGGTACATAGAATGTATATATACGTTCAGTATATGGACAGTCAATAACAGATAATACAATATAAAACACAATACCCATCCTACAGACGTTATAAATGTAAATAATATCTAGATTGTAATAATAATAACATATATTAAAATAAGTCGAGGGTGAAAAAATGTTATTATATCGGGCATTGATTACACCGTATTTCCTATCGGACAACATAATATGAACATTTCATTTCGACCTCTCATTAACCTCACTTCACAGACATTTATGTTCACATGCTATTCTAAATTCATCAATATCATAGATGAATTTTTTACAATAAATATTTTCAGTCTGGTTTTGAAAGTTACTTCATCATCTATATCTTTCAAACATTGAGGTAGATGGTTATATAATAATACACCCTCATATTTGACACTTTGTTTATATACCGCAGTCCTTGCTTTTGTCCGATACAACTCATTTCCTGACCTTGTGTTATGAGAGTGGCGGTCGGAATTTTTGATAACGAATATTCTCGAGTGTTCTCTGTTGGCTCGGAAGATTTTCTTCATCCACGTGTGAGGTATACAAAATCAGTCCTCAGTACATTTTTAACTCGATGGCATAATCTAACGGATGAAATTAAAACATTTATAATTGATAAAAATTGAGTCTGATACCTCTCTTCATGAAATTGTTTCTTATGATCGCTGAGGACGTTTCAAATATTCGAATTGAGCTATAGGCTACGAAAAGAAACATGGAGATTACATGGAGATCATCACCATTTTTTTAAATACTAAAATCGAAAGCTTGTGTCATTGTTCACCAAATAATTATACGGATGCCGAAGAAGTTCATGACGACCGTCACAGCGATTACTCAATTCACTAGATTACATGGTAACTACCATATCAGTCAAGAGATTGGTTGTATGAATCGAAATCGAAATTTTTTATTTTGGATTTCAACATGATTTGGTACATGAATTGGTGATGTGAATTTTTGTGGGGGATATCAGGAATATATTGCTATCTACCCTGAATATGTTGTGAATAATTTGTGAATTTCTTGTTATATTTCAAAAGTGTGATGAGTCACATATATGCTCATAAATATATATATATATATATATATATATATATATATATATATATATATATATATATATATATATATATATATATATATGAATATGCATATATAAATATATATCTATATATATATATATATATATATATATAGATATATATATATTTATATATACATATATATATATATATATATATATATATATATATATATATTCGAATATATATATATATATATATATATATATATATATATATATATATATATATATATATATATATGTATATATATATATATATATATATATATATATATATATGTATATATATATATATATATATATATATATATATATATATATATATATATATATACATATATATATATATATATATATATATATATATGATATGTATGATGAATTGTATCCATTCAATATCTCATGTGACAATTTTAATTATGTTTGCTCTGGTTAGTATGATCATTGCCATATATTTATGTTAAGTTCAATTGACCACTAGTGATAGGCGTGGCTAATCGTCAGGCCACCTTGATCTATACTCCATGTGGAAATTTAGAGATACTCCCCAAAAATAGAGAAATTTCCCACATAACAAAGCCCATTTGATTGGATGTTCTGTTTTGTGGTGTTTATGGGCGGGTCAATCACTGGTCGTCAATTCGCAAAAAGAAATGTCGAATGGAAAACGAAAAAACAGAATGAAAAATATCATTCAATAAAAGTTGAATGTATGCTGTTGGTGTTATACTGGAAAACTCTTGAAAAGTGATTTAAAAAAAGTGAACGCAAATTTCAACAATGACAATTATTATTGAAACAGTCCCATTGTTGATAGCATTTCGCCGGCCATATTGTGTTTGGGAGCGTATTCCATTTTCTCTATCACTGGTGAATGGATCCAGACGGGCTACACTTGTCATAGATACATGGTTCACATTCTGCAGACAGGCATATTATGTAATTGGAGTTGGCGTGTAGTTATGAGTGTTCATGAGTTCATGAGTTCATGAGTGTTACCGAAGGAACCAGCTGTTGATGGGGTCGTTGAGATAACAATAAGCTAGTCATTAGTGAGGTCATTTAGCGGACAATATTGTAAATCAATGAGACAAATGTGTGGACACACATTTGTAATCAAGTATCTTATCAATTTTGGACAAACTCAAGTCAACTGTGGTATGTATGCAAAAAGTGATGATTCGATTCATTTCTTAAATTTTTTCTGTTCTGATGGATAATCTTCGGAATTCATGGAGAGAGTGGGGCCTATATTCATTATCTACACAATCGAAAGGACAGTACAGGAAAAACACAACGCTTCTCATATGACAATTTCTTGAAATTATAACATCAGTAGTAGAGATATCTGAATCCAACAGGCGTACTGAATTTCCTTCAATTCAAATATTGGATCTACTGTGTATAACATTATTATATAATAATTGTATTCTGTTTATTTCATTCCAAGTTGATAAAATTACACTTTTCCTTTCGGTGTGAGTGAATATGTAGTGGGAAATGTTGGAGAATATGGAATAAGTCAAAAGAGAAATGTATTCATATTCATTCAAATTATGAAGTCGATTGAGATATTGAGTCATACAGGAGTACCACAATCGTAAATCATAGAATATTCGTAACGGGAAAATTAAACTATCAAGTTTCAGGAAAATGTTCACAGATTGCATTATATTCATCTGTATAATATTGATTCAAATATATTCTCACATTCTTATTTGTATGTATTGAGTGATTAAATTTGATTAGGGTATGTGGAGTAAGAGTAAATGAATATAACCACTGAGCATCAAGTCACAAAGTGGTTCGAGTTTATACATCTTGTGTAAATATAGCTAGTCTTTTCTACCTCTGCACGACGAGTTCATATGAAAACTTGTGCATGCCGATCACGAGACATTGAAAAAACTTCGTTTCAAAAACTTCCAGGCTCGCCTCGGTTTTTGTTTGTCCAACACATCTAATGTTTTGCAAAGTTTGAGACGAATTTGCAATTTTAAAATTTTCGGATAGTTGTCTCAATTTCTCCAGGCGTATATAGAGAACTGGAAAGAAAAGTTTGTATTTCGGAACACAGTCGTCTGAACAATTACCTATTGAACATACACATAACAAATATAATAGAATAACAAATAAGTTTACTATTCCGAACAATTTATGGTCACAAGAGTTGACATAACAAGATAGTAGATCAATAAATGAAAAAATATTAGAGAGCAAGATCTGAAATGATAGTATGAAGGTATGAAACAGAGTGGTCATATATATTTATGATTTGCATTGTGTTTCATGATGCATTGTTCTGACGAATAGTATCAATTGGTGTCGGAGAATAACAAATGATATGATGGGATGATGAGATAAAAGATTATTTTTTTGATTATAGTGGCATAGTTTCAATATACATAGTTTCAGATGATAGGAAGTATAGTATGTCGTGGACAGTTATTAACTAACCATTTCGTCAATAACCTGAACGACGGAGGGTAACCACAAAATCCCATATCAGAATGCTCGACCATTGCGGGGATCAAACCCCGATTTTCTGAGTGAGAGTCTAATTGTGACCACCAGTCTCGGTATGTGTACTATCTGTAGATTATGAAGACAACTAACTATATCGTTGACGTAGCCAAATGTATCAAATTGTAAAATTTTTGTTGATACATGTTTTAATTCCATGGAGTGATCTTGCTTATTAATACGTTGAAGTACCAACGTTCATACGTTGGGGCATGCATGACATGATTGAATATATGTATACATACATCTTTACTTCAGTATTTTTAAAGCGTGGACAAAAGATGAACTACCAAATGTCTGGCAATGTTCATCAATCGTTCTTCGAGTTCAGTAAACGTAGTTCCTTCCACATGAGAATGAAAATTATATTTTTAACACGCCCACCAGACGATTGCGGCCTCTTGATAGCCATCTTGGTGTGCTGTTAATCAAATTAATGGCAAATGAGAAATATATTCTTAAAAAAAACTGAGGACACACGACTTACATTTCCAGGTTCAAATTTTAGTCCAGATGCATGCGCATACTTTGTTTTCATCTCCCAAGTTTTAATTTTGAAGTGAATTTTTCATTGTATCAATGATAGTCGAACAATCAGATTCATCATTTCTGAAAAAAGGAGTCCTCAAAGAAAAAGTACTAAGCACAAAAGTTCGTACGAAGCGAGTGAGGCGGAAACATCTGAAAAAAGGTAATAAGGAATGAACGAAAGAAAGTTTGACTTCCGTGTATCAAGACCGACATCGTTTCATTGTACAAGTATGTTTAAATAGCATTCTGAAAAATCAATCGACTTTTACACTAAGGAATGTGAAAGCTTTCCGTTCCGGAATTTTCATCGAATGGTTGTTAGTGAGGATTCCAGATGAGAGTTGTGGATTTTTTTTCCACCAATATCGAGAACTCGAAACGAAGTCATTATTTCCCAAATAAGGCCAAGAAAGAAGATGTGGAATCATTCGAATGGGGCATTACTGACTCGAACGATCTTATCTTTCTGAATCGAATAATTCAATATATCTTGAATCATTCACAAAACTGAGAGTAGTACACTAACGACTCCGAGTATAATACACAAAAAAAGATTATTTGTATCGGAGACAAAGAAACTTCGATTTTTTGTTGATCATGATGTATTTTCTAACAAAGAAAAGTTGATGCTAGAATTGAATGGACTTCTGTTACAGATTATAATAATGCCTTACATATCAATGGATCTCATGCCTGTACATCTTGATTTCCGTGAATGATCTCTTACAATACCTCTCGTATCTTTCATTTCCCATTTGGATGGGCAGAGCGAAGACTCAAACTTACCGTATACTCGAGAAAAAAACTTTTTTTTTCTGGGGGGGGGAGGGGAGTATTTGCGTCATCATCTGACTCCATATTGTATGGTTCGGAGGAGAAATTGGTTACATCACTTTTTAGAGGAATCATTGTTTGGAAATCCACGAGAGTAACTTTGGAGAAAATTTGTATTTTTTTTTAATGAATCTACATTTTCACGGAATTTGATTCTGAGAATTAAACACATTATTCGACATGAGTCTCACATGAACTAGATGAGTCGTGTAGAAAATAGTTGTAATTACATTTCCTCAGATCAGTTAAAAAGCCATTCAAGCGATCAAAAGATGGAACTTTTGTTTTTGATAGTCACGCAATTAGAAATGTTATAAAGTGAATATTACCCACTGACGTCAGAAATGGAATTTTGTCATGAATTTGATTTTGAAGATACTACGACATTTGAGGTAAGTGATCACTCATGGCAGTGACAATGACCAGGAATGGTCATCTAGGCCTCTGTGCTATAAACATATCATATTTAGGCTCGGGATCACGAAGTCCCAATTCTGAGAGCCAGGAAACAAGGTTACATAACTATGAATGAAATCAGAATGAATACCCGTTTTTGTTATATTCAATTATTGATGCTTGTATTGTCAATATATATTGTAACGATTTTTTGTTGTTCCCTGTCACTTAATTTCACGTGATTCAATTTCATATTCATAACTATATTCTTCCCATTCATTATTTATAAAATCATGGTATCTATGTTTACATCATGTGTGCTAGTTTCTATTCATGTTACTGTCATATCATTATTATTATGCATTCATTTCTCCAATAATGACTTTTTGTTTGTTTGTTCTGATGATTGAAAGTATCATACAAGTTATAGATTTTCAAGATTGGGCTAATTGTTATTATTATTGAGAACCATGTTTTGTTTTGTTGTATGTTCGATGACTCACTAGTTTATTACTTATTTCTTTATTTTCTTCTGCGTAACTTCTTCCAGGCAACCCGCACACAATAGTTTCTCTCATGCGGGTTTCTTGTTGTGAGATTTAATTTGATAAAAAAGAATTGAAAAATGCATACACATGTATATAATATTCAAAAGAAGAATAGAACGATTTGAAAATGAAATTAACCACGGAGATAACAATAATTGACTGTCATTCCAAGCTATTTAAAAGTCGTTATTTCCAGCCCTTGGATAATAATTGAACTATTCTCATAGACGAATCGAATGGAAAAATTACAAAAAATCCAATCGCTCTAATTTATTGACAAAAATGATTAAACACTGTGATACGAGTTCCGTATTCATGCTGGATATATGAGGTATAGTAAATACTGATCAAAATAAACGATGTTCGTACAGTGTAACTCTATTATACTATGGATTCGATATTATACCCTTGGGGCAAAAACCACCACGTTAACGAAGTTTTCTCTTCAGTTAATCATGTAAACCAAGCCAAATATATAATGTATATTCAAGCTATGTGTAGTATTATTGTACTCACGCGGTCAATGGAGGGTATAAACTGTTCATTCCAGTCACCCATTCAAGTACTTAATTAAAAAAGATAGTTTGTATCACGAGCTAGTCTGGACTACAGACTATAAACAAGCAAGTTATTTTTGCCGAGACTTCGCAGCCATTAGCAAATAGATATTCAATTTCATCGATTTTTTTTTCAAGGTCCCAATATACATATTAGCTACCTCGATGGAACAAGGATAGAATCATATGGAAGTTTCTTTTTCCGTGTGCATGTATCTTCAACGTGAAAGTACTCTAACTGGTAGTTATCATGTTTTTATCAGTCACCCATGCTATTAGAGGCATTATCTCTCATTAGCGCTAACCGGACTTGATAATGTCGGTCCTGAGAATGTGAAGCGAAATTCAGTCCTGGTCTTTTGAGTGTGAATGAATGTTCAGTTTAAACCTTCAAAACAGCCGTTTCAATTGATATAATATTGCACTTTTGAAATTCAGTGAATGTTTCAATTGGATTGGAGATTTTATTCTCCAATCTCCCTCATCTGGGTTATTTTCATGAGATTCTTAGAAAGTTCGTAATAGTTTTTCTTAGAATCAAAGACAAGATCAATGTTCTCTAAGGAACAAAGAGCCCGCCCGACACACCACCTCTCCCTGAAGAAGTCGAGATAAAAGCATTGCAGACCGTATATTCATCATTGGTGGAAGTGCCGTATTATATATATTGGAGTGTATTCCATTGAGAATACGATGATTATCGCTCTGATGATGTCAATTCTGCTCTAATATATCATAGACATGAGAAAGTTAAGATATAATCAGAGGTATTTGAATTCCCAAATGCCGGCTCAATGCCGGAAGATCAGCATATTTGAGGATTGCGCAGTTACATAAAGTCAGATTACTACAGGAGCACTGAAGAACTCAATTAACTGTATCTATGTGGTTTTCTATCGGTTGATTTTTATCCGAGACTGTTTTTATCGACTGAAATTTGAAGATCTTTCTTCAACGTTGAAGTGAATATTCATGTTGGTAATATAGGCCTATAAACGGTAACAGTTTGTTTTCACGCCACATTCACCTCCCATGGTATTCTTATGTCTCAAGTTGGAGAGAGTTAGTTATAGTTCTTAGTTTCAATTATCACACAAATATCTTGGAGCAGTTTGAACCAACTGATAATTGAATATTCATTAGTTGAATGATAGTTAAGGTATGAAAGTAACATACGTGAGTAAGTGTTTCAAGTTGACACGCCACAATTATCGCTTAATTCACATAAGTATAATAACATTAACAATAATATACAATGAGTATAATACACAAGTAATAATTATATACAATAATAATAAGTATATTAGTAATTATATATAAGTATTATGTATATAAGTATATACATTGCTTGATCAGTTAATACAACCGGCTCTGATAAGATCAGTGATGACATGTCGATTGGAGAAATGGAACCGGAATTAGATATTGAATATCCATTTTTTTAAAATATTCCATTCGCTAATATTTTATATATGATATATTGATTTTATAATCATTTTATATCTATTTGATATTTACTCAAGTATAAATATATAGTGAATACAGTCAAGTATCAAGATACACAGACCTGAACAAAGGCAAGCTCAGAAAATCATTCACAGAAAAGATAAAACAATCAATGAATGGTTAGACAAAATTGATGATACAACTTGGATTAACTCTTATGATTCGAATTTGATGAATCAGAGAATTTTTGTTGTTCCAATAGAGTTGAAAAACTATTTGCTAACTTTCCCTCGCTACTATTTTCCTCCCTAACATTTCTCCTTCGTTTCCCTCTACAACCGTAATCTCTCACTTTCTCTCTCCCAAACCCAAATCCCAATCACCCAGAACACCCATAGGGTTGAGCAAGTAATGAATGATCTGTCATCCAAACAGGCACCATGTTCCCAGAGGAAGTAAGTTGGCCAGTACAATATACCTTCATCAATAACTTGGTTCACCAACAATCGCACCACGAATTTTATACAGAATCAAAATACTACTTCTTTTTATGGGTTGCAAGTGATCATCACTCACCGAAACGCACAGTCAGACATAGGACCAAGTAGATGGGAGGCGTAGTAGGTATAGGACTGAAAAATGTCACAATTCAGGTGAAAACATATAATTTCGCTACAACTTCAAGGATTCAACGTTTTGAAAGACGGGATGAAGTTGATTTTGTGATTGATATCCTATAAAAAAAAATGTGAGGAGTATATTTCTCGCTAGACGGCACTATTATCATCATCTTTCTGTAACAGAGTTCAGATGTAGAGATTATTGTTGTCTATACTGAAATCAGTCACCTCTGATGACTGGCCCATCTCACGTACAGAAGGTTTTTATTGTTTGAAGATATTTTTTCAGATTACAGTAAAAGTTCCCATGATGATGAATTGGTACCGACAAATGAATCTGTTATGAAGTGAAATTGAATATCTGATTATAAGAATCAAATCCTTTGTAAAACGTTGCAGGTTATCGTATGTAAGCTTATAGTCAGTTAGGTAGCATAATACTAATAATAATCCTCATTTCAACCGATTCTCATTTGTACTTTTATCATATGAGAAGCAGTTAAACTGCAATTCCCATGGGTCAATGCAACTCTATATTATTATTATTATTAATATCAAAGGATCGACATTGTTGGCGAAATTTGGCAGAGCCATTATTAGATTCTACCAGTTTAAAACATGATTCACATAAATTTCAGAAACAAAATTAAACACACGGACTTTACAACAAAATACAGAAGGATACATAAATACATACAGTTGTCGTACACACATAGATATATAAACATTACGTAAACTCACGAAAAATTCACTGTAACAATATAATTAAAAGTATATATCACGATAAGAGAGTAAATGAATTGAGTGCTCTGATGTACCGTAGTCCGCGTCCGTAATGCGAAATCATATCAAATGACTGAGTCCTTTATCCCTATCGTCCCTATCGTCTGAAGCCTCATGAAGTCTGAAGCTATACGTTTGGACTTGGCAGGAATCTGACGAAACCTTTCTGAAGTACATGAAGCTACGTCTAGACTCAGCAGGAATCGAAGGTGATTTGATCTTGGTCTTGTTTCTACTCAAACACTGAACGTCGAAGAGAATCAACGTGAACACACACAGAAGAGGTAGTTTCGTGTCACTATCAGGAGAAAAAGCGTGTGATTGTGATTTAATGAAGCCATTTTCTTTGTAACAATTGTGTTTGTGATTGATCGTATACCGATTTGTTGATTCATCACACTATTTTGCTTTCCAACTGTATACTTGTTTGACAACCAACAATGTGTCAACCTATTCATTTTATTTGCAGACAATTCCGATGATATATGACTATTGTCGTCTCTAATAATGTATATATATATATTCATATTCAAATCGTATCATGATTAAATATCTTTCGTTATGTTATCGTACCATATTGTACCATAATTTATGGCGTATATGTGTGAAAAAACACTAGTCATAACTCATTATTTATTTTAAAAAATGAATAATTTATTATCCGACGTTATATGTCAATTTAGTGATATGAGATAATCCAAACTTTCTGTTACATATTCACTCTCTCATGATGCTGAACGACTTCATCAATATCTAGGTTATATGGAGTAACGAATGAACAAGTGATTATAAAGATATTTAGTGATAATAGGTGGAACAACGGTAACAAATACCCTAATCCCTAACTACGGTGTCTCGAACCCATGCCCGTTCAAAATCACATTTCAATGCAGTGCCTCAACTGTCTGAGCCAATCAAACGTGAGACTGTTACGTACATGTACAGTTTGTTGACGTAATAACCTCCGTGCTGAATATAATACAATTTTTCCATAATTGTGCGAAAGAAACTTTCTTCGAAAGAAACTATCGAACTTTCTATCAGAAAGTCGGGAGAATGTTTGAAATATACAGTAAATACACAGTAAAGATACAGTAAATATTCCGTCTCTGGTTTCAGTTTGTTCTAACTGATGAATCTCTATGGAAACTTGTTATTTCATCATAAAATTTAGGAAAAGTCTCACTATTGTCTACTAACAACTGATTCAAACCGTCTAACGTCTTCAAAATGGCAAAAAATTGTAGACATCAAGAAGTTGAGATGATATCATACTAAAGAATCGAGTTTCACGAAAAATAAAGTTGCGTCAATCAAGCTAATAGTTAATCAAGCTACGAACATACCATTGGTGACCAAGGATGATGATTTTAGTTGATCCGTCAATTAATTAAAGCTTATATATAATCAACAAGATATATATTGTTCGTATAACCGGACCTGAGCAGGATTGGAAAGAGAGATTAGTAAGGGGAGATCACCAAGACCAATCAAAGAAAATGAAAATAAGTATCAATGAGAAAATTCAGGTTCCCATTTCCCCGACACAATATTGATCTGAATGGTTATTTTCCAAAGGGGTGTTGGTTTACTATCAAATGGATTCGCTGAGACTTGTTATCAATCAGAATACAGATCCATGCTATAAACCCAGTGAATTATCAATCAAATAGAGTTATTTATATACAAAAATATAAGTTATATTGGAATGGAATGCAGTGACTGGATGAAATTGTTTCTGAATCGAAATATATGGAAGTGATTTGAATAAGTGCAAATGAAAAAAATCAATTTCATGAATTATTTTTTAGAAGCTCTATTCGAAGAAACTGACAGGTTCCAAATTAGATTTAGTATTCACATCAAACCTATTTATGCATGAACTAGGCATGTTCTTCACGGTGATCGAAAATCGTATTCCTATTGTTAGTATTGTATTGTTGAAAATATGCTTTCTCAACTATTGCAGTTACAGTGGGAGTAAAATCACTTTGGTATTAGTGGTTTCACAATCACTAGTACAGAACATAATTTTGTATCAAAGTCCATACTTGTACACTTGCGGATTGGTTGCTTTCAAATTGTAAATCAAATCTTCGCTCAATTTACAGCTGATTATCTGACAGACTGTTTGGCTATTTTTCGTGCATATATAAATATTAGTGAATTTTCTTCAGCATGCATTTTAATATGGCCTCATAATTAGTTTCATGTAACCGAAAGTTCAGTTATGTGTTCAACCACACTGAATTTGATCACATTACATTGTATTCAATTTTGAACACTAATTGATTCAGATTATTGGTGAGTTTTCAGAGTACGCATAGAAAATATGCTTCTTTTCATTTCATGTTCCGACATTCATTCATCATGCAATCATTCATTTTCTCTTATGCTGCAATGATGAAATTCAACATGGACATTGGTTGGAAACAGATTCACTATGTAATTGTATACTCTGGTACTGTTCAGAAATGGTGTATGCATGTGATCTATTTCATCAATCAATACTGTCTTTCACATTATAAATATACAATTAGGCCTATACATCATTCATCTTGAAATAGACTCGTCATTTGAACTAAAAATAAAAATTGATAGACTTGACAGTCGTTTGAATCTCTCTCTCTCTCTCTCTCTCTCTCTCTCTCTATATATATATATATATATATATATATATATATATTTATATATATATATTTATGTGTATATATATATATATATATATATATATATATATATATATATATATATATATATATATATGAATATATATATATATATATATATATATATATATATATATATATATATATATATATATATATATATATATATATATATATATATATATGTGTATAACAATCGGTCAGTGAATTATTGCAACAGATTTACATTCTGATGTGGCGTTTGATGATTAGCTTTCACATTCTGCTATACATAGAAGTATGGCTTATCGCTATTTCCTCATGTGGACATTTCGTATGACTTTTTGATTGCATTTATCTTTCAAATTAGTTTCCTCGTTTATATCACTGTCATGGGATCCGAAGGGAAATTGATCGGAATCATGGTGTGATATCAACAAGTTTCATACTCAACTGTTGACTAGCGTGAATACCCGCAGGGATCCAACCTAATATTCGATGCGGAATATTACTCGAAAATAAAAATTACATCTACACCAAAAATACAATTAACAATTATATCGGAAATAATGGACTCGTGAGTGGCCTACAGTATGGAATGGAGGAAAATGTGCAATAGAATAGAATGTGAAGTCAAGTAGAGTGCATATATAGGTATGGTCTTATATCTAGGAAATAAGAAAATCGTCAACCAATATAATGACGGAAACATGACCATTATATTCGATTGTCAATGATTTTCTCAGCAGGATTATCTGACAGATTGAAATCAGATCAACGATTGAAATCAGAACAACCTCCCACAAAAAAAATATATACAGTTCTTTACAGTTTCCACACTTCATAACTAGTATTCTATTATATTAAAATAGTGAAATCGCATATTCATGCTTTGTGAATTTTATCCTCTGTAGTCCGATATATACCCTGCTCGAAATTGAATCTCCCTAGTTCTCGTGAAAATAAGCCCAGCTGCACACAATATAGAGATGAGTCAACATCAAAGATAAACTATATGATATTATGCAAAAGCAGCAAGCAAATAAATTCGAGCCCGCCTTTGTGACTTATGAAAGCCTTTCAAACGAATTTTCTTCCACAATAATATTGTATATTAAATAATGATCACGGTGAAATTGTTTGGGAGTTCTGCGATTCTAGTTCTACCACCCGCTCACTGACCTGAAAGTTCAAGCTGCTATAATACAATTCAATATGGCATAATTATATAATCTTTATTAATTTCAACCATCCTATCAAAAATCTGCTATACAGGAATTATGGATGTCCTTTGAAGATTGCCGCTTGTTCCAAGTTGGCTGCTTGAAACACCTATATTCCTAGTAATATAAAAACTAAAAGACCCATCTCGGGTTTAGAAAATGAAATATTTCCGGGGTCAGTTCCCGAGTCCATGGCTTCCATGTTATTAGTATGTGAGTTGGAGCACATGATAAAATCATGATAAATAGGTTGGTGGTGTCACTACATTGTGGCTTTGTTCTCAAGTTCTCCTGATGGTACAGATGAAAGAATGAAGCCTGAAATTTCGGTCAAAATTCTGTCACCGGTTTCCACTTTGATTATATGACAACACATTTTCGTCATGACAGCCACGGCTTCTTGGAATCTGAACAAAAACTTCAGTACCTTCCATCTATTGTCGAACGTAGTTTGATGATAATGCCTTTGATCCAACTGAGCGATCTTCCGAATCTATGATGCAAATGTGAATATTCGCTCCCAATTGACCATTGTAGATGGGCGGGACCTATACGAAGCAGGATAAATTTTAGATACCCTGATTGGTTATTTCCCTATTTCCCCTGCTTCACTGTCCACTTGATTGGTTTTTATATTTTAGGACATCACGAGGGCGGACGATCTACAATGATCAATTGACGACTCTAAATAGGCGTGGCTTTACCAGTAGGCCAGTTGGATCTATATAATTTGTGGTCATTTGAAGATACCCCGATTGGATATCTGAATTTCACCACAGTTCTAACAGCCTTGTTAATTGGACGGTATGATTTGTGACGTCAAAGGGGCGAAGACTGCGAGTTGTTAATTACAAACGAGTTATTCCTCAATTGTGAAAAAAAGAGGGTCAACATATTCATAGAAGTGAATCTTCACGAATTCCTGGCTTGTGGATGAAATGATAGGATACCAATTCATTTTTCAAATTTCAAAATAATATCTCAACATTATCATATTATCTCGACTTCTTGGTCTCAAGACTCTGTTCTATGTGAATGCACATCCTTTTTCACATGATTTTCAAGACTCTGCACAGGGGCACATGTCATCGAGAGGTACTCTACGCGTGCCCAGCGTTGCTGACTCCTGGTCTAGAAGTTGCTGACTGAATGATCACGTTATCATATATATCATCTCAATATCAATAACAACATTAAGTGGATGCAAGAACCACCAATTGATGCGTAATTCTATACTACTACGATCAAGATGTACCTTTGTTCACATTGAATCATATCATCATTAGAATTAGTTGAAACAAGACCTATGTGACAAAATAAGTAAAACGTTGTTTGAAAAACGGGGAGGCCCGTTGCAGATGCTGGGTGGTGGCCGTCAACATGGCAACATAAATTTTACGGAACGAAATAAATGTAGCCGAAATTATTTAACTTGAATCAACTTTCCCGAAATAATTTTGGGTGGATACATCATCTTTTTGAAGCAATACTGGATTGTGATTAGACAAAAACAACTTTTGACCGAAATTTCGTCGAACGACTCGAAAATAAGAATCAGAATGAGAAGCAGGCTTCATGGGCCGTACGCACTGGCCACTGAGACGTCTTGCGCACTTCTATGGTTGCTGACAGACCATCAACCAAAGCGAAGTCCAAGCTCAGCTAAGTACAATTAGATTCGGGTATTGTATTGTGGATCAATGGTATTCCAGACCAACCCAATCGCGAGAGAACCTGTCATCCACTAATATTTTCATATTAAACAAGATGGTTGATTCAAACATACTATACCCGTACATCAGAATGTACTAGTACATCTATATTGTTCCTAAGTGCTATTTATTCATTCATAATTTGTTGAATCGTGCTGAAAGTATAACCAAGATGTATTGGCGTCGAATGAATGTTGAATTAGATGAGGAATGGTTATGTGAAGATTTCGTAAACGATATTGCAAAGCAAGCGTGCTCAGCTTATATTCTGACGTACCCTCTCGGCATTTCCCAAAACTGAGGCTCGATCTACCCTCATCTCTCGATCGTATCAAGCAAGCGCGCTTCATCTGAGCTTTGACGGTTCCTACTTGTTCTATCAATTATGTACAGTACTGTACGTTTTATCGGAATACAACTATTATTCATCCATTCGAAAATAGTTATATTATATTATATAATCGTTCCATATATTATAATACTATCGTTCGAGAACTTGTTACGATTTCACTCCTGGAATCACTCGATATTCCGTCCGAATGATCATTTTATCAAATATTCAAATTTCTACAATCTATTGAAAATTGTGCTCAAGTAATATCGTTCAGTTCAATACACACGAAGTTTGTTGGTGCAGAAATGAGGGTATTAAATTTCAAATGATATTGTACTACAAATGATCGTTCCACGTATCAATAATTCAATACAGTATATTTATTACTCATACCTACTAATGAAGAAGGCTCGAACCACCCTGCTCTATTGATGTGAGAAAGGGGGAAGGTCTCTCGGAACCTTCTTCTTTCGTGAACACAAGCATACTCATTCTGTTAACACTTCCAAACGATTATAAAGGTTTGGATTGTATTTAAATTTATTCTGTAATTTGGTTAGTTTCGTATAATATAAACTTTCTTCGATCCTGTAGCGGCTTTGGAAACACGTACTAAAACCCAGTTTAATTACATTTTGTTAACAAACTTCAGTCACACCTGACATGAATACACGCATTTGCATGTTCTTTAACAAACTGAAACATGTTAATTGGAGGAATAGTTTGAGCTTTGTACCTGTGGAGTGTCTAGTTTAAGCATGTTGGAGCAGGATTATGTACAAATCGCGGTGTGTGTGACCGCACTTACGTGAGTGTGTTCCAGGCTTCTGAGTATCAATTTCAAATCTAATTTCTATTCATATGACGAATAATTCACCTTTCAAGTATTGAATGCATGATGAGATGTAGGCCCACCATTTTAGCATACAGAGAAAATATTCAGGAGTAGATGAAATACGTACTTTTTTATTGTTACCAGAGAAATATATCGAGAGTACTATTACTTCTGGTCGTTGAGAGATCTACCATCTAACAGCTCATGTGAGAATTCATCCAGTTTTCATATTTCTGACCGTCGTTAATTGTTAATATTTCGAATATATAAATCTGTTGTTCATAAAATTTTTACTGGCAAATTATTTTTCGCTGTGTCATCACCATGGGGATTTCATTCTTCATATGAGAAAGAGATTTAATTAATTAACCATAGAAGTTATATTCTTCCAGTATTCAGCTAACAGGAAGGAAAATAATACAAGATGAAATGGTGTTGAGTTTGTTATAATTTCAATTATACGAATAATTTTATTTTCTCACCCCAGATAACCGAATCGATTGAGTTATCAATTCTTCAAATTATAATAAAATTTGAAAAATGAAAACACAAATTTGAAATACCCGTTTCTCAGTTTTTGATCGAGGGTATATTCACTATACGCTATATATATATACGCTATATGCTGTGCCTATACGCTCACCAATCAATTCTCGTGACATTTCTTTTCCATCAATCAGTAGACTTTTGAATCAAATATTGAGAGAATAATATTCTGAATTTCATCAGAACCTCACTTGAAATAATATCTTGAAAAAAATCTTTCTACTGACACATTTTCTTAGTTCTGGGCCGGAAGTCACAGCGTGTCACAATTTCCAACCGTATTAAGAATGTAGGCTCTTGTGAACTACGGACCTCGTTTCTATCACTTACAGCCATTAAAGTGATTGAACATTTCCGTATTCAGTATTTCTCACTTTTTCCAAACAACACTACATTACCGGCACAATGAGCTAATTTGCTATCGCGCTCGTTTCATGTGATTCGAGAGGTGAGAGCTGCGCATTGAACCTCGATCAGCTCGATCTCCGCCATACCGTCCATCTTCACAGTATTGTTTGTAGTTTCCCTATGTAGTTTAGGCCAATACTGGGATGGTTCCTGAATTACAGATCGTTCCACTATCCTTCTCACGTCTCATCATCTCGCATCATCTCAATAATCATACATCCGAAGTCAATAGTTCTTGATGATCATATCATTGCATTGTTCAAACCCACTAAGAATGAATAAATGAATGGATGAATATATCATGTATACTTACCCAGGCCATCACTTCATTCGATGTTCGTACTGAGAAGCTCAAAAAATATCTACAAGAAAGTGGCTCGACAGTCAAAGACGCATTGTTCGTCACTATCATTATCTCACTATTTCAACTTCAGCCTATAATCAATTCGAAGATTGGTGAGCCGAGTTATTATATAGTCACCACATGTTAATCATGAAAATGAGTCACAAAAATGGTTCAGAAAAGTCCCTTCTAGCAAACTTTTTAATATTCATATTACAAAATAAGAAAATACTTACCAATTCGAATGAAGTGTCAATTGTGAGTTGATTTTTTTCATACATTGGTGTGATACAGACATTTTCTTTCTGGAAAAAATAACAATCATATTACAATTTTGTATTATATCTCAATGTTAACGGAGCCTTTTCTCATAACAATAGATTTTTTCTAGAACTCTCAGAACTAAACATTCATCGAATCGCGTAGAGGTTGACTCATCCACTCTACAACCTATCAACAAGTTTTCATAAAATTGTAGAGAGCTGTAAAATTGAAGAAGCTGCAATGGTACTTTAGTACCGGTTGTACTGGGGGTGGTTGTAGAACTGTAGGCTGCAGTACGGGTAGGAAGAAACATCATGGTTCCACATGAACTCTGGTGTCACGTAAGGTAATCAATTGCCCTCAATATTGTTCACCTCAATAATGGACCAAATGCTGAGGCGGGTAGAAGATGAGAGTTATAGAGACGAGAATACTAGTATATGCGGACGAAATTTTAATATGGGGTGACCAATTAGGTATGAAATACAGGAAAAAGTGAATAAATGTAATGGAGTAACCTGAGAATATGAAATGAAGATAAGCAGAGCAAAAAGTGAATTATCACTTATGAACACAGAGAGAAAAGCGAGATGTGAGAAAGGAACAAATTTCGAGGCGGTGAATTGGTGAGAAGTGAGGAATTCAGATACTTGTCAAGCATTATACAAATGATGACGAGGTATTCAGAGAGGCTATTATGCGTAGCAATGAAGAAAATGGCCTGTATCAGCATCGTATTCGCAAAGATTCGCAAATCATGGAACGAAGATTCCCCAAAAATGGAAAAAGTTATATATATATATATATATGTATATATATATATATATATATATATATATATATATATATATATATATATATATATATATATATATATATATATAACATATTTACACCAATATCAACATACGCAGCTGCTACCTGGACTTGGGGTTGGAAGAGGAGAGCATCATATATAGAAGCAGAAGATATGGAATTCATAAAAAGTATTGCGGGAGCATCGAAATTGGAAAGAAAGAGAGGACAATTGAAAAGAGCAGAGGTTGGTGTGAAACGGTTATTGTTCAAGATGGAAAGGGGAAAGACTGAATTGGTACGGACATTCGAAAATAATGAAGAAGAATAAGATACCAGAGCAGAGTAAGAGATGTCGGAAATGTGCGTAGGTGAAAAAGAGTGGAGAGACCAAGGAAAAGATGGAAGATGGGAGTGAGAAGAAGAGCTGTAAAATAGAGAGAGGGGCATGAACTGAAGTTGAGAGCGGTAAATGGTGGAAGGATAGAAAGAAATGGAGGGAGGTGGTGAGAAGATTTGAGATGGAAGGGGAGGAGGAGGAGGAAGAGCAGACTCAGGCAGAGGATCAGTAGAAGACAAAAAACTTGACTTTGGGAAACCCAGGTTGATGTGTTTTTGCCCTAGCTATCATGCACTCCCTTGACTTTGCTAGTAAAAGTATTTGAAATGGAAATATATATATATATATATATATATATATATATATATATATATATATATATATATATATATATATATATATATATACATAACCTATAATCCATATAGCGTATAACCGATTCGACAAGTTGGTTCAGAAACGATTGATTGTGAAAGACAAACATATTCATTTTCAGAGTTTTCCAACATGAATGAAGAATGGTGTTCCGATATTCTCAGTTGTAATATAATTCAGGTGGGATTTTTTTTTCAATTAGAGGTTTATTGTACATTTTGGATTATTGTATGGAATGATGATCGATATACATGCACTACAGTTGGACTTCATTACTGAATGAAATAATTCCCTCGCATCATAATGGTGAACGTAATTTTCCATCACAACAAATTAAAAATTTTGTGAATTTTGTATTTATTTTTCTGTTCACATGACGATCAACATAAAAGAGGAGAATATTTTTTATCTCAAACATGCATGAATCTATCGACCTCATACAATATAAGCTATTTTCTGAGCTCAGTTTCAAGCTTTATATTCCCTATGCATTTTCTATGAGCATTTTTAATAACATTTTCCAATGGAAAATTACCAATTAAATAAAACCGCAATTCAGTTTGATGGAGATGATTATAATACTCCATAACTGTTCTCAACAAGCACTCTGAACATTCAGGTCAATTCCATATAATGAATTGTGAAGCAATTAAATTCAGTCGAGTCGATGTAATACGACTTGACCTGATAATGTTTCAATCTGATCACATTCATTCTCACAGTCTGAACTGAAAAATATCTGGATACATTGTTCAGCTCCTCATGATACCAGCCCGAAACTTGATTTTATATCACTAGGCAAACGCGTTATGTGATTGCCGCGTTGATGGATGAACTGGATCATATCAACTTGTCTTTGGATTGGTTATTATATATATATATATATATATATATATATATATATATATATATATATATATATATATATAACCATTACATCACTGCCATCTTATTTTCCATCATTAATTTCTATGATGATGAAGAAGGCTTTGTTTCAATCGTTTACAATTAAGTGGTGACACCTGTAGCTTGAAGTTAATAGGTATCTCAGTAGCTTCGAATGATTCACAAAAATTACATTATATATTTTTCTACATCAAAACGGCTGATCCAATTTGGGTGAAAGTTCGGAAAAATGTGTATAATTATTAGATTGAAATTTCATGAGAATTCGGATTCTCTCGGATTAAATATTTTTCATGAATTTTTTTCTCTGGGTTATTCTCATGAGATTTTTGAAAACTTTGAAA
>OZ023326.1:25496947-25516947 GCA_964007535.1 Brachyptera risi
AAACCTCTTATCTCCTAATATTGTACCATGTCGACTACTTCTTTTCTCGGATCCCCATGCATTTAAACTTGGTTTGTTACCGTGGAGACTTGAAAGGACGAAATACATTCTAATAAGTGAACCACTTTCTGAAGAATACAAGTCACCGTACCAGATAACGATGGGATCTCATATCCGAGGCCATGAATTGCATTTCAAGCTGCAACTCTATAGCTAGAAGTTACATGCAAGTTTCTCTACGGATATGTATAAAAACTGATATTTGAACACATCAATACTTTTTTTCAGCAGTTATCGTTGAAGTTGAAAGTTTTGATACGATACACAGTAGAAATATAATTTTTTGAATAGAACATCTTTTCACTAACGACAAATTACATCACATATCACCTGAATGTTTAAGTATACACAGAAAGATACGTGAAAAATATTCTCGAATATTATGGGATCATTGATTGAATCACACTGAATGGATTTCTAATATTGCAATATACATGACTTTTCAGATGAGCGTATAACGGAGAGTTTCATTCCATGAACCGAAAAAAATTGGGCGGTCTTATGTTTTTATTGTTTTCTATCTTGTACACGCATACAGTTCAGGGAAAAAACAATCAACTCGAAAATTTTCCTGCATGATGATGTCACACAAGAATGGGTTGAAATTGTTTTCAGAAAGAACAAGTGGAACAGTTTCATCGGAAAAAAGATTGGAGAGTTTTGAAAATCCTCATGAGAATAACCCAGAGGAAATACTCGTAGAACCAAAATCTTCCGAAGGATTTTGTTTTTTCAATTATTTTTCCTCCGGGTTATTCTTTTGGAGGATTTTCCAAACTTTCCGATTTTTCTCTCAGGAAAAACCGTTCGATTGATTTTCCTGAAACAACAATCTCGACCCATCCTGGTGTAACATCAATATGTGGGAGAAGTTTCAAGTTAATTGTTTTCTTTTCTGACCTGTATGTCGCATGAAAAATGAAAAAATAAAAACGAAGCTCAATTTCTTCGGTACATGGAATGGAAACCTTTGCTACGCTTATCTTGAAATCTTCGCTACGATCATCTCATCGATCAAAGCTATCAACAAACAAATTCAATCCAACTAATAAGTGCCACCAATTATTTTTCAGAATGATTCAAATATGTGATGAATAAAACAGGAGGGTAGTGATATTTTTGAAAGCTTGAGGAGATTCGACGTCTGTCGATGTGGATTGAGCGCTAGAATATTTTTCTTTGAAGATTTCCAGACCTTCAAGCTTATCTCACAACGCATATACTACATTTTCCTAGTAAGACTAATTTATACAGCTTCTCATCGTTTTCTATTCAGTCTGTTATCCGATGTATTGTTATATCTTTCTATCTGTTCCTGTCCGTTTATTCGTTTATACATTTTATGTAGTCTTATATTGATTGTAATACTGTCAACGTTTGTAGCTGGGAATCTCTCGATTATGTATAGGATGTTTGTTATTTTAATAACATCGAAACTTGATACAAAATCAGTGTTTCTCAATTGAGGCTATGGATGAAAGATAGGATATACGTATAAAATCAATACGTATTCGTGATTCTTCAATAGATGATGTCAGTACTTTCAGTTAGTAGGTTCAGTATGTGCATAGAATGGTGGAGATCGAGTGTGGTGTAGTCTAGATGTATTTATATGGTACTCATAAAAACCCTCACTTATTGACACCCTTATTGAGATGATCTTGATTTTCAATCTCAAAATATTTTTAATCTGGAGTTGTATCAGAAATTGAAACAAACAGTTTTGTATAATAAATGAATAACCAACAGTGATTCATATTTGCTGAAACTGAGCGATGAACGTGATAAATGTTGGTCATGGAACGGTTATGCATGTTCAGCGTTGTGAGAATAGGCCTACATAACCAGTATAATGAAGAATATAACGGTTATAACCCATCTGATCAGATAACTATATTTGCAAGATCAGCGCCAGTGCGTTCAACATGATGGAATGAAATTCAATTTGAAAACACATGCCAACGACTACTGGAAAATAACTATCTTTTCAATATCAGTTTCATTGAATGATAAACAATTCTGATTTACTAGTCAGAACTTGATGTTCTAGCCGTTATTCAACCCCTTCAAGGATTGCCCCACGGATCATCAATCCTTAAGGTTGGCACAAACTTTTGGTAGGCTCGATCGTGTGACATCTGGATATGTGTTTCTTTGTCCGTAGACACGATAAAGTCAAGCGGATTGGGTCTGTCATCAATATTCCAATACTATCCACACGTGAAAAAGTTGGGTTATGGCGCAATTCTGTGTCATCCTGAAGCAACGTTGTGAACAATACAACTAGGAATACGTATATATTTACTGTTTATTGGAGTCAAAACATTTTGGTTATCCGAAGTGGGAGAGTTTCAGAAAAACAATAGAATTGCACTTGTATCCACGTATGAAGAATCTCATCCCTCAACAAAATGAACATAAATATCACTGGTCGATATGTAGTTTTCTGCTGTGATATTCGAAGAATCAATCTGTCATCAAGACGAGATACACGAATGAAATCTCAACTCATCAAGGTCAACGGTAAATTACTATTTCAAATGAAGGTGAACTCACGATAATTGTGTAATATCATGCATAATATGAACATGACATTTATTCAAATTTTGTTCATATTTTATTCGAATATTCTGATATTCTGAGAACAGAAAATACTTAAAATCCTGAAAACATGATGAAAGTGACCAATGTTTCGGAACTGATGAGAAAATGGTGGAGGTGCCAAGTTGGAGTCGTAATTCATTCCACCATTATTACTACCGTACTTCACCAAGATGCATCTGGGATAATTGGTTCATGCTGAAGTCATACAAAATTATGTTTCATCAATCGAAGAACAAATCGAATACATGGAAAATTAAACCTGTACGTGAGAGTCAAAACTGTGAAGACTTTAGAATTGACTATTACGTCACAGCTAACTTGCATCTTGCCGCAGAGAAGAAGGGCGACGTGATGGGTTGGATACAACTAACTATTGACTTGTATCGTGTTGATGCACAGCATTTTACATTGTACATTTATAAATTCAAAATCATGATAATTTTATTTTTCATTTCAATTTCATAATGTATTAATCACACATTTATATATATATATATATATATATATATATATATATATATATATATATATATATATATATATATATATATATATATATATATATATATATTTATAAACATATATGTTCATGCTCTGTGGGTTGATGTGATTGAACTTATTTGGATTTGTCTCATATTCAAATTATTAAATATATTTTTCAGGTTTGGCTAGGTTAGCTACACTGTGATGATGAATCATTGTCTAACAGTATTTAGCCTGGTCTAACCGAATATGAAAATTTTGGGATCTTATCTCAATTAAGCGCCTTCGAATCTTCATAATTGAGTTGCGTCTGTTAGACCTGTGCTATGATCCTTCTCCTTAAGTATTAAGAGATTTCATTCTAGGATCACGTTAATTATTGAGAGCTGAGTTTTTATATAATGGCTATATACTCGCATGTCTCTGATTACATTTGGAATAACAACTTTTCTGAGTGACTTTTTAACTTTGCTGAACAACTCGCATGACATGTAGCTGTCCATTTCACAAACATCAGTGTGGTAGTTTTGTGGTAAGTTCAAAATTTGCAGATTTTAATAATTTGCGATGCCATTTTTTTTTCTTCTGATAACACTTTCATGATCGCTATTTCGAAGAATTGTTCCATGATTCCATCCATATGAATTCACATCATGATTTGAATTGGAATAATATTGTAAGTTTCAATAGGCAACTGCCTCAAGACATATTCTTCATTCAAATGAAAATATGTTAATTAATATATGAATATTCTCATATATATATATATATATATATATATATATATATATATATATATATATATATATATATACATATATATATATATATATATATATATATATATATATATATATATATATATATATATATATATATGAATATATGTCATATATCCATCATATATCATATTTTTTATATATTATTATTCTTTTTTCGATGTTATTGAGATGTGCACTGAAAAGTGAAAGTCTGGGGAAATAGTAAATGAGACATATTGATATGAAATATTGGAATGATATCAATAATATAGTGGGAAAAATATGAAAATTGAAAACATTCAATTAATTTTCTTTCTTTCAAATATCAATTGAAAATTTGAATCAACAATGAGTCACAAAAAAGCCTACTTCATCTTTGTGCTGATACTTGAAATTTTCATTTTAGGACTGTTTGAGAAATAATAATTGACATTTTGAATTTGAAAAATATTCGATGACATTTTTTTTTCAATTTTTCAAATTTCACACTTTCGTAAAAATTGGGATTATGTTTCAATACAAGATAAAATCACATTTCAGAAATGATTCATGATTTTGAAATGTTTCTAGAATGCCACGTTTGGTGTGGCAATTAATTAGTTACATTATAAAACAAACCACAGATTTGTATGTCTTACGATCAAAAACCAGTAGGAGATCAAAACGAGAAAAGAGTAGCTAGAGATCAATAATTCAGGGGAAGCAGGTGGAGTTGGCTTGCAAGCAATTCTAAAGTACAACCAAACGAATTAAAACTTGAAACTTTCAGGACAGTATAACCATCAGATTAAACAATATATTGGGTGAAAAATTTTTTACAAAATTTATTTTTCCAGTGCACATTCCCCTCAGAATATATACATATATCATATACATATATATATATATATATATATATATATATATATATATATATATATATATATATATATATATATATATATCAAATGGATTACATATATATAATATATATAGACGTTTCAAAAAACCTTGATGGGACTTAATTGAGTAATTGAGACTGAATGATTGACTATGAAACATAAATGTACAAATTGCATTCAATACGTAAACAGAAGATCAACTATGAAAAATAATCGAATTTCTTCATCAAAGAAGCTTTTATGAATTGAAGACGAGTGAAGTGTGAGAATATGAGCCATACGTATTGTTCCGAATTGAAATTTAATGTTTCATGAGAACCGTTCATTCACGTCAAGGAGATTCTTCAGACAGAGGAGTCCTGTGACTTTGTGTTGAAATTAGGAAATATGAATCGATAGAATAAAAGGAAAATGTACATTGACTCTGAGTCAAGATGTTTTTGATGTTAAATTTAAATGAATTGTTATACATAGGAAAAATCATCATATACAATAGGAGGTGGGCGAGATATTCACGTAGAATGTACGGTACTTGGAAGATATAAAATATACACCACGGTTTTCGAGTCATTATGAGTCTTCCTCATTTATTCGTTCATGCATTGCATTTCATCCGTATAAGCATTGCAGCCTGTAGATTCTAGTGGACAATTTTTTATGTTAATATAAGTCATATTTTCATATTTTCAATATACAAATTTATTTCCTGTGAACTCACTGATTGAGATTTCATGACAATGAGTAAAAAAGTATCATGTGGAAATTCCAAGTCGAACGGATGAAATTTGAAAAATGAAAATTCTTGAACGTGCATTTTTTTCAATGGGGACTTCCATACATTTCTAATTTGTTTCTGAAATGACCGTCAGACCAATTTTGCTCAGAAACAATCCCAACCTTCAATGATATGATACTATGCGAAGAAGAATTCCAAGTTGATTGGTTCTTTGATACGTCGCATGAAAACAAGAAGACAAAAATGAATACCGTTTTTGGTATGTAAATTGCGAGCCTTTCCTATTCTCATTTGATTGTAGGCCAGATATTTGAGACTATGAAATGACAAAATGAATAATTCGAAATCAATAACAGCATGACAGTATATTTTCCACACTAGGAAAACGCGCTATGTGTTTCCGCGTTGATAGATGAGCCAAAACATATCAACTTATCTCTGAATTGGTTATAATTTTATATATCTACCTTGAGATCCAAACAATCACATCACTGCCATCCTATTTCTTGATTTATTTCTATGATGAAGAAGGCTTTGTTCGAATCTTTTACATCCAATTGGTGACACCTGTTGCTTGGATTTAATGGTTTCTTGTTAACTCTGAATGATTTAAATAAATTTGATTATATATTTTTTACATCGAAACAGCTGATCCGATTCGACTGAATTTTGAAATAATGTGTATAATATTGTTATATTGGAACTCTATGAGAATTTGAATTATTCCGAAAGAAATATTCTCTACGATTTTTCTCTCTAAGTTATTCTCATGGAATTTTTGAAAACTCTGAAATTAGTTTTCTCAGAAAGGGTTGAACCAATTGCGCCTCAAAACCATACGAATTACATGAAGGCACTTGTGTATGCCAAGTTTCAACTGATTCTGAATTTTCATGTAACCTGTGGAGCGCGAAAGAAAAGCACTTTTTTCGAGTATGGTGCAATCGAGTCTTCGCTTCGCTCATCCAATTAAATTTTGTATATTCATGATATAACCAGGAATATGCAGTATGTGCATTGTGAGGAGAGATTCAAATTTGGAAATCTAGAGTGAAATATATTCTATTAGCTCACTCTTCATCTACTGAATTTGGATAACTTCACAACTGTGAAAACCCTACCTACTACTTGTTGGTGAGTGTGTACAGGTTATAATCCAGTTTGTTGGTCGATGAGCCTGATATTCAGAATATATTCATCCTTATCAGACGTGTTTCCGTTGGTTATTGTGAAAGTTACCGAAAATGTGAATGATAGTATTTCCATTTCCATTAAAAAAGGTTGGTGTTCTTGAAGTATTTTTGATTTTTAAGTCTTTTCTCAGCGGGTTATTCTCATGTACATTTCCCAAACTTTTGAATTTTTCGTCGTGAAAATTGTCGAACCGATTGTAGTTAACTTATTTCATCATCGGTGATGATCCTCACACACACACACACACACTTACCATGTTTTTCATTCTCTCTTAAGCTATCTTCAATTAATTGTTTTGTGCTCTTTTATTCACACTGGATTAGACTATTTGAGTGCAGCTGTTTGCTAAGAATAGCTTATACATTATTCGTGAATCGTGTACGGAGCACAGTAGGCCTATTCCGTGACGCGTTGGTGGCTCATCTGCTTCGTGTCGGTGGCTCGCCTGTTTGTGTCGGTCCGATTCTATCGCCAGATGACTTTTGAATAAACATTGTTTTACTGAATCGAGTGAAACATCTATTTATTTGAGTTTCCCACACAAGGTGGACTGAATACAATCTCCGTAAAGCAAAGATGTATTTGAACCACGTTTTTAGGTAAACTTTCAACAATAATAATCTCAACCACACAACTACTTTATCCGACTCTTATTATACAATTTATTTTCGTTTGATTCTTCATCATGGTGCATGTTACATCCAGAGCAGATCTTAGTATCCCACAAGCGAATAGCCGGGGTAATGATTGCAAATTTGAAGGTTGCATTTTGATGACGCGCGTTCCGATGGCAACTGCTTTGATTAAATTAATTATTTGATAAAATTAAAAATTATTTGAAATAATTTGGTTTTGTTCATTTGGTTCCATGGAAACCATGGATAATGACAGTTTTAGAGATTTATCTATCTGTCCGTATATAAATAATGTTCAAAAATAATTGAAATGAACCAATTCTATTTTTGGTGATGTCAAAATAATCTTCGAGCAACATACTGAAAGTGAACAAGGGATGTGATAGTTTCAGTATTTATTTTATTTTTTTCATTGGGTTTTAACGACGCACTGTGATGATTTCAGTTATTTTGTGAATACTCACTATAAAAGATTTTTCCTCCTCGTCCAGCCGGAAGGAAGGCTGACATCCAGCTAATATGAAGTGTAGTGATCACAGAGAGTTCTCACGACTACGAGGTGGAGTTCTGAGATTTGTATTCCATTATACTGTATTTTGGCATAATATATTCATGTGAACACATTCTTCATCATCAGAATTTTCAAGGTCCTTGGTTCCTAAGAGTTTGAAAGTCACTCAATAGTCAATATAGAATGCAGGAACCTCGGAAGAAAAATTGTGTTCACGGCTATCATGATGTCATCAACGTCAAGGGGGTTATGAAGAAGCAAGACATTTCACTGCCATTTGGTGACTCTTGAGACTTGCATGCATGTCATAACAATCACGATGCAATAATACCAAACTATTTCATCATAATATAAAGAAGGTGACCCAACTTGGGTCTTAAAAGTGAAATATTTCCGGGGTCAGAATCTGAGTCCACCGTCCCGATTGCCTGTAGCGCAACTGTCGCTTCTATATCGAATCATTCAGAACAACAATGCTCAACAATGCTATACACGGCCCAGTAGATTCCGAGAATCATTGATTTTGTTGGTTCAACAATGCCACCAGTACCGTAGCCACTCTTATTCACATCTAGTTCACAAGGGGATCCGCTCAATCGCGACAGGCAATCGGGACGATTGGCTCCGAAATGACCGCAAGAAACCAAAAATGTCTTCCATATTATCAGTATGAGAGTTGGAGCATCTTCTTAATATTATGATGAAATAGGTTGGTATCACTACATCGTGTAACAGCTATCAAAATTAGAAGAGAAGAGAATATACGTTTCGAATCGTGAAAGTGTCCAATTCACGACCGATGACAATTTCAAGGAAGACATGAAACAAACATGATTCAACGGAATCAAACATGGAAAGAAAAGAAGTGAAAAAGTTGAAAGAATGTGGAGACCAACAAATACTTCTTTATCCATCTTGATTGCCATTGATTGCCATTGTTTCCCTATTCCTCGAAGCAAATGCTTGGATGAAATACTAATTAGCCATGACTTTCGATAAGTGATACACGTAATTGTGACAATTTGGGCCTATAATTCGATTTGATTTTGCTTTTGTATGATGATGAAATGTACATTTACTATCAATGAAAAGAAGTGAACTTTTCTGAAAAAAGAGACTTAGTTGAACGTGGAAGATATCAACATTCATGTGTTTTGTTCACACTTGATACCAATACTGATAATGTCCGGATGTATCACAGAAACGGTTTTTACTTATAATGTGTTCCTGACTTTTGAAAACTGGAAGACTTTTCTCTGCGACTGGTGGTAGATTATGGTCACAGACAGCGCAGTCCTGGTATTGTAGCTTGATTATAGTTTCGAATAATCAAAATGGGGTGGTGAGATCACCCTTGTGGGCGGGTGCCCCTTCCATTCATAGCCTCAATTGGGAAACAATGATTTTGTATCAAGTTTCGATGTTATTGAGAATAAAATATCTATATATATATATATATATATATATATATATATATATATATATATATATATATATTTATATATATATGAATATATATATATATATATATATATATATATATATATATATATATATATATATATAAATGAATAAATATATATATATATATATATATATATATATATATATATATATATATATATTTATATATATATATATATATATATATATATATATATATATATATATATATATATACATATATATATATATATTCACATATTTAATGTGATTACCTCAGCTCCAGTTGGCTTGATATCATTGGAAGTCATTGCGGAAGATGTTTTCATTACAATTCGAAAGTAGATATTTTTGGCCATGTGATTCCGTGAGGAAATATAATTTTTCATAGATAGTAATTTGTTGAATATAATTTGATAGTGATCAACATTTTGATAACACCTCAAAATTTGATCCTTAACTGTAATCAGACGTGATCTACATGTAATTTATGTAATCATCCACACCGTTTTCGCCATACTCTCTATACATAAAGAACAAAAGCCATGCACAGAATGAGAACTTTTGTTCAACTACTCTCGCGAAAACTTTCCTGTCAATACATTTGGTTTCGTTCATGGTTTATGTCACTCCAATTTCGGCTATTCTTATCCAAAGTTATTCTTTGACTTGACCTGGAAGAAAATTACACGTTTTTCATTCTGATTTGTCGCTTTAAGAGTTGTCTGATTGCAGTCGTAATACATCTTAAGTGATGTTTAATGGATGAGAAACATCCCTTTGCCCCATGAAAACCAGAATATTTTCGACGGAGCTAGATATCTCTTATGAGACCTGGATCTGTCCATGCTGGAATCTCTGTTTAATCATATAGAATTTGTATGAATAAGTTGAATGCAGCAAATGGTGATGATAGGTTGGGTTTGGTTAGTTATAGTTAAATTCGTACTATCGTTATACTTTCCATACATTGTGTGAATCCTGCGGCGTGAACTTTCAGCTATTCATACTATACCATGGAATATATACTCATCGATGGATGGATTCGCCCCCCCCCCCCCCCCCCTAACATACCCAACCGACGTATTTTCCATATAACGTCTACCAACCTCGATGTCTTGTAGTACGGTTCGTACCGAATGTAATAGCAACTCTAAAAATCCACTTTGACGCCGGAAGGAACGCGATGTGTCGTGCTGTGCTCTCTTCCCCCCTCTCTCTCTCTCTCTCTCGCTCCTCCCCTCTGAGAGGCACATCGATCTGATAGTCCTGGATCGAGCCTCGAGCAACACCTCGAAGAAAACACTTTTGATAGGGTGTTTTTCTAACATAGATGTCGTGACTTCCTCGCTGTTTTAGTCGACAACTCGTGTTGTGTAAACCGTCCGGAAAAGTTGAATCACGATACCGAAGTGTGTAGCCAACCATTAACAGTTTACTACTCATAAAGAATGTTCAAAATGTCATTCGTAATCTCCAGTCTATGGTAATGATATTCATTGTTCACACACACACGCACACACACACACACACACACACACACATATATATATATATATATATATATATATATATATATATATATATATATATATATATATATATATATATATATATATATATATATAAACATATGGATAATTATGTTTTATATGAGCCTATAGCGAAGATTCCATTTCATATACTGGAAAAAATCAGATTTCGATTTTTTTTCACGCAGGGTTGTTATACATGTCGGACAAAGTAACCAATCGATTCGGAAATGTTGATGGCACATCAGTGTTCGTTATCGAGTTTAAAACAATTCGGTTCTCCACTCTTTTCGAAAAATGAAAGGGAATACTAGAAAATCCTCATCGGGATACAATAGGATAAAATATTTATTTTCAGATTTCGTCTGATTGAGATGAAATAATAGCAGAATGTTACTACTATCATGATACATGTTGCTACCGCGTGGAGTTTGCGTTATTTCAGGAAGTGCAGGTATTTGCGCGTACTGCTTGACGTCATATTGTACATCCAAGATGATTGATAGAAAAATTCTACCCTTACTTCTACAATGTTGCTACATCCATATCCACTTCATTTATATGATTATATATGCATCTTCACTCGCCGTACCTACGTTATGGCAACAGCATAAATGCTGGAAAAGAACAGATATATACAAATGATGAAGAAGTAATTATTCAAGTCATTATAAGAATCCATCTCAGATTTTTCTATATCTGCAGACCATATCTTCAGTTGCACTTCATAGAATGACAAAAACCCTATTAGGACAATTAGTTCCTTCGCTTCCAAGATAATTAATATTATATTGGAAGAGAGATGAACAGAGTGTCAAGTTTGTTAGGGATACTCAACAATTTTTCTGTATGAAGAAAGCAGTACTTGGACGGTTGGACCTGATAGTTTCAGAATCAATTTGTGTATCCAGCATTCGAGTACTTCTGATGTACATCTCACTCATATTACAATTGACGCACGTGGTGAGTTTTTTCATTTTGAAATTGAACTACTTGCAGATGGGCATGAGCAAATTGTACTTGTACTTTTATATTGATAAAAGTGAATATATATATATATATATATATATATATATATGAATATATATATATAGCTTATATATATATATATATATATATATATATATATATATATATATATATATATATATATATATATATCTTATTTACTAGTGAAGAGCTGATAAATACTGCCACTTGAAAGTTATTAGAGGATTGGGTGGAATTGAATGGTATGGGATTGAATGTTGGAAAGTTCAAAGTAGTTTGTTTTCGAAGAGGAAAGAAGAGAGTTGATGTACAGTACAAAACCACAGGGAAGTATCTGAACATTGTTGACCAATATAATTATTTGGGAGTCGTATTCAGTGAAAATTTCAAATGGAAGAACCAAATAGAGAGTCATTGCAAGAGGTATGAAGTCACTGAACTTTGTCATGAAACAATTGAAAGGAATGTCTACGGAGATAAAATCAAAAGCCCACATGACTTTGGTGCGACAAATAATGGAATATGGATCGAATGTGTGGGATCCATATAGAGTAGGTGAGGTGAAAGAAGGAGAGAAAGTTCAAAGACTGGCTGCCAGAAAAGTGACAGGAAGGATCGAAATGGTGACAGAAGATGAAGAGAAGATTGGAAGAGTGTTGGAGAGACCATCGGTTATGGTCAGTGAACTTGGATGAGAGACGTTGGAGGACAGAAGAAGAAATAACCGTTTATTAATATTTTTTAGAGCATTGGTAGGGAGAGGAGGATGGAAAGAGATGAGAGATAAGATCAAATTGGATGAGAGGAGGTACGATTTCAGAGGTGGGCATGAGTGAAATGTTCTAGTGAAAATGGCGATGAAGGATGTTGGAAAGTTTTCATTTTTGAAGAGGACAGGAGTGGAATGAGATGGAAAAAGAAAAATTAGTAAAAGAACTTGGAGAGCTGGATAGAGAAGATATATAATCATACCTATCACCTGTACATAGTACAACTTGTAGAGATTCCTAATGAATACAATAATAAAATGAATAAATAATAATTTCAGTTCTCTCCAAACGAGAAATATTCTTGCACTTTCAATGTTAGTCAAGAGTGAACACGACAATATTGCTATATTCATATGTAGCTAGCTTCAAGTTGGTCTCCACTTTACTTGTGGGCTTATCTATTATTTACAAGGCTCTGTTCGTGACGCATATGAAAATTGACATTTCGCATGTTTGTTTTGTTTATATTATTTTGGCAAAGTCGCTCAAATATGTATATTGTCATTTTATTTGAATTATCTTGACATTGTTTCTTCTATAGATGAAAACTGTTTCCACCATTTCCCAATGCTGGAAATTTCTGTCGTATTTCATCTCTTCTCTGTTATTATAACTTAATTTCGCTTTCAACATATTGTGGTACCAGCGACAAGCCACATCAACAGAATGCGACGTGAGAAGAAGAAATTCGTCGAGATAAAATTATTTAAATCGTTACACATACATTCCTCGCATCAACATAATTCAAGGACTCGGTATTAAACATCCATTTTCAAAATCACTCATTCTTGAGGAACATATTGAATTTGTAATCATTTTCGTGAAAATAGACTGACTGATTTGAGAAAAATCTCACCGTTGAGTTCTTATCACGACAACACCTTGCTAAATGATTATGCGTCAGAGAAATTGAGACGAAGTCAGTGAAGCCATTATTCATGTATCAAACGCTCATTCGTACTCACAAATATAATTATATGGTACTCAGTATTCATGAGGTCGATAAGCAAACGAAAATCATCAGCACAGTAACTCTTGATAGAAATCCTATATATATATATTTTTTTTTTTTTCAATAGCATCGAAACTTGATACAAAATCATTGTTCCCCAATTAAGGCTATGGATGAAAGATGGGATCGTTTGGACGGGGCACCACAAGGGCGATCTTACCGATATTGATACCGACCTCTTATATGCAAATATTATTCTTATGATCGTATTTTTTAAAGTGAGCGAAGCATATGGCATAGTTAGCAGTATGATGTCTATGCGACATGTAAATGGATCATACCCCTCAAAACTAGTTATTTTGAGTTATATACATTTTTTCATCTCTTTTTCATCTTCATCGATTTGTATTCAATATCATTCGTTTTCCCTCTATCTGTCTCATTTTCACTTCGACCGATTAAGACGCCAACTTTCATCGAGGTGTTGTCGTAAAAGCATCGCACTGAATCCACCTCGGAAACGAAGTCATGTGTCAGGTGAATTAATAATTGGTTCTGCATAAACCCGGTGCGTGATGACGCGTCTCGACGCCTGTAAATAAGGGTCGGGAAGCTGGGTGGAGCGTCGAGTGCTCATGAAATGATGAGACCGGGTGGAGGGAGGCGCATGTCTATATGAATTCTTGGTTATGCCCAAGCCTCGCTCCTTTGATTGGTATAATATCTGGAGAGAAATGGAGAATAGGGAGATCACAAAGCGTGGAAACAATTAAATATGAAATATCAATGGTAATTTATATACGTGTTGAATGATGGTTAGTTGATGCGAATAGAAATACAATACTAATGAATCAAGCGGAGAACGCATTTTTGAAATGATACAATCAATATATGAAATCGCAATCACTTATAATCTGAATGCATGTATTCCTTTCAATTATGCTAATTGTACGGAGAGAAAATAGGTTCAATCATAATCAGATACCAATTCAAAGTTCATTTCTAATTTGTGATTTTAAAATCAAAAGTGAATATTGTCTGATTTTTCATCAATAAAATGGTCGTACACGAGATTCAGGCTTGCAACTGATCTCACAACTACGCTGTACTGGCCGTACTGTACAGCTAGTAAAGCGTAGTTGTTAGGTCAGTTGAAATCTTGAAATTCGTTTTGAACTATTCTATCGATGTGAAGTCAGACAATATTCACTTCTGATATAATAATCACAATCTGGAGATTATTCTCAAATTAATTTCCGTTTCTGATTGGACCTCTTCTCGGAAAGATTGTTAAAACAACATATATCTGGTGGTGATAGTGTTTTAATGAGGATACAGTGCTTCAAATTCAACGAAATTCTAAACTGTCAAACGTTGTTCAAATATATTTATATGATTGCCTAACTTCTGAGTTAAAAGTTTAGACTCCTATATTCGAAAAAAATTCGAGGAAGAAAACTTTATTGAGCAACTCAATTACTCTTGGTTTCCATCTCTTTCATACATTTTGTAAGCATTTAAATAAAACTTAATTCATTAGAAAAGTTTTTTGAAAGTTGATTAAACAGTTCATAGTGGTTAGTTTGCCATTCTTTTCACTATCACCCGGTGAAAGCACTTCAGTCGCCACCCCCCCCCCCCCTTATTCTCCTGTTCAGAGATCCAGATCTTTCGAAATTGATTTGAATGGTTCACGAACACGCCGAATCAAATGCGAACCAAACACTCGTTTAATAAAGTAGTCCGTGAGGTTGGCAGCAGCCTAAACACGGCCTGTGAATAATATCTCGTGAAAAGAATTTCAGAGATACGAGAGACAGAGACAGAGAACGAGAAAAGAATAAGAGGGGGAGAGAAAGAGAGAGAGAGAGTAAAGAACGTCATTTCGTGGAAAATGTTGGTAGAATTATATGGAATCTATATGACTATGACGCGAGAGTGGAACATTGTTGTAATGAACGTTTACGAATCATATTACGTCAATGAAAAGAAAATTGTATGAAATTTTCAAGCTCTCTTGAACTGTACGAATATGATAATATTCTGTCAATTCTTTGCCAACAATAGTGAAATTTCATCAAATATAGAACAACATTTGGATTTCTACCTCTTTTATATATTGAAAACCATTTTCAAAATGGTGATTTAATAATGTACTTTCATTTGATTTTTTTTTTCACATCTCGTTACATTTTGTCTTCCATGTTCTCAGTTGAGAAAAAGAACGTATTCATATTATGCTTACAATAGAAATATGATGTAAGCAATCCTTATTAGAATTGCAACTTGATAGGCGCGCCCATATCTTCAAAAGGTCTCAGCACAATGAATACACACAGATGCACCCCCTCCCCCCCCCACACACACTTTTCAGCCTCACACTCTTCACCGGCTAAGGACTTATTTTCTTTTCTTTCTCGTTTTTCTTCCCACCAGAAAATTGTTTTCTTTGTTCGATTGAATGATATCGTATACTTGTTTGTTTTGCCTTCCATTTTTTTTTTGTGGTGATGTGCGTGTAGTACCCAACTGTTTTCACCTTACTTGTTGAATTTTGGGTTCATTATATTCTCTTCTCAAATCTTGTCATCCAAAGTGCGAGTTTGAGATGAGTTCATATTGTCTCAATTCACGTCTCAACCGTCATTATGTTTGGTTCTAGTCTCCCTTCGTTAACGAATATGTTACTTTTATTTTTAGAACTCCAGTCTTAGGAATTGATACCCTGGAGGAACTAGTTTTTCAACCCCGTATCGTTTATTTGAACACACACACACACACACACATATATATATATATATATATATATATATATATATATATATATATATATATATATATATATATTTATATATATATATATATATATATATATATATATATATATATATATATATATATATATATATATATATATATATATATATATGAATAAAAGTGACTTGGAATACATAAGTTATAGTATAATATTGTGAGCGATCCTCATCAGAATTGCAACTTGACTGGCACATTAGCGTTTTGGTGCCGCATCAAGATCAAACTACAACATTTGCAAAGTACTAACTCCACTCCACTACCGAAAATAATAAAACCAGAACAGTTACATTCGAATAAGTGCACCATTCATTCGAAAACATGACCAGAACATCTCGATTCTCCTGCTGCAGCAAAATGAAAAACATTTTGTTCACAGGGATAATTTAATTTTTGACCATCAATAATTCTTTGTGATATTCAAATCAAACTTGATTGAAAATGAATGCTCGATCTGGTTTGAATTCCCTGAAAATTGAAATGAAATGAGTAACGACACGATTGTAACCCTGTTCTCCAGTTTGTTATGAAATGTGTTCAATGAATAAAACATTCAAGCCTGTATTTGTATGTACACCGAGAAACTCAACACTTTCCCTGAATGGCAGTGATGAAATTATACCGATTCATGTGGTAGCTCGACGAATTCCAGCTATATATGAAACGTACAGCTTTGAACTGCATGCATTCACACGTTAAATGTAGCATGTGGGTTTCTTGAAATCGAAGTCATGCTTCGTTGGTGTTTAGGGTCACACAGAATATGACTATTCGACTGTTCGATGAAAATTATTCCACATGAATTCTAGAATATTAAAGAGATGTGTATTTCGTTTTCAATTGGAATGAACGAGGAAATACGGGTTCCACCGAATTTACAAACGGAAACATACACCGCTGGAAACGGGTAGATAGTATTTATCATGTAGTGTTCAACACATGGAGACTTGAACATTCTATTTGAACTATTTTAAATTTCTAACATCCTCATGTGAATAACCAGATGTGGAAACTTTTTTATATTCTCACATTTTCACGCTATTGGAGCACAATATTTAAACACATTATTGCAGAGTTTCATCTGGATTGAACGAACCGTTATGAGTACAAAATTGGAATTCATAAAATCATGAAGCTATCAAGTGGAACAAAAGAGAAACAAATTGGATATTGAAACGATTAAAATGAGCAGAAGATGAAACAAGAAGCCTGCAGTGACACGATAGTTTCAAAATCAAGGTGTGTGTATAGCTCCATGACAAATTCCAATTGAGATCACATATCTCTTGATACATGCTTCGTTTTCCCAGTTTAAATCAAATACGCATATGAATAAATGACCATACACACACTCATCAAACATCGCGACGAGTAATCTGTATCTTCCAGTTATATAGCAAAAAGTTGAAGGTCAATTATTCATGAATATTGGAATATTCTGTCCCAATAAGTGTTAACTGTGTGCCATCATTAGGGGCTGCGCGTGAATATTATTTTCAATAGAATAGCCAATCAGAAATCTTCGTTCAAGTTAATTAAAATACGGCAGTTGGTTGTTTTTCTGAGGTCACCATAAACACTGAGATTTGATAAAACGTCTGATGGATATTCACTGCGCTTTCCAGAAGTCTTTTCTGATTTCATACAATCAATAAATGTTTTGATCGTTTGTATGCGAATATTTTCGTGAGTTCTTGAAGAGGTTGCTAAAGGTGATTAATATTTCACAAATGATGAATTTTGATGTTGGTACGGTACTGAGACTGGTTATAGGGTCACTTTCAAATTCTTCTTTCAATTTTTACATTCCTGATCTAATTTTGACTTTCCATTGAGCCTAGAATCGATTTCAGATGGAAAAAGAATGGGTACTGAATGTGTTACTATAGAATTTGAAATGCAGATATTTAATTTAAGATGATCAACTCGGATGTGTTGATGAAAATCCGTCGTGTGGGTGACTGTATAATGATTGTTAGTGTGAAGTTATGTCAAAGATGAATAACCTGCTCGTAATATTGAATGCAAATGAGCAATCTGACAGTAGAGATGTTACTCAATTTTGAGATGTAATAGTATTGTTATTTGTTCGAAGGTTCTTTTACCGAGTAACGTTTTTTTTCTTTAGTATTATGAGAAAGATGAGACAACATACTGGGCAATAGTGTAACACAAGATAAGTTCCAAAGCTTCAGTCTTGCGAGTAATTGATAAAGCTCGTTAAGTTTGAAGGACGGGCGATTTATGTGTGGAAGATATTATGTTCTAACATTTTCGCTCAAGAAGTCGCAGGCTGACTTCAAAAATATGTAATAATATTGGATGGGAGAAGCGAATACTCATCTCACTGTACACTGAAAACAAATCACAGGTTGAAAGAAACACGAATGTTGGTGACATTTGCCGTGAACATATAGCTTCATCCAGCACGATAATGTTCATCTTTGAAGAACGTAATTGTCCGAACCACTTTCGAGAAGACACAATTCTAAATTTTGAGAATTTCCTTGAGAATAAACCAGAAGAAAAAATGCAGAAAAAATAATTTCTCCGAATGGATTCAAATTCTCAGAAAAATCGAACACGTATACACATAATTCCGAAGTTTTACATGAATCAGATCACCGGTTCTAGGAAAGAGAACGTATGATATATGTAATTTGTTGAGAAGAGCAACAGGTGAAATCAATTGGAGGGTGAAACGAACAGAAAAATCAACAGGTCCATCAATTAGTGAGTGCTCTGTATCTAGGTGTATATGTATATGCAGCTTCTGAGAGATTTATATACAGATCTTGCTCAATTGTGAAGAGAAGAAGATACAAAATCTCTCCCCATCAGAAAATTTCTCATCGTCATCTATATCACTCAATGGAAAAGCTGATTAGGGTTTGATGTTTTCAGTGGGATGCATTTTGCAGTATTTAAATTTCAACCAGGATTGTGATTTGAGATACAATTAAAATTGGGTGGAGATCAACCTGTCGTGCTCAGTTCAACGTTCCCAATTTGTGATTCTTGGTCCTAATTGAGAAACAATAACATTCTGTGTCAAGTTTAATCATACTTATAATAATCATAGTAATGAAACCCGATTATGAAAATCTACACAAGATTAACATCACTTAGAATTATGATATAATTCAATTTATTTTCGAAAAAGTTGTGAAAATTGATTTGTTATTATCATGAAGATCTAGAAAATTTGATTATTGGATATAAATTTTGAATTTAAGGATTTATTGAATTGAAATATTATTGACACAATGTGTTATTCCTTTTGAGTCATTTGAAAATGAGCATGATTCAAGTTTGAGCTCACTCCTTCAACCATACATAGCCTACCAATGATGGAAAACGAATATTACGCTCGTTCACGAAAATATTTCAATTACTCTGTTCTCATCATTAGAAATATTCTTGGAATTGAGTGTAAAATTGATTACCTTTATCACAATGAATACGATTCGGCTTCTTAAACATAGCTGTATTATAGCATAGCTGTAGCACGTAGTGTATTTAATATATCTATATATTCATATATATATATATATATATATATATATATATATATATATATATATATATATATATATATATATATATGTATATATATATATATGGATATATATAC
>OZ023326.1:25519447-25551947 GCA_964007535.1 Brachyptera risi
ATGTTTGGGCATGCCATTCTCAAGGGATCGCTTATTAATTCTCTAAATCAACATTTCTGTGCCTTAATTACCACGTGCATTATTAAAAACAATTAGATTAGTTTTAGTGTTATTTGAAACCAGTTTGTTGATCTCAGAGTATTTGTTTGTCTAGTACACCACCTCATATGCATATCATATATGCTTCATTCATATCGTTTCTCGTATATATGATCGTTCCTTCAAAAAAATAATAACAATCCCTTGAGAATGGCATATTCAAACATGCTGACACGGAGAAAAAAACATGATAACATGTTTTTCTAATTTATATACACACACATATATATATATATATATATATATATATATATATATATATATATATATATATATATATATATATATATATATATATATATATATATATATATATACATATATATAGAGAGAGAGAGAGAATACGTACCTATGTACGTACTGAAAAATAAACGTGACATTCATCAACATATCGTAGATTATCTTTCGAAGATCTATTTCTGATAAGTGATTTGGCGGCTACAGAGCGGATAATCACCGCTCACCTTTGGATATGCATGTGGAATGCGCGTTATGCCAGAAAACATTCCGGAGAAAAATAAACGTGTTCTAATTATAGCACCTATACTGGTTAGTGGCGCTCATGACGTGGGAGCTTCAAATATATTTATAATGGTTTCTGAGCAGCAAATACCGCGCGAAGACAATTCTTCACGTCACTGACGACTATTCACAAGAAACTATTCTTTGTTCACACAGTTTATTTTCATTAGCTTCAAATTCAACTGGTAAACCTGAACTTGAGTCCTTGATGGAAGAATCAATTCTACAGGAATTTTTCACAGAATTTTTCTACTGATTGAAAAATTGTGAAAATTGAGTCAATTGTATAGAATTTCATCGCAGCTTACAAACAAATGTTCTTGAAAGACGATGTTATGTTTTCAATCATATATCTGGTCATGAAATCTCATTGATCTTCAGAATTCTGTAGCTATATTGTAGGCCTACCGCCTACTACATCTGTTATATTCGTGTTCGTTGTATCAAGATGATCAAGAAGCGATCCATTATTTTGTGATAACAATTAGACTCCATGAATAAAAAAAAAATGGGGCTAAGATAGAAAAGAAAGATATGAAAGACTCTTACTTTCAATTGTAACGAAATTATCGTTCGAAATTCCGTATTTCTGATCGGAGAACTTCAATAATTTTCACAAATATTCAACGTTGGAGTTGTTTATTGAAAGAAAATGGGAAAATCCCAATGATATTTCCATGACTGTAATAATTCATTATTCCATGATGACATCAACCACGGGTTTATTCGGCTGTAAACCTCATCTTTATTCCATGAACTTATATATACTCTGTATATACGATGTATAATTTACTCAATTTACACGAGATTTGAACACAAATACATTGTTATGAGTGAATTGCTCCATGGTGATTGCTTCAATTAAGAAGTTAACCACGAGACGTGTTCAATTTCACTTCTTCTATTTGCTATATTCAGAAGTTATTCCAGAGTTAAAATAGTACGTCAATTAAGTTGGTTTGGTATGATGACGATCGCGGCTGAAAGTCCTAACTCATACAATATGTTGAATCATTCAAACAACGGAATATTGGTGAGACAGAAACGAACTAGGAATCGGAGAAAAAGATTTGTATTACATCAAACGATAGAATTATGATCTCTGAACTTGATAGCTCACTATATTCACAGATTGTTGATCGTCATACATTGAAATGATTGAATAATTTTTTCCGAGTGTTAAAATTGCCCTTGTGGTACTCCGTACGATTGATTCAACCTCGTTATTCTTATCCTTGAGAGCGCATGAGATGTCGATTCAGCGAAATATCAGTTTGAATGAATGAATGTTAGGGTTTTAAGGCGCATAGACAGCGAGGTCATTTAGCGTCTATTGTGATACGTTTCGAACGACATGACATATCAACATACTAATACGGAAAACACACAGTTTTCCAGATGGTATATGTGAACACCATTAGGGAGAACCCACCCACGAAAAATCAGTTTTTTGTCAGTCTATTGATGTACCAATGTGGAAATAGTATACTAAAAATTTGAAATAGCGAAAAATTAAAATTCCGAAAAATTTGGAAAAACCAGTTGAAAAATACGTTTAACCGTTACATACAACAAAACCGGTCGATGGTGAGCATGGAGATGACAACTGATACATTGGTTGAGTGAATTTTTCTCTATCGGAAAAATAAATTTCATCATGATACCTATAAGCGTTTTGGTACGAATGTATAGTTCCTGTTACCTTTAATCTCCAACAAGAAATGGCCAATTGTCTTGTATGCCAAGCACATATTGATGAACTTTCAATTCTTAGATAAAGCCAAAGGCAGTTGTTCTACGCACACATCGATACCATATACGATAAGGTATCTCGAGAAGTAATTACATATTATAATATGTAACGTGAGATGCATGTTTTGTGACCATTTTCAGTGTCAACCAAAGCATAAACAATTGTGGTGGCTTTCCGTATGAAGGTATTGCTGTGAAACTGCTCCACATCATTCAGAGATGAAGCACATTTTGAAACATTGTCGATCCTTAACAGGATCATTCACAATATTCTCACAAATAATCACCCTGGTGGAAACTTTCTGCCCTATGGAGACTGGGGACGCTCCAAACTCATATCTCCTAATTGTCAAACCAATAGGCCTACAGTCGGAAAAACACATTTTCAGCCTTATTCGTTTCGGATCGTGACTTCGTATCGTCACCGTATTGAATCTTGAGGATATTATAAATATCTGTATCTCTCACATATCAGAACTTTGTTATGTTATACCCAAGATACATAGAGGGCTTATTTGCGGCCGGGAGATGGTGCTTTCACTTATCTTAAAAACACGTATCAATCTATGAAGACAATTATGTGTAATATGGATCACTGCTCTATCTGGTGGTGTTTTGTAAATTTGTAGAAACTTGATGTGATGCCTTCTCTATACCTCAAATATTGACATCTTTGATGCAGTGTATGTTGGCATCCAAGATGCAGTGCATGTTGGCATCCAAGATGCGATGGAAAGAAACAAATACGCTAGGCTTAAGAGAAAGAATATTTACCGATAATGCCTTTGGATAATGCAATTAAATAAGATATGAATACTTATTCGTTTGGGGCATGAGGACTTCTCACACGATTCCGATCACATATATAAATCGTCCGGATGTAAGTTACTAATAATATAACTTTTGTTACTATATTAATTACTTCACAGTTTGAATGATAGACAATTATTCAACCTCACTATCTCCGTTTTACTTCTTACGAGACTGTTTCGGACAACTGAGCGAGAGTGAACGTCATTACACGTGTATTTGTAAACAAAGTTAGTTCCTTTTATCACTACTACCTACGCACGGTCAAGAGTTCTAAATGCGCGGACAGAAATCGTGACATATTTTTAACATGGGAGGGATAGGAAGTAAAGACACCATCTCAAACGGGCAAACACAACCCTCAATGCATCTTGGTTATACCGAAGTTTCAATGTTCAATATGATGGCAAAATTGTTAAGTCCACATTGTCAGACAATTATTAGATAATGACGCACGAGTTGATTGGTAGTTGAAATGGTGTGCCAAGACGCATCGTACATGGTTACTCAGTTGTGTGTGTTTGTCACTAACGCCGGCTGACCCTGAGCTGATCTTGATCTTGATGACAAACACTGCCACGACTAGATTTACACACACACAGAAATGGGGCATTGCTATAACGAATGGACGGTTACGAAATAACGAATGGACTCGGCGAAAGCAGAAGACGTGATTCAAATCACGTCCACTGTTTTCGCTGAGTAGTTTATGAATGTTTTGAAATCACAAATCAAAAAATTTTGTTAAACCAATAGTACGTAATTGTGTTCATCAAATTCTGACCATAAGAAATTTGGATTTGATTTGATTGTTCAGAGTAAAGTACGTAATTCTGTTTGTCAATTCTTAGCCGTCAGATAGCAGTATTTACTTTTCTCTATTCGATCAATACGGGTCCCTCTAGTGTCTAATTGATGATTATCGCTAACTGAAAACTATAAACTGTGACCTACTAAACTACTGTGAGCTATCAAACCCAATACACCAATGTTTTCTTCTGTTGAAATGACATCGTCTTCAAAGCACACTGGCGTTTTATGTATACATACAAATTTGTTTCCATACAGATTGTTTATTGATTTGCTCACTCGTGTGTAAGATACACGACAGAAAATGGAAACGCCTGTGACATACTGTATTATGTCACCAAGTTGTAGACTACTCTCGTCGTTCATCTAATGCGTTTTTTCCTGAGTGATTTTCAATAGATACTTTTAAGAAAGTCACCACTCACGTCGTTATGTTGTCGGTGCCATAGGGACATGGTTGTGTCAATATTGAAAATCACATCTTGTAGAAAGATAGACTATTTCATATCAAGAATAGATTCTTTTATATTTTGATATGTGACAAAAAAAATCTCACAAGATTTTTTTCGTATATCATGTTACTTGAGTGTTGAGTGATGAATAATGTACTAAATAATCAGCCCCGGTATTGGTGATTTTTCATGCGTGATCGAGATTTATTCCGCTACCCCCCCCCCCCCCCCATGAAAAGAAACATATATAGTTTAATCACATTATTATCACAGAAGTTAATTTACGATCGAGATACACTTTTCAATATTTTAATATTCAATTTTTCTGTTGGCAGCTATACTATGAAGCAACAAAATGATAAAACATCTTTCGAAAATAATTATTATGGTTTTATTGTTATACATAACTGGTATGACAATGAGGTGGTAAGATCGCCCTTGTGGTGCCCCGTCCAAACGATCCTATCTTTCATCCATAGCCTTAATTGGGGAACAATGATTTTGTATCAAGTTTCGATGTTATTAAAAACAAAAAAATCTAACTTGGGCCCACATTCTAGTTTCAGCACATTAAGGCTACTTGAAGTTCACTTTTCTAGCTTTCATTGCTGGAAATTCTGCAATTAACTCTTCCATATCCAATTGTTCTGCCAAATCATTTTCTATTGGAATTGTCGCGAGAACCAATATACAAAGCAATTCCGACGTCTGATGAGAGGCGCTACTTGTGGCCTATGAGGTGGGTGTTATTCGAATTTATATTGAATTTAATGCATACACATCCATTCTTATTGTATCAGTAGAAATTTAGTAATATTGTCATTAACTTTTATACCTGAGAAATATATTTTATTTGTCAACGAGAATCAACATACAAGATGTAAGTCTAAGGAAGAAATTGTGTAGAGAATGTAACTATAACATATAAATGAAAAGACTCGTATATTTCAAGAAGAAATATGCAACCCCTGGAAAAGTGCCGCCCTAGGCTGTATTAGCACGATGAAATATAGAATATAAATAGGTATTCATACACACACACAGTCACACCCACACTTAAAAACGTATATCCATATATATATATATATATATATATATATATATATATATATATATATATATATATATATATATATATATATATATATATATATATATATATATATACATATATAAATATATATATATATATATATATATATATATATATATCCATATATATATATATATATATATATATATATATATATATATATATATATATATATATATATATATATACATATATATATATATATATATATATATATATATATATATATATATATATATATGTGTGTGTGTGGGTGTGTGTTTTCACAACGTTATCATAATAAATACGATTGGTAGTGGCTATGTGCTATTGGACAACTGTAATTGTTTCAGCAGAACATCTGTTTAAAGTTCTGATTTAAAATCCAATTTAAAATACATTCACGTGTTTGCCTGTGTTAGAAAGTAGGTGCCCTCAAAACAAATCCCAAACATTTATATTATTACTGGCAAACTACTACCTGCGAACACTCAATCGATTGTCGTTCGTTTATTTTCATTCGATCGTCATTCAGAAAACATCAATATCATTTCAATCAATAATTAATGTCATATTCATACAGACTGCAAATTGATCAATTCCATCATTTTCATCAGCTGGAATTCCAATTTGAATGAGAACATACCGTATCGGTGTCAGAAACATGTGTTCCATACTATTCAGAATAATTTGAATTCAGATGTATCAATCGGCCTCTAAGTTTAATTGAATTTCATATACCTAGCTTGTAATAAGTGAATACAATTCCATGATCTTTTCTCGAGTGACTCACAAGTTGATTGGTGAATTTATATTGCATCGGTAACCAAGATAATTGACAAATAAAATCCTCGATCAAATCATTCTAGAATCTGGAACATGAAACATTTTCACAACAATTCATCAAACTCAACTATAGAGCTGTATTCGCAAATGAGATGAAATTCAAGATTAATTCTTCAGTTATTTTTCCATGCATATATGAAAAAAATACCATTCTAATAGCGATACGGACTTACTTTCATGTTGGTTGATTGGAAGTGATATTTTGAATTCCACCCCTTTTGACTGCTATCGAATGTTGTCAAATGAGAAACACGAATTTACCGATCGGCTTGTCATTGTATTAACGCCCGCGTATAATCACGGCTACGTAATCACATGGCTTTAGGACAGACTTAAAGGGAACGAATCTGAGAAGACAACATTTACAATCAGATCGATGGATGACTGAACGCTTTGATCATAGGCCTACACTGAATCGACAAGAGGAATGAATGTTGGTAGTGCCTGAAGTGAGTAAAAATCGATGAGATTTCATTGATCAGATACATGAGATTAGTTTTGATGTGGTTCTTATCAGTTTGACTTCTGGACGGGGAGCTTGGAATAATTCAGAATGTAACCGAATTGTAGATACTCCATGTTTTTGGAGATACATTCTGACTTCGTTCAGCAAAGACGTTGAGATTATTGAAAAATATGGTCCGTTAGTCAACCAGCCAATGTTTTTGGGAGGAGAATAATCCCCGTTTTGAATATTCAAATTTCTATCAACACAGCGAATGTAATCTTCACTAATTGTCATCGCTTAAAAAAGCTTTCGTATTTCATTCAATTTCAAGTCAAAAATCAGACTCTCTATTATTTACTTCTATTAACTGTAATGAACTAATTCACTGTTATTTACTGTATCATCATTATTATTTGATACGTAAAAATTAAGTGGAAAATCAAACCGAAATTATGTTTGTATTGAAGTAGAATGTGAATGTGGAAAAATGAAGAACGGGAGAACCAGTTGAAGCCTGAAACTATATATGAAGTTTGAGAGGTACTAAACAAGGACATGTTATAATAATTCAAGTAGAATGTGGAATTACACCGTTACATTGTTGGATGATTCATGAGATCATTTTCTGGGCCTTGGCATCAAAAAGCATCAAGGTGGTCCGAGCACAGAAACGTGTGATGCGCTTCTGAATTTGTCCTTCAGAGAATCCTGCAGACCAGCATTCAAGGAGCTGAACATCCTTCCACTTCCCTGCCTGTACATACAAGCGATATGTAATTTGACTGAACATAATTCAGCTATCTTCATTGATAACTCTCACCGCAGGTACAATACCAGAAGTGCAGCTGATATTGCCACGGGCTTTGCCGACTTGAATAAAATATTAATAGATAGAGTATTGCAATCTTGCAGGAAATTCTTCAACCATTTGTCAGCTGACATGAAAAAAACTTGGAACCATTTAAATTTAAAATTGCTATCGAGTTATATTTGTTGGATAAGACACACTATAGTATAGACTACTATTTGAATGATCAACTTCAATTTTGATATCACTATAAGTTTATACATGATCATCATGTTTTCGATGAGAAAGCTCAGATAAATAATAGTATGAAAATGATAATAATATGATATCAGTTCATTCAGTTACTGACTCACTTTTTTCCCAAAGATATTTCTCATCTTATTTATATGCCTATATGGTTCAAAGACCTTCAATACGTCAATTCCACAGCAGTTCGACATCTTTTCACAATTTCATTTCTGGTATTATCTGCTTTTATTTGTTGCTACGTCTTTACTTTCTTCTGAAAGGAACACAATTCTGAACTCATCTTCGGCTTGAAAATGAATTGATATTCAAAACTTGTTCAAAGATTGCACAATGTATCTGACAATGCACGCAGAAGGAGGTTTCACCTTCTATGAGTGTAACAAACCACATAACGTATTCCATCTAAGCAGCACTGCTTGAATGCGAAGGATCGATCTAGACTCCAGAATCTAGACCTATAATCAAATCCACGCTTCAATCTTGCCGCTTGAGTGCGTACGGTAAGCTTCAGAGAGGCTTATACTGCGTATTGAAGGACATGGATCAAATTGAATCGTTTGGCTACAACTTGATTCACTGAAATGGTACATATGGAGTATAATTGGTGTAACTGCCAGCGAGGCAGTTTGGCAACTGCATCCGAGGGCATGATTTTTTTTCACCATTATCATAATCATTCTTATCATTATTTCAATCATTACTATTCCGTTGAAATAATTGTAAGGCTGTCAATCAGTGCGCTTGATAGTTCAATATAGGTTTTAGTCACACATATGCATTTTTTGACTATCCATAGTGAAATGCTAATTCTACAGCTCGTTATACTAGTGCAAGCAAGTCTAGTCCATTTCTTAGTAGTGCCTGCTATATTCAATTAGATTGAACGTGAAATATGCTAAAGTACATTTCTAAAATATCTCAAATTATTTTTCCTAGTGTGTTCTGTTCATGACTTATTTTTGTTCATATCATGTTTTTTTTCATTACATTTACATGATGAAAATCTTCTAATAGATTGTATCTCATGGCCTACATATATGTACCTTGGTGAACAATGAACAATAAGCTGATGGGCTTATAATATAACGATCCTATCTTTCATCCATAGCCTTAATTGGGGAACAATGATTTTGTATCAAGTTTCGATGTTATTAAAAAAAAAAATAATAATATCGCAATGAGGAATAACAGCTACCAGAATATTATAATCATAATGACATTCATCAAAGTTTGACTCATGTTATTTTCATCATTATTATTCTCATTCGTAATTATTTCTCATTCAGTGATGCGGACATTCGGTAACTTTTTACTTTTTAGCCAACACTAGCTTTATGGGATGAAGAAAATCCTATATTGAGTTCAAAACAGTCAGTCAAGGAAGAAAAAGAGTATTCAGTTCATGAAATACCGAACAATTTTAATAATAATAATAATAATTTTTGGATGTATATTTGTCAATTTAAGATTATACATTGGAGTTTACAATAATACACAAAGCCTCTGAACAGGCAATTATCTGTGGTTTGCATTATAGCTAGGAAAACGCGGGATGCGCGTTGTGAGATGAGCTTAGAAGTATGGCAATCTAGAATGAAAATAGCTTGTCAGCTCAATTTACATCTACAAACCTTGACTTACTTCAAACGTTCAAAAGCCTCACCTGCAACTTGTTGATATTTATAGTAACCTGCAACCTGTCGCATAAACACTTTGCATAACCAATTGATCCAAATATTCAATAAAATGTACACGTTTATTGCGTTTTCTTCATTATTTCTCATTCGATTGTTTTGAAAATCTCTGAAAAGGTGTATAATAGTATTTTTAATATTCTGTGAGAATTTGAGAGCTTTTGAAAAATTCTTGTTTCTCAAGTATTTTTCCTCCGGGTTATTCTTATAAGGATTTTCCAAAGTTTCCGATTATTTTCCGGAAAAACCTTCCGACCGATTCCTCTGAATAACAATCCCAACCTATTCTCGTATGACACCAACGTTCAGAAAAAGTTTCAAGTTGATTGATTCATTTCTCTGACCTGTATGCCGCGTACATAATTACAAAAAAAAAAAAAAAAAAAAAACATAAAAACGAAGCCCATTTTTTTCAGGGTGTGAAATGGAAAGCTTCGCTACGCTCATCTAATTACAACACATGTCAAACATAACTGATACAAAATAATTACAGGTATAGTGAAGGCGTATTCAGTTTTGTGAATCATACGACTTAGACCCGGTATTACCAACGTAGAAGTAGCTCCAATCTGGCAGATAAAAGTTGTAATCACTATGGTTACCTGGGATATTTGTTTTCACCAACTCTCAGATATCTGCTACTGGACTTAGGCCCGGTATTACCAAGTCTAGTTGGCCTTTATTTGACAGTTCAAACTTGTTATTACCATGGTTACCTGTGGTATTTGTTTTCACCAACTGTCAGATAAATACTAACTGGACTTGGTAATACTGGGCCTTAGTAACCGGACCTTAATGATAATGATTCCTTTTTTCCATGGTTGATCATTATGACATGATACTGTTACGTCCATTCATCGGCAGCATATATAATTAATATAACCATATAATCTTATGAATAACAAAATTCAAGACTGGTAATAAATAAAATAATACAATGAACAGATATAAAAGCATGCACACACAATATACAATTTAATTTCAATTTCAATTTCGATTTCAATTCGAAAATAAATTGAATACAAGAAAAGAATGATAAAAGGTGATGAATTCTTATGAATTGAATTCATTTTATAGATTATAAATCAATAAATTGAATGATAAACTGATTTTTCTCAACAAAGAGATGAAGTTCGCACTCCAGTTGGGCAAATGCTTATTTCGAGCAGTATGTATGATTCGTCAAAACAATATAATTTCTAGATATACTGCATAATACAGATTATGCATATACTACATGGATATATATGCGATAATTTTTTAAGGAACACTCAATTCATGTCCCCTGGTTCCACTTCGCTTCGCATGACTATGTACGGTTGTAAATAGCCCGGGACTTTGAGCTACAAAGATGTGAATCTATGCATCCAGTTCACGTCAATTTGGATGATCTTCCAAATGGTCACACATATATTGGTCGTGTAATAAGTGAGAATGTTGCTCTTGTAGTGCTCCTGCCGAACGTTTATTCCCGGCTAGCATCAGCCTGAATTGAGAAGAATAGAGGATACAAATAGTTAAGCGATTCTAGTAAAGTTTCGACGATTTTGACACAATTTTTGAGTCTGAAATATACAAGCATATAGGCATTCCGGAAATTTCGATCAGTGAGCTGGCTTAGCTAAATTAATCCAACTGAAATCATGAGCGAGTTGATTACTACACAAATCTCTTCACTCAGCTTTTGGGATCTATTGGTATATCATCACAGTGTTATTTCGGAATTCATCAATTAAGCCATCAACCACATCGCAAATTCCATTAACACTGACTCTCATTGTTGAGTGATCCAACAGTAAGCTTATCATCAATTTAATGGCTTGTTCAATTAGACCATAAGCCCTCAAGTGAAGAAGGTACGTAATGTCCTTCATCGAAGACATTACCGAGTTTCTGAATATGGATACACTTGAGCGTGTTGATAACGATGGGAGACTGTTATATCTCTATGGTAATTATTAATACCCGAGCTTCACTCAAGTTTCAGTACCTTACGCGGTTCATGGATCGGCCGCGTGGTTCTAATCGACGACCGAGACTATGGTATACTATTGTCCACGAAAGTAAACGATTTTCTACCAACTGAATAATAGACAATATGGATGGAGTATTTCTAATATTCAATATTGCGACTTCTGACTACAAGAATCGATGGATTCGTTTCCTTTTACAATTCCCAATGATATAGCTGATTGCATGACTGATTATTGAAGAAATATCCCATTTTGAAATGGATATTGATAAATGTGTCGGATATGCATGAAATCTCATACTACGCGATGATACTTCATAAGCCATGAGAGTTCCTTTGCTCAATCTTACGGTCATTGACAGTCGTTGACCATGAAGATGGAGCATCCAAAAACCATGTGTTTCAATCAAATTGATTGGTTTTGAATGGTTTTTGTATTTTCTGTCATTTCAAGGCCATTGTTAATTATTCTGAACATTTCGGCTGCTATATTATCGAGTCTCTGGACAATTGAAACAAAACCTTGGATAATTTCATGTTGCTCACTGTAATAGTTCAGAACTCGTATACAAAGCCATACAGCAAATTGTCATCCAAGTGAGCAGTTTTGTTTAAAATCGTAAATCTGATCGTTCTATATCAGTGTCTCTCACATGTATTGGATGCAACGACGTACTGCAATGATAACTGAGATGATTGGACCTCAATCACTGAAGAATTAATTCCTTTTATACTGGTACAGGACTGGTAGCTCAATGGTGACGTGCGACTGTGAGCAGAGGATAGATCAGGCTTTTATTCGATCTTCACAGAGGTTCTTTCTGTGGGCTAGACAAAATGCAGAGATGGTTCCTATACAATAAGTCTCGACCGTTTTGTCCCCACAATACAATTTTAATGATATAGGAAACTTTCAACTCATCGCCCCATTAATTATCCATACGACGCCAATTCAAATCTTCGTTATCCTTGTAGTGCCTCGTTTAGCCTAATATGAATGATAAAAAAGTACGAAGAAACCGATCGTGTCCTGATATTACGAAAACGTATCAGTATTTTTTTAACTACTGAAGAAAACCTTGAGATCTCTACTAAGATGGTCGACTTTGGTGGTAATCGAACCTCTTTTTCATGATTAACTAGCGACTGATCCACCCGTCTCAGTGAAACATTCACTCCCTGGACACCATATTTGTGATGGTGATATTTGTATCCATTATGTTCAGATAGACATTGATAACTCTCGTGGCTGCAGTTATAGCTATACGCTTCGTGCTACTGAATCTACTAGAATAATTATAGCGAGGGTGACTTACAGGAGAATCATCAGCTTTGTTGTATTATAAGGGTATTAGTTCTACTCACGTCTTAATTGAGGATTTTGTCTTTGCGTGAATTGTTAAGTAATGTACACTCGAGAGAAAGCTGTTTCAGGAAACCGAAGTCAATGGAGAAAATGACCGACAGTTCAATGAAAGTGAATTATTATTATTTCTCCATCATATTTATCATTATTTTTCACTTGTATCAACGTGAAGCTGTTCAATACAATCATTGTTCTCACGAAGGACCATGCAAGTTGGAAATATTGCATTTCGGCACGGGCCATATATTATGACGTTTGAGACCACAATGTATCAATGTTGGAAATTAATATACTTTAAATACAAGAAAAATTGTCCCACAACATAACGGAACAGCATGATTCAATCTTCATATTTGTATAGCTGTGGTTCATTGAGGTACAATCGACTTTTTCAGAGTGAGATTTAAGATACAAAATGAATTTGTGATCGCTTCAAAGCGTTAAATGTGCGCTTTGAAAAATTGAGTTCCTCATCAATTACCGAGAAAATTTGTACGATCATTTAGTTTTAAGAAGTCCATCATTAATGAAAATGAATAGATAATAATCTAATTTGACATATGTTAATAACTTTATCAATGCTAGGGTTATTACTTGGAGTTTGCCTTATTAATTATTGATAGTGTGGTGCTAATTGGTTCCTTAATCAAACACTCACGTCACGCAATGTTGAGACTACACGAACAACTGGACAGAATTGGATATATTTCAAAATTCACTGATACGAACTAGTGTCCGCCTGAATGATAACTGATATGTACATTGTATTTGATCCTTGATCATATTTTCATTTCATATTACTTTCAAATTCAAACATTTTTCGAATTTTAAGGTCTCGAATAGAACAGTACATTTCTTTGTTGGAACAATACCTCAGAATAAGCTTATGAACTCTCTTTACTCAAACACATTACGTCAGAGTTGACTTGAGAGACATTCTCTCTCATTATTAAATTCAACTATCCAATTCGAAGTAAGAATGGTGCATTGTAATAAGCGGATAGTGAAATTATTCATAGTGTCGGAATTACCATAATTCTCCTTTACATTAACAAGACGCGCTGCTCTATAATTTAATACCGTCTATCTACTTCTACCCTGTTCACTAGGACGTTTTCAATTCTATATAGAAAGGACAACGCTACGCGTTTTCCTAGCATTAAGGGATGAGCTAGAATACATTTCATCAATACCATTTTCACAAGTGGTCAAAATATGGATTAACTTGAGTCACATTTCTTCAGACTTCTTCCTCGAGAAAAACCATCCAATTACATATATCATATGTATTCAGAAGTTATTATTCATCTCATTTTTCTAGCATGGAATTGTTAAGATAAGTAGTGAATTCTTCCAAAAAACTTTGGAGCAACGTTTTTCCTCAGCCCAGCATTAAAAAATGAGCTAAGAAAATAGCATCACATACTATTTTCATTGTGGAGTGAAAATAGTCTCATGCGATCCATGTTCCATACTATATATCTATGCAATATGCGAATCTATATATAGGCATTTAACCAATATCGTATGGTACTTTTCTGGAGAAATTGAGCAGTTCCAAAATATGTGCCAAAAGTCATGAATTGTATATATTTATATCAAGCTGTGAAAGAAATTATTGTAGACGTGAATGAACGCCAATAAACATTTCGAAGCGGACCATTTCAGGCTAGTATTGGAGAATTTGTTTGAAAATCAGCACCGTGAATACTATTTTCTTAATAAATGAGAAAGTATCAACTATGCACCGAAAATAAACTGACCTTAACCCCCCCCCCCCCGACTATCACAAAGACCAGTGGATTGTCCTAAAAACTCACTGTGACAATCTGGACAATGGCGAAAGAAAAATTCTATTCTAGTCAAAATTGAAAATTGAACATTTTTTTCTTTTTTTCTCTAGACGCCGGATCTAATTTATGTGAAACTTTGTCATTGAGTGGAAGTGTGGTTCTTGAACATTTGTTTCACGAACAGTTTTGTTTTCATAATTTTGAGATTTCATAGTGGATATTATTTCATGCTAATTGGTGGATTTGATTAAGAGACAAAACTATACTGATCGAAGTTTTCACACAAACAGAGCGTGTTACAAAATGTTCTGAATTAAAAACACTCGAAAAAAGAGGATATAATTCCCCAAAGCTATACGGCTCCAAGTTGAATAATCATGCGGATCCACAATTATATTATGTCGATCACACAAACCATATACGACCTGAGGAGAATATGCAAAAAATAACAAATGTACGAACAAATGAACAAAAAACAAAGATACTTCGTCAGGCAAATGGAAGTTCACGCGTAGGCTCATATGATGACTCGGGATCTTGTGAATGTTCTGAGGTTGGAAAATAAAATGAAGGTTATTATATATGAACTGAAAAAGAGATCAGAATGAATTTTACGAATGAAATGGATGGAAGGAATTAAATGAATGAAATGATTGGAATAAATGAATAAGATAAATGAAAAGAATGAGGATGAATAGAATATATAAAATGGAATAATTGAATGAAATAAATGGAATAAATAGAATAAATAGAATGAATGAATATATTGAATGAATGAATTCGAATGAAGATGGATTCAAAAATTTGAGATATTTGAATATGAATATATGAATATTGATATATCATTATAAATATCGGATATGAGTATGAATATATTATATGAATATTTCAAATATTTTATTATTTCGAATCAATTGGAAAATATGATTCAAGAAGGTTACTCAAGTGACTCAGTAGGCTATTCAGGTGTTGAATACAAAACATTCCATAAGTTATTCTCTTCGAAATGGCTGGTTCGAATTGCATACAGAATTGTAATGATGTGTGGATTAATGTGTTCAGATTCAGAAAAAAAAATGGGAGAGGTTTTATTCATAAAAATTTCCCGCTCAGCCAAATCTTATGGTGTTATATCAATTATTCTTTGGGTACCTATCTGCAACATCCTACAACTCCATCCCGTTGAAAATGCATAGAACTACATTCACTTTGTGAACTCATTTTCAACCGAATCTAAATTGTGAAAATGAATTATTTCCATTTTCATTAATATCAAAAGGTTGAAATAAGTCATTGCTCCCACCGAGAATCTATTGATAAGTTACGGTCGTCCGGAAATGACAACCCAAGAGCGACTCTATCACCCCAATCGAGGATATATTATCAAAGGGGTAGGCCTACAGATATAACCAATCATACAAACTTCTAATATGAAATATAATTGACGAATCATTTTCGATCATTTCAATGAGGGATGTGAAAAAGAAGTAAAATCGTTTGTATTCGACTTTGTTTGGAGAAAACAACGTTGGTGAATATAGTTGAAATAAAAACATTTCGAATGTGGAAATAAAGTTTGAGACGTCAAAATATTTTGTAATAGATTCTATAAACGCGAACATGGCACTACCATCAATATCTGAGAATAAGTAGTTCAGAAATGATGAATTAAATAACGAAAAGTATTTTTCTTCTTACTGCTCCATCAATATTACTGAGTGGGTGATTCAAATTACAGGCATTTTTGAGCAGAGTATCACACAATTATAATGAAGGATAATGACCATCAAGCTTTGCCTAACAGACAGCGATTAGGTAAACCCAAATATATGAATTTCTTATCAAATTCACGAATAGAATAAAACAATCGGAAGTGGTTGTAGTAGGAACGAAGATGTTCGCGATGAATGTGAAAAATAATTCTATTATTTTGTCGGAATTTTCAAGATTAAATGCTCGTGGAAGACGCGGATGGGTTTCTTAGAGTGAATGTCGTTTGGATGAATACCAACACTCCAAGAAATGAGAAAACCACAGCCATACTAAGTAAACGATGATATTTGTGTTTGTTGTATTGGTAAAAGAACATTTTCTCACGTGGACACAAGTAGATCAATACTTTGATTATAGTCAATGTTCAGTATATTCAGTTGATTATTCAATGAAGCACTATGAATAATACATGCAATTGCTCATTATTCTCATTAATCATGGAATAATTATCATTCGAAATCTTTTTACTCTTGCTATTATCACTTAACAACTTCACAGGGGACGCTCTTTGGATATCATAGATCAACATTGCAATAATTGCATATTGAAGCCTCAAAACAACCCGATTTTATTCAAAATGCTATTATTGGAACCAATGATTTATTACTATTATGATGATGGTAAATATCATTGAATGTATAATTGTATGTGTATATAATCGTACTGAGATGTGTGGCCGATTGATTGTTACACTGAACCGTCATTCAGGAGAACGGGGTTCGATTCCCGCCGTGGTCGACAATCCTGACAGGGGTTTCCCGTGGTTTCCCTCTGTCGTTCAGGTCAAAACTGGAATGGTTCAACAGGCCACGACCGACTCCTTCCAATTATCCAAAAACAATTCTAATAACCTTTCATTTCATCATCTCATCATCTCATGTATCATTCACCGACGCCAATAGATCGTTGAGTCAATAGTAGAGTGCATCGTTAAACCCAATATATAACGTAACTATATGATGGTGTGAGGATTCATTCTGACAATATAAATCCAAATGGCTTTTATATCAATTTCGAAATATTATTCCCAGTATCACAACGGTGTGTATGAAATTGATGTACCTTCAACAATGAATAGTGCAAGGTGTTTGTTCTCACAAAATCTGTTGAATTCTATAACGGAGACGCTCAAGGTCTCAGAAAACTAACGTCATTATGATCGCTGCTCGGGCGAAGTATACCTAACGAAATGCGCTCCTTTGACAAACGTGATTATACTCTTACACACTTCACTTTTGCTTTTGAATGAATTACAATCATCATTAAAGAGTGAAACCAACGGAGTGTAGCAATGTTTGAAGTTGGAGTGAGGGAAAAGTATCCAGAAAAAGTTTTGAACATGAAGTTAATATGAAGAGAAAAACTTCAAACAGAATATAAATGCTTTGACTATATTTTCATCAATCTGTACATCGAATTAACAATGATTTCAATATATTAATTGATTGTCAATAATGTTTTGTTGTGAGTTCTAATCTAACACTAATCGAGTTATTTTCATTTGTTTGAAGTTATAACCTCTCTTGTTATATCAATGGATGATCCAATTCATTCAGTATACAGAACCATCACCACCACGACATATGTGATGATTCATGAATAAATGAAGCTAATAATTCATTTTGTCAATGTACTGAAGCAAATTGCCGATATGAATCGTTGTTACAGCATAACAACGCTGTTCCCTTGATATATTTCATTTGTAATTTTCAACTTCCGAAGGATATTTTTTGAATTTCGTACATCTTATTCTATTCTAAATCGAAATCTTTCAAATACGATGCCCAGTATCCAGCTACACTCCCAACCTGTCTGATCTTGTATACTTCAACCACTGAATTTCCATCCAAGCTTCAATCTGGATCTGAAAGTCTTGAAATACTTGAATAGACTGTCATTTATAATGAACACGCACACAAGACTAATTTGACTGATTTCATAACACGTACTTTTAATACAGAGTGTGAAATGTTACTGCTCAAGAAATGAACAAATGTATTGAATTGAATACGACAGATGCCACTCAGGTAAATGACACCACACACGCTCAGAAGCTCTATCTGATAATAGACTCATATTACATGAAGTTACCACACAGCTCACTGACCTTATTCACCGGAAGCGAAACAATCTTCAAACAATTACCGTTACGCCAAGTGAGGTATTCGGGCCAAAGCACTGATTAGGCGACTCCTTGATACTTTGTTTTGTCGGCTGGGCTCTGTTCAAATATCAGATATTGTGTCTAGTATTGTTAGATTATACAAATCGAAAACCTTCAATCAATTCAGATCAAAAATGGCCTGAAGTGAAATACCACCCCATGAGACGAGTGTCCGAATGGTTGAACCATCATTCAGAAGACTAGCGTTCGATTCCCGCCATGGTCGACCATCCTGACAGGGGTTGTTCGTGGTTTCTCACTGCCTTAGAGGGGAGGGGGGCTCAGGTCAATACTGGGATGGTTCTTTAACAAACAGGCGACGACTGATATGAAAAAAAACTGATGGAATAACCTCTTCATCTCATCATTCCACCATCTCACATATCATTCACTAACGCCAACAGATCGTAGTCATAAAATGCGTCGTTAAATTCATTATGAATGGAAAAAATATGATGAAATGTTATCTCATGACATCGCGTGTGTGCACATGTTTATGCTTGGATTTGGGTTTCAACTATCATATACTGAGCAACTGATAATAATTCCTTATGCATACGCTATACATAGCTAGGAAACATGAGGGTGATTGTTAGATATTCAAATTTTGCATAGTGATTGAGGTTCAAAATCATGTTGTGAATCTGATTTTGATTGATTTCTGATTTGATTGATATTAAAGATCATTTTTTTTCTGAATCCCTGGGAAAATTTGTCGATTATTGTATATATGTATATATATGTATATATATATATATATATATATATATATATATATATATATATATATATATATATATATATATATATATATATATATATATAGGCATATATATACATATATATATATATATATATATATATATATATATATATATATATATATATATATATATATATATATATATTTAGAATTGCGCATATGAAAACATCAGTTACATGGAAAGATAGGTTCCGTGCGGATACCCCGGGGGGGGGGGGAGGCCCCCTCCATCACGGCCCCGCAGGGAATTTTTTGAAAACCTTCGTTTTTGAAAATATCTTGTTACTATTTGGATACATGTAGGCCTAAGGCTGTTGCTCCATGGTGCATTATTTGCACCAAGTATGCGCGTATTTATTATTGGGAGAAGAATATATAACACCGCCATTGCGAATTCTAGGAAAAAACAGTGAATAACGTAGAGGGTGGGCGCCGAGAGTAACACCAGTGAGGAAATTAAACTTGATTACTTAAAAATAGCAACACTGCTCCAAGGGCGTAATTGGCTATTGGATTCACTTCTCCTCTTCACGCTCTTCGTAAAAATGGTGTTGATTTTGCAAACTAATTCAATGCGCAGAATTTCAATGACGAATTCTTCTTTGATAACGTTCATTATTTAACAATATTTGTTAGTTTACAACTGGGAGCTGCATTTTTGAAGTTCAGAACTGCGTATATTAGGGTCACTAATATAACCCTTGATATATATATATATATATATATATATATATATATATATATATATATATATATATATACATACATATATATATATATATATATATATATATATATATATATATATATATATATATATATAAATATATATGAATGTATATATTCATATATATATATATATATATATATATATATATATATATATATACATATATATATATATATATATATATATATATATATATATATATATATATATATATATATATATATATATATATGAACTCTGAACTATGTATATGATTAATTCTGAATTTTGACTGCGATATGGCTTCTTTATTCGTGTTCTTTTGACATTTTCAAGTTTGAAAATATTCGCGGATATGAACTCGTCCTTTGAGGAAGGAACGCCAAAGATATTTACACAATGAATGCAAAGCAGCTAATGTTTGAAAGAACAGACGAGAAAAGAGAAAGTGTAGCGAAGGAAGTTGAGCACGATGATGGTATTATGATGAGAAATGAGAAGGGCGATGAAAGGAAAGAGAGACGGTGAAAAAGTTAGGGGTTGTTGTAAAGTGATAGGCAATGACTCTTATGAGGAAATTATCAGAATAATTCCTACAAGAATAACATTTCCATTCAACGACTGAGATACGGAAAGATAGCCAACGTTCTTCAGTGTTCTTTATACTCATTGAATATTTTGACAAAACTGCGAAAAATAAAGCAAGAAGAGTGCCGGATTTACTCACCGTTCAAGGGTTATTGTGAACGACTTTTCATCGTTCATTATCACCTGGTCATTCGCACTCCCATATATCTTGGCTGTTGATTAAGTCGTGGAGTATCAAAAATGATAAAAGATGATAATAATCGATGAGTGTGAGATAATTGAGTTGGTATAAATACAATTGAGAAAAAAAAGAATGAAGAGCAGAAAAATGTCTCTCTCTCTCTCTCTCTCTCTCTCTCTCTTTCTCTCTCTCTCTCTATATATATATGTATATATATATATATATATATATATATATATATATATATATATATATATATATATATGAATATATATATATATATATATATATATATATATATATATATATATATATATATATATACATGTTCATATATATATATATATATATATATATATATATATATATATATATATATATATATATATATATATATATATATATATATATATATATATATATATATGTAATTCAATAATATTGTGGAACAAACGTTTCAATTTTCGAAATTCATCGAAGTTGAGATGTAATGGATATATCCATCAGTTGGTTGAGTAGAATTCAGAAAAAGTGTGATCACACTCAAAATGATCAAAACGATCGAAATCTTCTAGAAAATAACTGTATCATGAAGAAAGTTTGAAATATCCCTTGCGAATAATCAATTACATATATTACGTGATTTCAGTGATTGGGTGATTAATGCTGAATGTTTAATTATATTTTGCATACTCATGCGACTCAAAAATTATCTAGTTTGCTTTATTTTAATTCCGGAATCCATGTAGAGGAAATTTAGCTGATCAGAGAGTTTCTATCGATTGTAATCCAACACGACAAAGTTTTGCCTGGTATGAAACTAAGCCTATAGTGACTTCAGGAAATTCTCTGATCTAAATTTACTCAAGTTCGTAGTGTGAGAAAATGTATTCATTTTCGTATCCGGTTTTAATTCGATCGACCTCTCTAAGATAGTAAATGTCATCTTGAATACGCATATAAATATCTCTCGATGATACTAAAAACTTCAATTCAATTCACTATTACCAAAATTGTGATCATTATGATTATATATGATCATTCAAACGAGGGTGGCTACCCACCGTATTATTCATTTTAGTGTTTGAAATGGATCGTGTGAAATGATGTAGTATAGTATTTCCACAAACTATAGTTATCAAGGTAGCAGTATAAAGATATTATTGTCCTAATTTATGAGAAATTTCTGTCAAGACATTTGAGCCATTTGTGCAGGTCGTCATATATATTCATATATCCATTCCGTCGAAAACCAACTCTTTTTAACATTTCATCCGATATTCTGGATGTGAAATTATCAAGAGGGGATTATTCCCATCCCATATAAACGCTACACCATTGAATGCATGCGTACTAAACTATACTGCTTTATGTTACTCTATACTCTTATGCTACGTGCATCTGCTACGTACATACGCCTTAAACTTTATTTACATTACAGGCCTACACATACATTGACAAGAAGCGCGAATACTATGTGATATACGAGAGACATTCGACAACATATTGCTCTGTCAACAGTGAGAGAAGAGATAGACACGGAGATGCAAAGAGGAGAGAGAAAAGAGACGCGGAGATGTGATTAGAATATTAAACGAGGAACTTGGTACTCAACGGAGAATTACTTTCACTGTATATAGGCCCCACATTTATATATAGTGAAAGTTGAAGGGTATATATTCCACAGTTCCTCACCAACTCAAGCGAGTGAGCATTGTTTCTCGAATTCGTGAATTCTCATTAAAATAATATATATATATACTCCTCCTGTTTCGAGTTTGGTTTATTTGACTAAAGCTTCACAAGAAAATCATATTTATGATGACTCGTGGAATATATCAATTTTGAGAATATAATGTCAAATATGAACTCGAAGTATGTGCAATGATGGTGGAACTACGCAAATTGATTGAATTACAAACTGGTGTCATGAAACTTGAATTGTTGAGCCGAGCATACAATCATTATGGCAATAGTTTAGTGAAGCAATGAGGATTATACTTCATATCTGATGAATATTCTTGTTAATAATTTTTGGCTCTAAAAATGTTGGTTTTTGGTACCTGCAAAACAATCAATTTGATTTGATGTGTATGCACATAATTGGATAACAAACTATTCACAGGGTACGAGAAAATAAAGAATTTCGGAAGTGGTCGTTGCCATGAGCAACTGATTAACCAAAAGTATGACAATCATCTCGGATTTCTTATGGCAGACACGTACACTTGCGTTCACATAAATTGGTTGATCGATCCAGATCAGAATGATTATGGTAATATATGAACTGACATCACGGCAGTTATACTATAACTTTGAAACGAAATGAGAGAGAGGCATATCTCTGTTTTATTCGGACTAGACCCTATGATTTATCATATGAGATTTTTGAAGCGCTTTCATCTCGTTGTTTGAAGTTATGGATTATGGAATAAGGGCCCATTGCATAAAAAACAGTGGACAATTTAGATACATACGCACTCCTACGGTCAATGAATGAATTAGCATCAAAGTATTTATATACCCAAATTTTATTTCAATTCGATTATCAAAGTCGGCAAATGATCACAAGAGTGTACATGGTTGCGGTCCCATGAAATATTCATTTCTGAAATTCAAATTTGGATTTGACTAAAATCTCACATAGATTAACTTTTTGCATATATTGCACGTAGAATGGACGGGTAAGTATTAACGTAGAGTGTCACGTAGAGACGCGCGGGGTCAAGTCCCACTGGAGGCATGTTTTTAACGTTCTCTGACGTATCTTCAGTGCAGCGATTCAATACCATCCGCTCTTCCCGTTCCCTACCCCTCACCACATTCGAATCAGGTGCTGCTCAAAAATCTTGAGTCGCACAAGTCAGGAGTGGTTGTGAGTAGTTCACAACAAGAATTTTTTTTTGTGGACGTTCTTTTAATCATCACCATTTTATCGTTTTATTCGGTATCCGTAATTTCATCCGTGTATCGCTTCACCCGCTCATTCGTCCATAGAGCCCGCATAATTGTTGATATGAAACGACGAGCAAAAGCATATTTTTCCTTCTTCTCTTTAAAATATTCGTTTCAACCTCTTCAAGTCAACAAATTTCCATATTGAACATTTCGTTCAAACTTCAAATGTTCATCTAAATTGTCCACCATCCACATGAATTTTCCTTCTCACTTGCCTCTAGCAGACAGCCAGTCATATTACATTTATCAGCGTACATTTTCCTCCATACTCAAAGTTATACTAACAATGGAGCACTTAGGATAATCTGAACAAGCCGAGAAGCAAGTAACGAAATCCAATAAGAAGTGCCAAAGTAAACCAGCCAAGTCGGTGTCATCTCTTGTATTGTGAAATTTTCCATGCGTATATTGGATACGGATACATAAAGATGAGGAACTCACTGTTACACATTCGGGGAAATTGTATGCATTACGGTTTGTATTGAGCTTAAATATCATTTCTGTATTGAACTCTGCATTAAACTTGAGAGTTGAGATTATTTCACATCAATAATTTCAATATCCTTTATTGAATTGAAATTATTGTGTGGCATCATTCAGTTATCCACAGACACAAAATGATGAACGAATTTATCAACAGTAGCGAAATAAGAGAAGCATAATAACACAATAGGTAGAGGTATGCATTTCGAGAAATCAACTTACGGCTTCTCTGTACAAGAAGAAAATATACAAATCAATATCAATGTCAATAAACCACGTGAATTAAGGCATCGATTTTTGAAATCATCCTTTCATTTATCGCTTCATAGTTTCATTATCACCTGCTCATTTGCATCTCCAAATAACTCAGCTGTTGATGGGATTGTCGAGCAAACAATAATTAGAAAATGTTGTTTTCGTACAATAATTGATAATTGAATAGTTGATACCAATCAGTAATCAGCCCGGAAAACAAGCTACAAGAATAATATTCCATGACGTATGTCGGATCAATTATGTTAATTTCATGAACACCAGCGTGTGAATGTTCTGATGTCGATATCAAAACGTCAAAATTCTCATCACCGAGTTATTATGTATTGTATGTTATTACTTTTATTTCTCGTATGACAGTTAAGTTATTCTGAAAGTATTACAATTATAGGTTACTCCATTTGAATTTTATATATTCATTCTGATTAGGGACTTATCCATCATAATAATAATAGATGGATAAGTGAGAGTTTAAAGTTCACTTTCATAATTGAGAGAATGTGGAAGCTTAGGCTAGAAGTCGTTCAGTCAACACTCGTTTGTATTCTGTCATTCGAAATACACTTGCAGAATAAACTGTTGAGCGTACTCTATTTTTGTCGGCTATCCAATAAATTTGCACTCATCTGAGTGTCGTCGTAAATGTTGATTTATATACGAGATCGTCGAGGAATCTTGATCGAAAATGTTTAGTCCGAAAATAAAATGGCAAAAAGAACTTCGAAGTTCAAAACTACTTGAGTCCAACATCAAATAGCATACTAGATACTTACTGTCGATACTGTCAATACTGCGTATTTGGACATACGTTTCAGTATCCAAAAAACATAGAAAGAATTGTAAATGACGTTTTCTTTAGATGACTTACGAAGTGAATGGGCTCAAAGAGTAGGAAAACCGAGTGTTTTTCTCTAGACTTCTGTCGTAGTTATCACAAAAGTAAACTGACATTTCAAAGAGATTTTCGCCAAATAGTTTTCATCCATTTATCTTCACGGCAGCCAATCTCTGGATTCAATACACTTCAACTCAATGTTGATTGAATAGTTTGTTACAATCTTTCAGTGAATGTACTAAAAATGTCGATGAAAAATGAAATATCATGAGACTTATGATGTTCGTTTCATCGTTATTGAGTGATTGTTTTCAGAAAATCTTTAAACTACATTCTTTCATGAAAGAATTGTGCATTCGATTTGATTTCGTCATAAACCTAAAACATCGAAACCTTGACACAAATCATTGTCAACCGATTGACTTACAGAAAATTGGATGACCATCGTGGAGATTATCTATCTTGATAATTAGAACTCAGTCGATAAACTCGTTAACGTCGTTAAAGTCATTAACTCAGTTGAAAACGATGAGAATCGACATATACATACAGAATCTCAACGCTCTGGTTAAAGTAACATGATTCAACTAATGTCAAGAAATTTATGTACAGTAAACTAATTTTCTGGATGAATAATATTTCAAATTATTCAATACAAATATTTGTATTGGGAACAATGGATCTCCATCTCTTACATCCATATATGTTTGCATCATTTCATTTTCCGATGAGGGTAGAGAAGAATTCTCTCTCACTTATCCAGGAAAAATCGGGCTTCGTTTGATGTATTTTTGCAGGAGAGGAATAATTTTGTACGCGTCATACATGCCAGGCAAAGTAATCAAATCACTTGTAACTTCTCATGACCATCCGTTTCATATCAACATATTTTTTAATTGTTCGTGAAAAATCGGTTCTATTTTTTTTTCGTGAAAAAATGGTTCAATTTGGGAAATTCGCATGCAAATGTTATTGAGTAGAATAATAAATGTCATCATTCTAGCCGATTCAAATGAAATTCATGCAGATTGTTGATTTTATTCTAATACATGTTTCTAAAAATTTTATAAGAATCAGGATGGATCATATTCAATGAAATATGAATAGTTTCTCAATAAAATCAACAAGTTGCATGGAATATCGAAGGTCATACGTCATGGGAATGCAGTATTACTACATGAATGAATTCTATAGAAAAAAAAGAATAAAAAAAAAGAAAATGAAAAATAAAAAAAATAGAAATAAAAATAAAAATAAATTAATGAATGAATGAAAGACAAGAGGAAGATAAAGAAAAGAATGAAATGGAATGAGGAGAAGAAATGAATGAATAAATGAAGGAAGAGAGGGGGGAAAAAGAGAGAAAGAGAGAAAAAAAAGAGAAAGAAAAAAGAAGTAAGAAGAAGAAAAATATATATATATATCAAACACTACAAGAAGAGAAGAAAAGAAGAGAAGAAGTTGGAAGAAAAAGCTCCGGACCAACAAACACCTTTTTTTATCCATCCTGACGTGGTTTTTCGTGGTTTCTCACAGTCCTCGAAGCAAATGCTTGGATGAAGTACTAATTGGCCACGACCATTAATTAGTAGAGCGATAGGCCTAATTATAACATTATAGGCCTATCACTAATTTGATTTGTGCATTTTGTATAATGATCAATTTTACATCTGCTGTCAAGGGAAAGAAGTAATCATTGCCCAAAAGACTTATTTCAAAGTGGAAGATATCAACATTCGTGTGTTTATACTGAAAGACTTTTATCTACGGCGAAAAATTATGGTCACAGACAGCGCAGTCCTGGTGTTGAAGACCATTAGTTTTAGATAATTAAAATGGGGTGGTAAGATCGCCCTTGTGGTGCCCGTCCAAACGATCCTATCTTTCATCCATAGCCTTAATTAGGGAACAATGATTTTGTATCAAGTTTTGATGTTATTAAAAAAATATCCATTCATTTATATTGAAAATTGAAAATTTATTTGGTAATTGAAACTACCCACAATGTTGACAACACTCAGTCAAAGACAAAGCGCTTATCTAGGACCTAAAATATTCAATTTGCTGCCCAACACAATATTGACAATATCTGGTTTCAAATTATTCAAAAGGGAGCTTAACATCTGGCTTCATGGAATAGACATTACTGATTCGATCACTTTTCGAATTCCATTTAACAATCCTAAATTTCATCCTACTCCCACATTCTTCAATCCAATTGGATTTCAGATTCAATTGAATCAAGAATTAAATGAAATCAAATTCCAATAACTTTCCAATTGCTTCAATCTGAATTTATATAATTATCATGTTATTATCATAATTATCTTTATTATTATCATTATTATCATTTATTTGATACACAATACATTATATTACATATGAATTTTAAATGTAGTGTATGTGTTCTGTTTGTTTCATCATCTTGCGTCATTTTGAATTCACTGCTTGAATAACTGCATCATATTTGTATATCATTGTTGTTGTTTACATTTTTTCTTTATTTCTATTATTCTGATCATTTATTTTTGTGGTTCTCTCCCTCTTGGATACTTTTATACTGGTAAATTCATTTTCCTCCTTTCCCACATACAGGCTTCGGCTTATGTATATAGGAAAACTACGATAGAGGAAAACAGGATAGAGGGTAGAGGAAAACTACGAAACACCTCTGTCAGGATGGTCGACCATGGCAAGAATCGAACCATGGTCTCCTGAATGACGGTTCAGTGGGTTAGCCACTCGTTCCAGTCGTAGATGACTGAATACAAAATCATTGGTCATTTTCAAAATCAATGTGTGTAATAGCTTTAGGGTATATTTCTTATCAATATCTTGCTCACCTCACATCGCACATACATCGTTTTCTAAGTACATAATATATCCATTCTCTCTACGTATCTATTAAAATTCGAATAATTGAAATATGATACGTTATATCTCATTTTAATTACAAGACTAAATTGTGATCACTTTAAACTATATCTTTATTGAAACCAGATCACTTTTATCTACGATAACAGTTACTCGTTTTTTTTCTAATGCACATGCAACTGAACGAATTTTGAACGGAACTGAGATTAAATTTCTGATTCAAAATTAATTTTCAACCAGGCGAACGTGTTATGTGTTGCCGCGTTGATGGATGAGCTGAAACATATAAACCTATCTTTGGATTGGTTATTTATATATATATATATATATATATATATATATATATATATATATATATATATATATATATATATATATATATATATATATATATATATACATATATATATATACACCTTGAGATCGAAACCATTACACCACTGCCATCTTATTTTTCATTATTAATTTATATGACTAGTCAAACGCGAAATATGCGTTGTAAGATGGGCGAGATATCTGAATAGGGTATAAAAGTCCTTGGAGTAGTTTTACCCTTGCTACTTTATCGACTCTGGTATTCTACACACCTGATATCCTGAATAAGCTATAAAAGTCGTTAAAGTAGTTCTACTCTTGCCACTTCATTGACTCTGGTATTCTACACACCTTGACGCATATAAAAAATACTGAATTGATGGTCAACTCTTGAACCTAGAGAGCAGTGAATCTCGACAACTTAATTCTGTCACAATTCTTATTATATATTTGATGAATATCATCAGTTATTTTTTTTTCTCTTCAGAACGGCTGATTGGAATTGCACACAAAAGCGTGAGAATGTGTAAAATTCATGTATAAACATTTGGAGAAAATTTCATCCCATTTGGAGAGAATTTATTTCTCAACATTTTCCGCCCATTCAAATCTTATGGGGTTTTTAGAAAGTTTGAGATGATTTATCTCAAAATCGGTCTAACCGATTCATTCCAAAAACTATACAGTTCTAAGTTGGATGAGTTTGCGTGTACAACAAAGTTTCATGTTGATCAGTCAACCCTTGCAACTTGTGGAGTGCTTACAAAAAAAAAAAAAAGAAGCACACAGACAAAGCCCTATAAGAGTTGGATGGAGACTTCGCTACGCTCATCAATGATGAAGAAGGCGTTACAATAAAGTGGTGTCACCTGTAGCATGGATTTAATAGGTATCTTAATAGCTTTGAATGATTCATACAAATTACATTATATATTTTTTTACATCAAAACGGCTGATCCGATTTGAGTGTAATTTCAGAATAATGTGTTTCATCATTAGATTAAGATTTTCTGATAATTTGAATTCTCTCGAATGAAATATTTTTCATGAATTTTTTTCTCTGGGTTATTCTTTCAGGATTTTTGAAAACTTTGGAATGAGTTTTCTCAAAAGTGGTTCAACCGATCGCGCCTCAAAAATATACAGTATCTAATGAGATAATGATACTTGTGTGTAGGCCCACCAAGTTTCAACTTATTTTGAATTTTCGTCTGACCTGTGGAGCGCGAACAAAACAAAGAAAGAAAAAAAAGAAAAAAAGTACTTTTTTGTGTATGGTGAAATTGAGTCTTCGCTTCGCTCATCCGAATAGTTCCTATCCGATTCAGCACTTTCCACTTTGAAACTGATGATCGATTCATCTCATATAAACGGAACTTGAACGAGCTTCTGAACTACAGTAAGTTCAAAAACAGCGAATAAGGTTTGGTTCTACGTGATAATTTCGAAGAGACAGTGTGATAACTCAGACTCTGATATACTTTACTTGGCCATAAAGTAGTTGTCCAAGCAGTAAAATACAGGTGGCTATAGTGCGGTGGTCTCACGTGGATACGCCACACAAGTTGCCTATAGTGAATTTATTAATCCCAAGTGGGCAGTGAAACCAAGTGTATGATATGGATGCTTAGAATGTAGGATTTATAAGCCACGTATTTGTATGTATTAAAAATTCAAAACCACCTTCAGAATCACGCAAGTTATGTAGGTAGTTACCACATATGATGGTGGAATTACGATCGTCGGGTTGTGAAACAATGATGCTCGAAGTGCTTCACGTGACAAAACGTTAAACGGTTCTGACTTTGAGAGAAATTGAAATATATCAGGAATACTAATATCTCATTGGTATCGCCCCTTCATCGTTTGTTTATTTATTTTATTTTATTTTATTTTATTTTATTCTATTGAATCCAAAGATTTGTACATTGCACAAATATAGGAAGTATAAAAACTAACAAGTAGATATAAAACATACAAAATCATACATACATTTATATATATATTTCTTACATATATAAAACATATACAATTCTCATGAGTTTGTTACATCCAGAAAACATATTGAAAATTTGACTAGTTTTGATACTGTTAGTTGAAGCTTGTTTCACTTTCCACTGTTTTCCACTGTTCGTTCTGAAATCAATTCGAGAACTTTGAATACTTCATTCTTTCAATTGATTCGAGAGTGACGAAAACGCGCCACTTGATGCTTTAGCTGACGAAAGATCCAAGCACCTCACCATGATGGGTTAACCATGACCATGTGCCAGTTTTTCAGAGATTGAAAAAAAAAATAACCGAGATCTCCTTCATTTTTAGTAATATCGAAATCATTCACGTTCTTTTTAACCATGATAACCGTCCTGTAATCAATGATTATTCACACAAACTCTAATTTAGTTTGACGTGATTGAGTGGATTATATCTACTCTCCAATTTCATGATATATATATTATTGAAATTCGATCGAATTGATTTAATATGTTATTTGATGATGTGAATCTGTGATGACTGTGTGCTCACAATGATAATGAGGTGCTCACCAACCGTGCCCTAGTGATCGGAACCTCTATCTCTCGTGGAAACAATTGGAGTGGTTATACGTGATGGCATGGGCCCATGAGTGAAATTGCAAGAGATGATTAAAATTAAAATATACGTATACTTGAATTGATATAATTGATCATATCACCGATTTCTCAATTGAGTCCAACGGAATTTTAGTTTCTGTAGAGCTATGAGGTCTAAAATACTATGTATTAGGTTTCGAATATAATATGATTTATAAGTAGGCCCTACACACCACGCGAATAAATATATCGTATGAATATATATATATATATATATATATATATATATATATATACATATATATATATATATATATATATATATATATATATATATATATACATATATTTATATATATATATATATATATATATATATATATATATATATATATATATATGTGAGTACATGACTCTGTTAGTACGCACAGCACGTGATGTTGGTATATATATATATATATATATATATATATATATATATATATATATATATATATATATATATATATATACATATATATATATATATATATATATATATATATATATATATATATATATATATATATATTTATATATATATATATGTATATATATATATATATATATATATATATATATATATATATATATATATTTATATATATATATGTATATATATATATATATATATATATATATATATATTTATATATATATATATATGATTTTTTAAAACTGTTTAAAAATTGCGACCTCCCCCGGGAATTTGCGACCGGGGGAGGTCGCAATTTTTAAACAGTTTTAAAAAATCATTAATTATAATAACCTACTGGTGGTCAACCAGGAAGCTATTGAAATCATATATATATATATATATATATATATATATATATATATATATATATATATATATATATAATTATATATATGAATATATATAAATATATATATATATATATATATATATATATATATATATATATATATATATATATATAATATATATATATATATATATATATATATATATATATATATATATTCGTGTGTTTTTCTTGCTTGTCAACTCGTTCTAATTCGATAAAAAACTTATCCATTTGAAAATGGTGGAGGCGCCGGGTTTTTGCGACAAGCGCGTATACATTTATGGCAATAGCGTTCCATAGTTGTACAAAATAGCTATATCCAAAAATGAAAAATGTGCTGTGTTCAACCCTCTTCGAATTTTACATTTCTTTCCCTACATATTGAATAATTGATTTCACAATAACTGATATCACCACTTATCCACCAGGAAAATTGAGATTTACAAATCAATTGATGATAGTCAAAAGTA
>OZ023326.1:25556947-25591947 GCA_964007535.1 Brachyptera risi
GAAAATTACTCTGGACAATGTGGGGAGGGGGAGCGAAGGAGATGAAAAAGAAGAAGAATAGTATTTGAAAAATTCATCCGTCCATCTCAGTCAGTGAAGTCAACCGGAGTCAAGTCGGGTGTGGGTTCAAGTCCCACCGCACAAGAAAGTGAATAAGGTAAATGCGGAAAATATTATGAGATATACACATGTGAATTCGTATTCTGTTGGCAGCATCTGAATTACATGGAATGAAAAAGGAGAGGAAAGTTGTGCAACAAGTTAGAGTTGAAGTTCACCGTGAACTATATGCTTGTGTCGTGAACACACACGTTGTTGTTGGCCTCGACGTGAAACTTATCCGGCGACCGCAAATTTCTGGCAGCGCTATTACGGCAGTACTTCGCTAAACGGTGAACTGACAGACGGTTGCAGCAAAAAGGAGCAAAAAGTCTGAGGGCGAAAGCAAATTAGGATACCACGTATTATCAAAATTATATCACTATACAGCCCAGATAATTATGGTACGAAATGTTATCATAATATGCAACCATACCATATATATATATATATATATATATATATATATATATATATATATATATATATATATATATATATATGAATATATATGTATATATATATATATATATATATATATATATATATATATATATATATACATATATATATATATATATATACATATATATATATATATATATATATATATATATATATATATATATATATATATATATATATATATATGAACACATACTATCATACTATACTATACACACACACACATATATATATATATATATATATATATATATATATATATATATATATATATATATATATACATATATATATATATATATATATATATATATATATATATATATATATATAACATATATATATATATATATATATATATATATATATATATATATATATATATATATATATATATGAATATATACCATATGTATCCTAAAATACTATCTATAATACTAATACTAATACTAATACCATACTATATATATGAATATATATATATATATATATATATATATATATATATATATATATATATATATATATATATATATATATATATATATGTATAGTATTTATACTATACACATGTGTGATCACAGTTAATTTACCGATTTGATTTCCACTGATTGAATGAGCGAAGAGAAGACTAAATTTTACGGTACCAAAATCACTTTTTTTTGCGCTCCGTAAGTGAAACAAAAGCACACATTTCACTGAACTGGCATACACATGTGTCATCATCCAACTGGATGGCACTGTATAGTTTCGAGGAGCAATCGGTAGCACAACATTTTCAGATGAGCTAATACGAAGACTCCCATCCTACTTGTATGAAGCTTTGTCTGTGTGATTCTTTTTTCTTTTCTTTGTTAGTCAGCACTGCACAGGGTGCACTGTTCGACTGATTGGCATGACGCTTTTTCTATATACCTAAACTCATCCAACTTGGAACTGTATACTTTTTGGGTCACATCGGTTGGACAATTCATATCATCCCAAAGTTTCTAGATTTGGTTTCTTAGATTTAGGTTTTTAGATTTAAGATTTGGTTGCGCGGGAAAATTCGAAAAATAAAATCTCCAAAAAGATTAAAATTCTCACTGAGTTTTAACACATAAATGATAAACATTATTACAGATTTGTATACGCAATTCAAATCAACCGTTCTGAAGAGAAAGATTTGATAAATGCGTTTTGTTCATATTATTGGATGAGCGAAGCGAAGCCTCCCATTTTACACCCTGAAAAAAAATGGGCTTCGTTTTTATTATTATTATTTTTTTTTTGTAATTATGTACGCGGCATACAGGTCAGAGAAATGAATCAATCAACTTGAAACTTTTTCTTAACGTTGGTGTCATACCAGAATAGGTTGAGATTGTTATTCAGAGGAATCGGTCGAAAGGTTTTTCTGGAAAATAATCGGAAAGTTTGGAAAATCCTCATAAGAATAACCCGGGGGAAAAAAACTTGAAAAACAAGAATTTTTCAAAAGCTTTCAAATTCTCACAGAATATGAAAAATACTATTATACACCTTTTCAGAGATTTTCACAACAATCGAATGAGAAATGATGAAGAAAACGCAATAAACGTGTACATTTTATTGAATATTTGGATCAATTTGGTTTTGCAAAGTGTTTATGCGACAGGTTGCAGGTTACTATGAATATCAATAAGTTGCAGGTGAGGTTTTTGAACGTTTGAAGTAAGTCAAGGTTTGTAGATGTAAATTGAGCTGACAAGTTATTTTTCATTCTAGATTGCCATACTTCTAAGCTCATCTCACAACGCGCATCCCGCGTTTTCCTAGTAGAAATAATAGGCTCTTGTCAATTGACACCACTCTTTGTTGCAAGAGAAGGACTACAATGCCCATTAACCAATCACAATATTTGGTAGTTCATCAGTTCGCTCATCGCTGTATTGCGCTATGGTAGCGATTGTTTGTCATTTTGTCACGTGACAGAAGTCAATGCTGCTAATACTTACGACATCTAGATTCGCTATTAATCGAATCGAGTATATTTTATATATGTCAAGGTGTTTAGAGCGTCCAATTCTACTCCATATAGATATCTGGCTCATCTCGACTCTTTTGTTGCGTTTGTCTAGTGAAAAAAATCATTTCGGAAGTTTTTAGAACAAAATTTGGATAACATATTTTTTTTCGAAATGATTCAAACGTTCACGGTATTCAAAAACATAATTATTATACACATTACTTCAAGTTTCACATGACTCACATCCAGTCATCCGTTTTGAACAAAATAATCATAATGCAGTCCTCTCAGAAGCTATTCTGAGCTTTAGAAGCTTAATCTGAGAAGCTATTGAGAAGATCAAAAGTTCGAACCATTGAATCGTTGAATATTCGACAAATAAGCACAAAATATAACAGAAAATCTCTGCAATAATGGTTTCAGATTCAAGGTATCTATATTTTCCGCAGGACTGGACCTTGATGGAATAGGAATCTGATGGTCACTTTCGTTGAAAAAATCTTTATATTCCACAACCATGAGAAAACGTATTTGTACCATCACAATGAGTATTTTCGAGTGGATTCTAACCCTGACCGCCTATCACCAATGGAAGCTGGTGGTCTTTCCGAAATAAACATCAATTATAAAAGCATAGGCCTACGTGACATATTCTAGAGCGACATCGACATGGTTTCTCTACGTCATGACGCCATGAGTTAGCGAGGTGTTGCCGTGATATTAATACTCAGTACTCACTAATAAGCTCACTAAGCTCACGTACATGCGATCTCCTCATGTATTGTAAGAAAACGAAGGCGCTATAAGACTCTCCTCCTACCCCACCCGTGGTCAGCCCCCCCAATCACACTTCCTGCTTATCATTTCTCATATCAATTCTCGGGCCAACGGCAGGGGTAGGTCGGCCATTGTTACGCCATTAATTGATTACTCTGAGCACGTAATGTGGAAAAGTCGTATCACCTCTAGAATACAATATCACCACATTCGTGTCAAGTTATTGTTCCGATATTTGGCGTATTTTTGTATTTTAAGCACACAACTAGTGAAAAAAGTGAAACGCAATGTATCAACTAGAATAATGTGAAACCTTTAATTCAATTTGTTGAAAGACTTGTTTGATCCGGAGAAACACCATGCAGCATATTTTCAGAGAGATGAATGGAATACAACAGTTTGTTCAGGAAATAATGTGATAATATAAGAATCACCAACCAATCAATTGTAGAAACATAGCGGAGAATATCAGAGTGTTTCACGAACCACATAAAATATCACATTTTTTAAGTAAGTAATCATAGGAATTTTGTGAATGACTGAAAATATGGAGTTCAATTTGAAATGTGGATCTGACTGATTCAAAATACTGCATTTACCAACTTATAATATTGACTCAAGAATATGATATCGGGCCTCTATATAAATTTGAATGAGACGTGTGACCGATTGGTTGATATAAACTGAACCGTCATTCAGGAGACCGGGGTTCGATTCCCGCCACTGTCGACGATCCAGAGAGGGGTTTTTCGTAATTTCCCTCTGTCGTTTGCGTCAATACTGATATGGTTCCTTAACAACAGGCCACACGACCGACTCCTTCTCACTATTTGGAAATACCCATTGAAATAACTTTTCGGCGCGTCATCCCACCATCTCATAATCATGCATGGCCGCCAGTAGATCGTAGTCATCAATACAGTGCGTTGTTATAAGCCCAATATGAATATATAAATCATGAATCTGTATATTTTTCATTATTTTTATTAAGTAAGATTATTGTTTCAATATTTGCAATATTATTAGGAGGAAATTACAGTTCCTCATCCGCACTTTTTTCAATAAACTACCAATGGATATCAGAAAATTGAATAATTACTCAAAAGCAAAACTAGAATTAAATAATTATTTGAAGATTAATATAACTGGTAGGCCCAGTTGAATGTTTTTGTTCCATATGATGGGGTGGTAAGATCGCCCTTGTGGTGCCCCGTCCAAACGATCCTATCTTTCATCCATAGCCCTAATTGGGGAGCAATAATTTTGTATCAAGTTTCGATGTTATTAAAAAAATGAAAATTATATGTGAAATGATCACTATGACTATAAAATCACTCGTCCTGTTATTATTTGTTATGAGACATTTGAAAGGAATGATGAATCAAGTATAAATCAGGTGGGACTCGAGGTATCACACTTCTGTAGGATACGTTATGGCCAAAGCTTAGTTGTTTACTCCGAATTGCAACTCTTTGTTTCAAAGAAAATATCAGCCAGATGATTCATAATGAGAAACAGACTTTATCGCGTACCTAAAATTCAGATTCATTTGTGAGTGAATTGGTATATAGATGAGCATGCATGTAAAATAGATTATTATTGAATTACCCATCTTGCCGAAAAGTGTGGTGCATAAGAGAATTCACATTGATTCTAGAAACAACAAGAGATGAATAATTGATGTAATGCCGCAGCACTAGGCCAAACTACATATAGCATACACCACAACAAAGATGTATGTGTTCACTCAAAGACGATAACAACAAGCATATGACCGAAAGTATAGCCTGGTGAGTACGCACAAATAATTAATTTATAATATTTTGTTTCGTTCATTAATTTTCCAATTCAAAAAACAAGAATGCTGTGTCTTGAATTAAATATATTATCGTTCATCGGCGTACTTTCAGTTGTTACCTGATTAATGCCGTATATAGAAACGTTGCCGAAATATTATTCGTTATTTTTAATCTTGGCAAACGTTCTATGTGAAGACATCCAATAATTTCCCATTATACTCGTTTCACAAACGAGAGCAGAAGCTCGCTTTTGGATTGATTATTCTATGTTTAACGACCCCACCAACAGCCAGGTTATACGGGAGTACTAATAAGCATATTATTATGAAACTATGAAGTGATGTTGAGTGAATAGAACGTTTACAAAAACTCATGCCTTACGCGGGACTCGAACCCACGCCCAACACTGACTCTAGTTCCTGAAGCGGTGCCTCAAATGACCGAGCTACCGAGAGTGGCTCGCTCTTGGAATAGAGAAATTGAAAAAAAAAACGGTGAATATATAATCTTGCTGCAAAATTGAGTAGGCCTATTTGAATCTTTTGTAAAAAGTCGTTACCTTTTTCTATTGTCAGCTTTGTCCTGAAAAATCATCACACCCCGAAAATACCGGAGATATTCCAATATGATGGTAAAACTTGTGTTCTTCAGATTCGTATGGATGATCGTATATCGCGGATATTTTTTCTACACCTGGAACAAGCTGATAAATGCATTTGTTTCCTGATTGAAGTTCATCGAACTTTATCTTCGTTAAATGGAGAATTCTTTCTTTCGTGAGCATTCAGCTTCTACCAGCCTTCCATCTCATGAAAATCTATTGTCATAACAAAATCTGTCATAGCATTTTTCTTACTCCTCATTTCGGACTTCAAGGCCGCTTCAACACTTTCTGAATGTGGAAAGACATGTGGATGCATACATAAGATTTTAGGCTATATTTAAAAAAGTGACATTGTTGAATGCTTTTCCAATGATCAATCATACTGAAAAATGTGTGATTATTTGTCATCAACATCAAAATATTGGCACAAAAGCTGGTGGAATGAATTGTGTTCTATTTTTTAGTTTTGAATTATTTGTGTATCTTGGAAACGATGATAATTCGATAATCAAGGTTCATATGTTGAATTATTATCACCCTTATCACCACTTTCACTCATTGTATTTCCCTCTCATCTCCCCACCATCACAGCATCACTTCATATTTATCTCAGTTAGTTTTTCAAATTTTATTATATCATCATCATATTCATTTTATTATTTTTCAAACCTTTTTTCAATATGTTAGTTTATGAAACAAGTTTGGGTGGTGGAATGGGTTGAAAGATCGAACGTCGCCTTTTCGATGCTTTCATTCGAATGAAGAACTTGACAATACAAAACAATAAACAATAGAAATTGAAGATAAACAAATTCAAGCATCGAGTGAATGAACGGAATTACTGAGGATAACAATGTCGGATATCACAATGTCGGATATCACAATGTCGGATATCACAATGTCGGAGATCGCCATCACAATGATACTACCAACGTTACAATGACACTCTTCTATTTCTACTTGTCTCGAATACAACAAAATATCCTCAACTCATAATGAAACCATATTGGGGTTTTCGTTACATAAGATTTCGGAAAGAATGATGGATGACATGAGAGTTGAGGTGGAAGTAAGGATCGTGTTTGTGTCACTAAATCATACTTCCAAGAAATGTGGCGTCACCTGACTTATGAAAGAAGTCAAGATGGTAGCTATCGCTCGCAAATCTTCTCTTTGAAAAAATAATATATGAGTTACGAGGACGTACGGTACGTTGTTTGGAGCGTCCACCGGTATAAGGTAGAAATAAAAGCAGCATCAAGCAACTCGCTTTCGAAGTGAAAGATTTTATGAATCATTTCAATTTCATATCTTCGATGTTTGTCTGATAGTTCGAACAGGTTATATATGATGACGATGATTATTACTGTGGATTTAACGACCCCACCATCAGTTGGGTTATCTAAGGGTACGAATGAGTGGAATATATTAATGATAATCAGAAAAACCCACTTGTTGTGCGGGTCTCGAAATCACGCCCGACTTGACTACATCGACTCTTTAGTCGGAGTGTTGACTGAATATTGCAACCAACGTGCAATCTCTAGGGATTTGATAAATGGAAATTCTGGCCATAAAATTTTGATATTCGAATGACGATTGGTATTGTATCTCATCTGGATATTTCATGATCTTTCCCAATTAGTTTGCATTATCGAGTTTCATAAGTGTATCATTCTATTCTATTCATCAAATTTTATGTTTTAACAAATATCAATGCCTGAGAAGTCATGATCATATTGACACCAAGACCACAATGGAGACATTTTAAACATCAACTTTCATAGTTGGACTCATGGTTTCTTTGACGTTCATCATCATGTCACCTTTTATATAATCATGATATAAACCATGATGAAAAATGAGATGTTCATATTGCTCATCTCTGTAAAGTTCTGCATTTGATGCGGAATGGATAATATCAATGTCGATAAAGCAGATTAGAAAATGAAAGTGTCTCATCAACTATGGTGATTAAGGCAACTTAACGCACCTTGAATAATATGAGGCAACGATGATAACGGAAAAGATAGGATATATCACGTTCACTTTGGTGAATAATCATATCTGAAAGAGATGCTATCTGACTTCACAAGATTTTTGTGTCCCAAATGGCGAACGAATGAAATGATACATATATAAATACGTATACCTGTATATAAATATATACACTCTGCATATCAAATTATGTACTTTCTCATAAAACTCCTCCTGTTAAGAACTATGAAGCATTCGAATCGTTCAGAAATGTTTGAATCAACAGCAGTCAATGCTCACACTTGAAAGGACAATATAATGTAATATCATGATTGAATACCATTCACCACTAGCTGTTCTTATCCGCTACACTGCACTCGTACACTAGATTTGCTATTGTATACACACCATATGTAGTTCAATATTCAGAAAATACCAATAGAATGGATACTTCAAATGGATACTTTTTTGTCATTGGGAATATTTGAATGAAAAAGTGTCAGTATTGGAAAGAAATTTCATTTTTGCAAACGCTTGCACTTTTATAATCATCAATTATGTTCTCACTTCAATTCAACTCTCTGCATGGCTCATCTCTTGAATTGGTTTTTCGCGCTCAGAATAATGTCTGCGGCCATTTTCCATTAAATGTAAATAACAGCCTGCAAGATTTCACCACTTTTATTCACTCAATTAAAAACAAAATCTGCGCATCACTTAGACCTGGTATTATCAAGTCCAGTTAGCCTTTATCTGACAGTTAAAATTGTCATCACCATGGTTACCTATGCTATTTGTTTTCACCAACTCTCAGATAAATACTAATTGGCCGTGGTAATACTAGGCCTTAGAATAATTAAAACGCTAATGGTTGGTGCAGCTTGCAATCCCCATTTTATGACCTCACATCCTATGAGCGACGAGTCTTCACGATAATATAAACAAAGTCAACTTTTTGACTATCCTGAATCATTTCGTATATATACGCATCGATCATTCTTATACCATCACTGTCGATTGTATAAAACCTTGAATCGTGATCAAATATAATCTATTTCAACACTGACATTTATCTCACATAAGTTAGCATTGGTTGAACATTTGTTTCAAGTCAAAATATTGTCATCGAATTCAAATCTTCAATGCAATCCTAATTATCGTTCGGAACAATAGGATGGTATCATTGAATTACTGTAGAATTTACTGCGTCCATGAATGGAATGGATATTCTAAACACGATCGTTGACAAGGTCTGATTCATTCCACTGTAAAATTATTTTTCTTAGATTTAATTTTGAACGCCACAAAACGTCCGAATAATTGATTATTTATCACGTATATAAGACTTGATGAATAAATCACTTGAAATTTGATTAAAGTCATGATCAGAAATAGAAAGCAATTACTTAGAGAACATTTCGCGTATTTATTTTTCCTCACAGTTTTTCGTATTTGTGTACACATTGTTCATTAATTACTTGTGTATTTAGTCAACTTCATGAGTCATTTTCTTCTGAAATTATTCGCTTCCATTATGTTGGCAGCCGAATTGTGAAGGAAGTAATATACGGGTGCGTTCTTTTTGTTTTCCAGTCACAATACATCTGGGAATGAAAAAGAATAACAGACATATAATATTTATACGCGTTTATGATGATAATAAAAGGTGCATTATACATCTGAGATATGATGAAGTGTGTCCTACAACGGAAGAAAAAAGAAATTCAAATAAATTAAAAGATTTCCTACAAAATAAACGGTGACATTTTTAATAACGCAGGTTCAGAAGTGAATATTAATTATGAATGATGGTGCTCATTCAATATTATTCAGGTCCTAGAATGAATATTCGAGGGAATGAAGTTGAAAATAATTCAGAAATATATTCAGAATGATAGGAATTAGATCTCAATGCATTCATGCGCCAAAATGAACGTTTGACGCACAAACGGTTGCAGTTTTTTAGTTTTTGTATGCCACAGAAATTTTCTCCAAGGTAATTGATGGACTATTGAGATTCAGAAGCTCCAATGATTCGGAAAATAAGTTTTCATATTATACACGGTTGGAATCTCGTCTCAATTCGAAATCGAATAAAGCATTATGTTTAGCTGGATTGGTATCTGTTATTCTGCTAACTTAGTCTTTGGTTACAGGCTAACATAAATATGTGATCGCTTAAGACTTTTGAAACAGAATCTCGCAATTCACAACCACTCAGCAGTAGGTTCGGAATTGACTGCAAATCAATGAAAACAACCATCTTAGTTCTCATTTTTTTTCAACATAAATAAGTTGACACAGAGTCATTTCCCCCCCTCCCCCGAATATGGCTAAATGTGTTGCGTTTGGTCAGTTTGAATGAGGAACGCCAAAGGCGCGATCTTGTTCAACGATCTCGCTCACAAAAACATTTGCATGTTATTATAAACACAATAATTGAAATTGAACTCCGAAAAAACTCTTGAACACTTTATCGTAAAATATTATACAATATTTTAAAATTCATATGTATGCTTCACAAATCCTAAATAACCCAGCTATCACCGCGTTTTTCAAGTGACATTCATCCTAATCCTCCATCTCCTATGGGAGCTGAAAGGGGATATTTCTCAACATGGTCACCATTGGCTGATAATTTTGACATTTGGCCTTAAACTAGCAACAATACCAGTCGCGATAAGATGCTTACGTACGTCTTCAGAGTGGATGCAATGTATCAAAACCAGGCTTACGAAGCATCTGTAGCTGGACTTTATCTCAAGCTAACCACAAATTCAGTCTCAAATCTGTGCTCACGTGAGAGTACATGTGCGGTAGATTTATGTCGCTTTGAGTAGTAGGTTGAAGCTTATTTGATAGAATACAAGCTTATTAAATGGTGTATTTGTAGACCATGGTTGTTGTTTGATCAAAGACACCCACCAACAGCAAGGTTATTCAGGTCCGATTTCACGATCTGATTGTTAGTGAATTAGGCGATAATTAGCGGATTAAGTTGTCATTAGTCTTGTTAACGCACATTATTTTTGTTTCTCAGCCGATAGTTGGACGATCAATACCTAACTAAGAGTTCGTAAAACCGGCTTCTAGAGTATAAATGAACTTGGTTGATGTATACGAATAAAGTTTCACAAAAGCAGATGTTGATGGGATCAAAAGTTAAAAAAAAATTAAATGATGATATGTGATAATATGTGATGATATATTTACACTAAGTTGAGATTTTAAAGTTTTAAAACTTCAATTTCAGTTATGGATTTTCAGATGAGCTACGAAGACTTACATTCCATTCTATATACTTGGAAATGTTAGCTTATGATTTTTATTCATTCATTTATTTATTCATCCATGTTTGAATCATTGAATATGAGAGCATATAGGCGCGTAGACAGCGAGGTGATTTTACACGCGCGTTACAGGCAAGCCAAAGCAACAATTGGGCTCGAAAAGTTTGTTGAACGTATTGTCAAACCGAAATAGATCACTATCTCTTTTGAGCAAAATCAGTGCGCTTCTTCACAGAATATGATATTGAATACCGGGCTATGGGAATTCTCATCAGAATAGTATCAGGGGTGAATTATTTTCAATTTCACAATTCTATCCGATCGAGAGGAGAATTTTCACAGTATGTTAGTACTGTTCTGATACATGTCACTAACAAGCTCAAAGAAATTTGATCGCATATTTTCGAACAATGCATATATCATGCTGTAAAGATTTTACATAAAGAGTGTTAGGTTTGTATGGGGATTATCAAGTTTGGTTTGGATAGCGAAGGCAGTGATAGCTTTGCTAGTTCCAGGTGTGTATTCGTTCTAAAAAATTCCCTGAGAATATCTCGCTCATTTTTCCATGCACATTCTGCTTTTTTTCAGATATTCATTTTGAACGCTAGTCTTTTGACCGTTTTACTATTGTAATATGCAGTCACTGAGTATATGATGCAAAACGTTACACTTACATATGGACCTAGATTTTTGCCGCAAAGACTCTCGAATTATAATCTATGATCAGGACATTCTGGTTATTATCCAATGAATTACGAAGAATTCAAGAATTGACATTTTAAAATCACAATAATTGCTTAAATTATATTATGTTGCACCAAAGCTTCGAAGACGTTTATGGAAGTTATTACTCTGTGAGAGGAGATTGACTACAACATTCATCTCTCATTTCAAATCCAGTGTATATCTGAGAAAGTGATTACTCATTTCCTTCACCATTATACAAAATTGATGATTTCATTGTACAGAGATTCCATCCAGACCACTGCCATCTTTTTTTCGTTTTCATAGGAAAAATACTTTTGTTAGGCCTAATTCTTCATATCACGCTGAAATCATCCGTCACTGTCAAAACCATTTTCGACACTTCATGTTACCAACACAAAGAACAGACTTGCACATGTGGAAAGTATCGTTTGGTTCGAAAAATAGTGCTGAATTTCAATTAAACCAATAACCAACGCGATTTAACGAAAGCGATTCATATTTTCATCGAACGTTTACTACAAATAACCCAATGGAGTTCACGCTGCTTTCGAAAAGCTTAGTTTTGATTGGCTCTGTATGAACAACAGGTCGCCACAGGGGAGAAACAATGTATTTAGTAATGTTCTCAGAAAACAGTTGCGAGAGACATTCAATCAAAATTAAAATAGCGCATACATTTATTCTGAATTTATTTGAAAAATACACGAATAAAATTCAATTCTTACAAAATTAGGTGATAGTTATGCGAGCAGATTATTAGCGAATTGAACGATGACTGAAAAATTATATTTTATTGACCTACTCACGTCTTTTCGATGAATTGACCATAGATCAGTCTGCCAATATTTGATTGAGCCTCCCACACAAACATCCCTCGATAGCAAAAACGTCAATTTATATTAGTGTCATCGAGAATTTGTCAGTTTCATCGGAACAAGAAAGCGTTTGATCGCACTCCATCTTCATTGATAGTCATTTGATTAGATTGGATATTGTTAATTCTTCAAAATTCTTGTTAATTTTCAGACTGACGGATCATTTAGTTGTCTATTGATCATTGAACGATACAGATCAATCAAATCAGATTCCAATTAGATTGAGATAATTGAATAAGGAAATTCAGATCATCTGATTGAATTAGATAAACCGATTAGATTATATGAGATTCTTTATTAATCCATAGAATTCGAATTTTTAACTGCATGAAACGCCAACAAATGGTGAATTTAATTCACGAATGACGTAATATTGTGAGCCAAACCTTTGAAGTATGAATTCTGCTAGCTAATTGAAGAACTCGGTTCAGTTCATATACTGAGAGTTGGCTATGAGTTGTTCAATGTTGGAAGCCATGGTAACCGAGCTTGTTTGCGATAATCAAAACTTCATCATTCACTGTCATCTGAATATATGTTGCTCTTTCTAATGCATTTTCAGTTAGGAGATAAATCCGTTCATTTGGGAGCTAAACATGCATTCATGATTGACCAGAGAGATCCAGCGTGCTACTCAATAAAATGATACAATAGTAAAAAAGATAACTTGGAAATAATACATGGAAATTTGAAACAATGTAACGAATTCAACAATCAAGAATGAAATACAATGAAAAGAAGTTGATAATTGAAAATTTAGATGATGTTGACCCAAGTTATATCATTATGAAGATGATTATGAACAATTAGTGATGAGTTTCACGGAAAAGAAATGATTATGCTGTCCAAAAGTGAAAATGAAATGGCGATGTTTCTGAGGAAAGTGGGTGAAGAATGATGGTATTTCAAAACTGCTCGACTCCATGGAATGGGCCGATGGTGATTGATCATTATATATCATATTATATACCTTTCATAGCAGATATAATACATTAACGGTTTTCTTTAATGATTAGTTTCTGTTTATCAGGTGAATTATACGCATCATGCATCCACTATGGATTCATGCTGTGCAGTTGTCATTCGGTTCTGATATATGCATTAATAGTAGGCATATGTCATAAATATTCCTCAAATTTTTACTTTCCCAAAGAGGTGATTCTAGAATTTGTCATTTTTGAGTTTGAGAACTGCGCCAATTGTTTCGAAGCTAAGGGGAAATCGCTGGTGGGAACGTGTGAAAAGACGGGGAGGGATCACATGTGCTGTATAATTTTGAGACATGAGGTGCAAGGCAAGAGAGGGAGAAGAATACTATCGAAACTCTGATAAAGAAAATAGAGGAAGATATGCGGAAACTAGACCTGTCACTGTCAGTGAGAGACGTCAGGATCGAGTCTACCGGAAAAGGTTGTGCCCTGTCGCCGACCCCATCCAGTGGGAAAAGGATGGAGGAAAATAAGAAGCATAAACAGCTTTACCGTTATTCAAAAAATATCGCGTTTGATATTCTGTTGTCAAAGGAGTACTATATATTATTACTGTGCAAACTGGTAATTAGGTAAATAATTAGGTAATATATACATCCCATTTAGATAAGACATTGTTTGAAAATTCTGCTCTCCTTGAACCCAAAAGCGACTTGAGAAATAGTCAGTCATTTCAGGCAGCAGTTCATCTCATCCCTTCATATCACACATACGATTCTTTTCCCATCACTTAAAACACACCGTATCATTCATTGAAGGTAGCTGGACCATCCTGTTGTTTTAAATGCACGCCTATAACTCTCTTAGCACTATACCGCACTGCGAACGAAACTTACAGCGAAATGTAACAGATTTCTCAAACGAACTCGTAAATATTGATTAAACCTGCAAGTCCTTCCCATTCTTAATCAACATCACCCCAGTAATTGGGTCCATGTTTTATTCACCAAATGGTTCGAAACGAGATAATTCCGTATCTAATTTCGACCACTTAATTAATCGTGTGCGAAGCGCTTCTTGCGTCGGTTTCAAGAACTTGTACGAATCTCGCCTCATATAAATAATGCCACGCAACTGCTTCGTACACGAATGCGTGTGTACCTTTGTTGTGTGGGTTAGCGTGTATTTTAAATACATATTTAATCACAAACGCAGCCAGTTCTGATTAGCAAGGTCAAAGATAACATATTACAATATACGGTTAATCATTTACCATACGTGGACATGAAATGCTAGAACCATTGGACTCGTCAGAACTATACTTGGTTCCGAAGTATACTAACTAATATGTTCACGTAAGAAGAACGTCATTCAGCAAATAAATAATGGCGGAGACGTCGTTTAATTCAGAGCAACACTCTGGGTCCTCTCCGCGAATGCCACTCAGAACAACGTCTTAGGCCTACTAGCTCCAAAGGACTTTCATTGGTTGATATTGAATAGAAAAGCCGAATACTATGACAACATAAGATAATAACAGTCACGGCAACTTAGAATGGGCTAACTTGACAAATTCCGTATAGCCCATCTCATAAGAAGTGCTAGGATTTTGTACGAACACCAATGGCAATTTGTTGGAAATATACAAGCAATGAACAAGTTGCCATATTTCTTAGCTCTTCAAAGCCTCAAAGCCTCTTGTAGCTTGCTAGGCGTGGGGTCCTGTAGCTATGAACATTTCCACTTGAAATATGTAATTGTTTCTTTAATTATAATTCCCGTACTGAAAAATTATAAATCCCAAAACCATAATAGCTATACAAAAATGTCGGTCAAATGTGTTCGTGTGTGCTTGTTTTTTTGTTAGCGACCTTTTCTTCGTGGATTCAATTGAAACTATCAAATTCGGTGATGTCTTCTATTGATATATCCACATAATGTATAGGGATACATAATTAATTCACTGTTGTTTTCAAAAAAGAAGCGACGGTATAATACGATGTCAGTATATTGAACAGATGATTTTTTATTCAAACAGAAGGAAGCAAATGGAGAACGGAAAGAGAGAATATGTTTCTAATTTATTTTACCAGTGCTATTCTCAACGATCAGGCAAGTTATAAGTCAACTATTTTCAAGTGTATAATAAGTTACTTATTCATAACCGCAAAACCATAAATCCTGTTTCCATGGAATATCGATGATATATACACACACAAAGGTATTGCACACACATATTTATTTTCGAAAACTTGTTGGAGGTTTTAAATAGTAAATAGCACTGTGTCCGGATAAGGCTTCCTACTGAGGATGTGAGATGAGGATCTTACGCGTACGATGAATGTTCAGGTCTGGAATTAAATCTGGGTTATGTGTGTGTGCTTCGTATTAACATTTACATATATTAAGAATAAACTTGGCCAACCACAACTTCCCGACAACCTGATGGAGTAAGTAATAGAGAAAGACGAAGATTGTATTTCTGAAAGTATAACAGCTTTGTGATAACAATACAAATGATACATAACAGTATTTGCTCATTTCACATGAGAATTGATAATCATCATTTCAAGAAGAACACATCAAATACGTATTCACACCGCTCACATTGTTTATTGATTGCTTGCAATTCAGTTCAAGTTTGAATCAACAAAGAACAAATTATATATTCAACAGATTCAATAACATCTCATACAAAAAAATATCGGGAGAATAACAATGGGGTGAAAATAATTGGAAAAACTTGAATCATTTCAACCCAGTTAATTCTATGAGAACACGATGTGGTTTCGAGAGGCTCTATTCATGATGATGATGTATTGATAAAGACTGACACCGGAAATAAGATTGAGCAGGGACCTATCTCATGATGGATCATGGCGTGTGGTATATACGATGCAACGCAAAACCAAGCCTGTTAACGCCGGTCTTTTGAGACCAGCTAGCTCGTTTTCCCTAGTTTGTCATTTGAACATGAAATCATTCGTTTGCGTCATGGAATGTTGTTTATACATGCAAGCAGTCGACCTTCCTTTCTCATTGCTGGTTGGCTGGTGGGTTGTCACGCCATGTGTGCGTCCAATCACAGCTCGCCTTTCGCGTTGCGTCTTTGGTAGGTGGTCTCGCCTGTTCAGTTCTCTGCTATACTCGATTGAGACCGGACGTCTCGAAACGGCTCTCGTCGAGTATTCAGTTCTATTCCATACTCGATTCATATCGGACGTCTCTTAGTCGCTCGTCAAGTGGGTGAATTCGCTCATATTCTCGACCAGCTCTTGTTGTGTGAGCATCTCCCGTCCTTCTCTACTTTGTTAGAGTTCGGACGTACTGTACATTATTTCGCATGTACGCAGTTGTTTCTTTTCTATTCTTCGTTCTTCTTGAGTCGTTAATAGGACCTCTTTCCATACTTTCTTGTTTCTAATTCTTCACATTTGTTTTGGTCTTTATCATTTACGAAGTTGGGTGTTTTGTTTTCTCTCAAGCTTTTGTTTATTGTTTATTCGAATGGTGTGCGGGGACACCACTCAGGTTTGATCTATTTTGTTTCGCTTTCTATTTATTCTTTGATTTGGTCAATAACAACGTCAAGTCGACGTAGACCAAATACGTATCGTTTTGGGGTGAGGCATAATCCGAGTTTGGATTATGCTCGCCTGATTATTAATGCCAAGTCGGCACCCGAATACAGTCCACTGGTCTCTCATCGCCATCTCTAGGATCGGCGGTAACATTTTGGTCCCTTGAGCCGGAGATTATTTTTGGTTCCAATTTCTCGTCATTCGTGAGGCGGAATCCATCTCCGGATTCTAATTTCGTTCTCTTGTTGGAATCCATTTGTGAATTCCATTCTTTTCACCACGCGGAGTCCATCTCCGGATTTCAATTGCTTTTACTTGTTGGAATCCATTTGTGGATTCCTTTCTTTGCACCACGCGGAGTCCACCTCCGGATTCCACAGTCATTTGTGTCAGCACCCGCGATCAGGCATCGCATGGGTGACTTCTTTGTCCTCCGCACTGAATCGGCTTCCACATAATTGGGTTTCCACGGTGCAATAATTTATTCTGTTTGTTTGCGAGTTATTATCAACAATTGATTCAACTTGTTTTATAGACATTCAATTCTTGAATTTTGCATTGTTCTTTTTCTGTGCATTTCGGCCGTATTTCTCCGTGATATTTCATATCATTAGTTTTTGGTCCTTGTTCTTGTTTCGTGTTTTTGCAATCTGTGGTTATTCATTCGCTACAATGGCGTCTAAAATCTCGAAACAACAAGCAGTGCTCACGGCAAAGCGAGAGCGGATATTCGCTTCATTACAACGCTCCTACGATGCTTTCAAAACGCTTGATAGTGCCAAAGCTCCGTTGTACAAACCTCGCTACGACAAACTTGACGTTTTGGAAGCCAACTTTGAGGAAGTTCAGAGAGAAATAATATCTTTGAACGCTCAGCTTGACGAAGGCGACGATGCCTTACCGGTCGACGCTGTTGAAGCCAGCTTCGAGGAAATGTTGTACGCGACTCGTGGGCTGTATCTCGCCGCCGTTGCCGCGACGACGCCTACTCCGCCTCCGCCGCCAAATCAAAATGGTTTTCAAGCCATCTCATTGCCGACAATTGCGTTGCCGGCATTCTCTGGTGATATTACTCGATGGACGGAATACTATTCGCTATTTAAATCTCTCGTCGACGAGAACAACGACCTGAATCAAGTTCAGAAATTCCACTATTTGAGGACCACCCTCAAAGACAACGCCTTGTCTGTCGTCTCCGGGTTTCCGATTACGGAAGCCAATTATTCTGTGGCATTGGATGCTCTTGTCAGTCGGTATCATAACCCTCGGTTGTTAGCCACCACGTATGTTCAACAGGTTTTAGAATTTACGCCTCTCAAAACCAATTCACATTCTGGGCTGCAATCATTTCTGAAAGTTCACAAAACTTCGATTGAAGCGTTGAAAGCTCTGAATATCGAAGATTTGTCAGATTTTCTGCTTTTCACGTTAGCACTGACAAATCTCGACACATCAACGCGCAAGGCTTTCGAACAGAAACATTCTTCGCACAGCACTCCTAGCTACGCGTCGTTGATCAAATTCATTGAAGAGCAGTCCAGGACGATGGAATTGTGTGGTCTCGACAAACAAGCAGCTAGCTCTTCAAAAGCTATTCCTCCTTCCACAAAGCGAATCAATTCGTTGTTAGTTGCGAATCCTCCGCCCGTCAGCTTTAAATCTCGCGAGCAGAGCAAATCAGCAAGCTCGACCACGAAACAATCTTCGTGTCCAGTCTGCAAAGGGGAGCATACTCTATACTCGTGTTCCGTATTTCGGCAACAGTCCGTTGACGACAAATACAACACGTTACGTCGCCTACAACGCTGCTTCAACTGCATGGGCGCTCATCTCAGACCGCAATGCACCTCTAAGAGTGTTTGCGGTACTTGTCACAGTAACAAACATCATTCGCTGTTACACACCGCACGAATCAACCCCTTGACTCGTGACACAATAGCAACCGAAGTCTCTTCTCATCCGGAGACCACCTCGCCTCATCCTCAAACTCTCGCTTGTCAAGTCAAGACAAGCAAGCCAGTGCTACCCACAGCTCTGTTGGGCACTGTTCGCGCCTTGATCCGCGACTCTCACGGTCAACTGCAACCTATCCGTGCGGTTATCGACTGTGGTTCACAAATCTCTGTTCTCACTCACTCGTTCCTTCAGAAGCTAGGATTGAAAATCAATCCTTGTCATTCCGAACTCTCTGGTATTGGTCACGTTAGTGCTCGGGTAATCGGGACTGTTCAATGCAGCATCGCTTCCCGGTTCACCCCTGCAACCTCTCTCAGCGTACAAGCCTACGTTATGCCTGCGATAGCGAGTCAACTTCCAACCACCACCGTTCCGCTTGAGGTGTTTGAACGTTATCGCTGTCTCTCTCTTGCCGACGACCGCTTTCATGTGCCCGATCAGATCGACTTTTTGATTGGCGCCGATTTATACCCTGATATTCTTGAAAAGTCAGGTAATATTGTGATGAGTGGCAGTCCATCTGCCATAAACACGGTCTTCGGCTGGGTGGTTTTGGGTCCTATTCGGTGTTTGGATGCCGAGTTCCAGCCTCCGCTCTCTCTGCTTGCTTGCACTGGTTCTCCATTGGATCGTACTCTTCGATTGTTTTGGGAATCGGAAGAAGTTTCACGTCCTCTTCAAGTTGATCCGGACGATGAACTTTGTGAGGAGCATTTTCTTTCTACGCACTCACGGAACCCTTCCGGACGCTATCCGGTAGCACTCCCTTTCAAGAACACATCCTCTCCTCTCGGATATAATCGTGAGGCCGCCCTCCAGAATAATTTGAGTCTGGAGCGGCGACTGAAACGCAATCCTCAGCATGATGCTGCGTATCAAGCATTCATGCAAGACTATATTCAATCGAACCACATGCAGCTTGCAAGCACCTCTTCGAACTACGTGATTCCGCATCATTGTGTGCACAAGATTACCAGCTCCAGCACGAAGCTGAGAGTGGTATTTAACGCCTCTTCTCCAGATGAGAGAGGCGCCTCCTTGAATCAGCTGTTACTCAGTGGTCCCAAGCTTCAGAGCGAACTCCCGGGCGTTTTAACCCGATTTCGTTCTCATCCCATCGCAATTTGTGCTGACATTCGTCAGATGTTTCGTCAGATTCTGGTCCAACCATCTGACCGCAAATATCAGCACATATTTTGGCGACCCAATACAGACTCTCCAGTAAAAGAATATGAGCTCAACACGGTCACGTATGGGCTCGTACCGTCAGCTTTTCTTGCTCAACGAGTGCTGAAGCAGCTCGTGCACGACGAAGGGGCTCCTTTCCCCAATGCTTCGCGTGCTTTGATATCTCACATCTACGTGGATGACATCGTGTCTGGCGCAGCAGACGTCGCTCAAGCTCGCATTCTTCAATCGGAATTACAGGCTATTCTAGCTAGTGGAGGTTTCGAACTCCGAAAGTGGGCCAGTAACCTCCCAGAAGCATTGAGTGCACTTCCGGAGGATCATCTAGAGACTCCAGTCGTGTTTTCGGATGACGATCAGGGCATCAAGATCCTTGGTCTGTTCTGGGATCCCCGATCGGATGATTTCTCATTCCACACCTTACCATTCGAAGGCGTGGTAACGAAGCGCACGGTCTTGTCGTACATTGCGCGCATTTTTGATCCTTTGGGATTCCTCACCCCGCTCGTATGCTGGATGAAGATTTTTCTTCAGCAACTTTGGTTATCGCGGGTGCAGTGGGACGACGTTTTACCACCGCTTCTTGCTCAAAGGTGGTTGGACGCGGTAGCCGAGATCTGTCTTCTCTCGAACTTCCGAGTTCCACGCGCATTTCCTGCTTCACAAGGCATACATCGACTTGTAGGCTTTTGTGATGCCTCCGAGAAGGCCTACGCTGCGATACTTTACCTTCACACAACGAATCATGCAACTTCGCATATTAGTTTGTTGCGAGCAAGGAGTAAAGTATCCCCGGTCAAACCCTTGACCATCCCTAAGCTTGAACTCTCTGCTGCTTTGCTTCTAACGCGTGTGCTGAAAGATACTCTTCCCTCACTCAGCACTCTTGTCGTGGAGTCAGTAACCCTCTACACTGATTCGACTATTGTGCTCGCGTGGCTTGCCACCCCTCCACATCGACTGAAGACATTCGTCGCCAACCGAGTAGTGGAGATACTCGACAACTCCACTCCTACCAATTGGGCACACGTGGATTCCGAAGAAAATCCCGCTGACTGCGCTTCTCGTGGAATACTGCCTTCTCAGCTCATGGAATACCCGTTGTACCTCTCGGGTCCTTCTTTTCTCAGGAGTCCCCATGCTCTGTGGCCTATCTCTGTGCCTTCCACTGATTTATTGTCTGAATTGCCAGACATTAAGCCTTCCATGGTCACTTTGGCCACAACGGTCAAAGTAGATCCTCTCCTGGTGAATTTTCGAAAGTTTTCCACACTTCTCAAAGCACAACGGGTCTTTGGGTATGTAGTTCGATTTGCCCGTCTCTTATTGGCGAAACGATCCAAGATTCTCCCTCCTACGGGTTCTTTAAAACCTGTGGAGCTGCAAGACGCTCTTGAACTGATCATAAGAGTCACTCAAAACCACTTTTATGCAACCGAGATCAGCCAACTTGCCAAACAGGGACAGGTTTCATCCCGGATCGCTTCGCTGAAACCTTTTCTCGAACCCTCGGGCTTACTCAAGGTGGGCGGAAGATTGCGTCACTCTTCTCTTCCTGAAGAGGCTCGGTACCCAATCCTACTCCCCAAAGAAGCTCACCTCGCATCTCTCATTTGCGATGCCTTCCACCGAACATCGCTACATTCCGGCCCGAGAACGGTACAGGCGCTGATACAGCAGCGTTACTGGATCGTTTCTCTGCGCGGTTTGTTGAGGCAGCGCATACACCAGTGCATTACTCGCCACAAGTTTCGCGCAAAGCCTATGCAGCCTCCAATGGCAGATTTGCATTCATTCGTGTATTTTTTCTGTTCAAAGCACGCATTGGTGCTTTGCTCATTTCTTCATGTTTACTTTCTTGTTGTTCTCTCTCTCTTTTTTTTTTGAGAAGTCAGCGACCATTGAATAAAATGGTTGCGTTTTCTCCTCAATGAATCGCTCGGATCATGTGCGATTTCTTTGCTGTTCTCCGATCCAATTGGGAAGCAATCCAATTACTCGGTGAAAATCTTTTTGCTCACGTTGCCTATGAAGTTACAAGGCTTCTTACGAACAGTTTGCTGTTCTAATTTCATGTTCCAAATTTTCCGTATCGTTTACCTCAGCTTTAAAATGTTCATTTTGGTGGGCGGTATGTTAACGCCGGTCTTTTGAGACCAGCTAGCTCGTTTTCCCTAGTTTGTCATTTGAACATGAAATCATTCGTTTGCGTCATGGAATGTTGTTTATACATGCAAGCAGTCGACCTTCCTTTCTCATTGCTGGTTGGCTGGTGGGTTGTCACGCCATGTGTGCGTCCAATCACAGCTCGCCTTTCGCGTTGCGTCTTTGGTAGGTGGTCTCGCCTGTTCAGTTCTCTGCTATACTCGATTGAGACCGGACGTCTCGAAACGGCTCTCGTCGAGTATTCAGTTCTATTCCATACTCGATTCATATCGGACGTCTCTTAGTCGCTCGTCAAGTGGGTGAATTCGCTCATATTCTCGACCAGCTCTTGTTGTGTGAGCATCTCCCGTCCTTCTCTACTTTGTTAGAGTTCGGACGTACTGTACATTATTTCGCATGTACGCAGTTGTTTCTTTTCTATTCTTCGTTCTTCTTGAGTCGTTAATAGGACCTCTTTCCATACTTTCTTGTTTCTAATTCTTCACATTTGTTTTGGTCTTTATCATTTACGAAGTTGGGTGTTTTGTTTTCTCTCAAGCTTTTGTTTATTGTTTATTCGAATGGTGTGCGGGGACACCACTCAGGTTTGATCTATTTTGTTTCGCTTTCTATTTATTCTTTGATTTGGTCAATAACAACGTCAAGTCGACGTAGACCAAATACGTATCGTTTTGGGGTGAGGCATAATCCGAGTTTGGATTATGCTCGCCTGATTATTAATGCCAAGTCGGCACCCGAATACAGTCCACTGGTCTCTCATCGCCATCTCTAGGATCGGCGGTAACAAAGCCATATCTACATATTTTGTGATGGTTTACCTTAAATAGTTTAGGCGATAATCCTAAATTATTTGCAGTCAATTCAGAAATGCATGGACACTATACCCGAGATGGGGATAATGTTTGACTAAAACAAGCATCATATAAGATTGCGGTTGGAGATCTTATAAATGTCGGAGCTTATTTTAATGTTCAATAACTTACCAACCATTCTGAAACAGTAATGTAAAACCAGAATTATTCATAAAGGAAGAATACAACGATTGTTGATAGCATTTTATGATATGGACGAATTTATTCAAGCTGCTAAATATTGCAATTGTAGCTACTGCCTTTTTTCATCAACATTACACCTTAAATGATGTATATATTTGCCAACAGTTTAAAATGTATCTTCTTCTTCCATTTTCATAATGTGTAACTCTTATGAAATCAGATTCAAACGTTTTTAGTATGTATTTCATTTTGTTAGTTGACATTTTAGAATTTAAAAATTCGAATTTTTTAAAAAAATAATATTTTTGAAAACTTGAAATTTTTGAAAATTTGAAATAAAAAAAACCATTCAATTTTGAGAAATGTTGAATTTACGAAAATTCTAGATTTTTAAATCCCACTCTGAATAATGTTGCTTTGAATCATGGATGTAATTGACTTGTTATTCAATTTGACCAATTATAAAATATCCACAACTGACGTAATTCAATACTCGTACAGATTTATGTAATGACGATGTGTAGGCATATGAGTGACAATTATGAAATAAATATATTGGAATTGAAAAAATGTGTATCATTATAGGATCTTTATTACTGGCGAGATTCGGCAGGGCCGAACATTTAACATTCTTCATTCTTCTTCCTTCTTTCTCCAACATCATTCCGAACATTCTTACATTTAACCAGTTCAAAACATAATTCACATACATTTCAAAAACAAAATGTAATTTTCGTTTTCCATTTGAAATCCATTCGACGCTAGGAGAACCAGATTCATTGATTCTCAACTGTTGGTCACCATGAAAAAGAATAAAATATTCCATAGCCAATATATTTATTTCAATATTTCATAGTTCATATAGCTATCTTCTGACATGGCCGGTCTTCAACGATTTGAATAAAAATAAACAGACTACTGGAATTCAATATTTTGTCGCATGGATGAATTTTCTCCTCTCGGTCGCTCAACAACCGTAACGTTTGTATCAACCTTTTCTCCTCAAATTGACACAAGAGTATTGTTTTCCAATAAGGACCACTTCTGGGTTAAGTGGTGAGATTCAGAGTGACACGTCTTTCGATGTGACACATATACGTACTTTGACACTGAATATATCAAATTGCTTTTATCAATACAGTACGTGCCACAGTTGATGAGGGACGTATCATGCTTTATCGACTCTGGACGTACTCATAAGTGCTGAAAGTGGTCTAGGTCTACTTGCATCCACGAAAAGAGACGTTCGTTCAATACATAACGAAAAAATATATGGTGAAACAGCAGATATTGTTTGAGCTCATGTTATAAAAACCATACAGTCAAAATATCAAACTCGAATAATGATGAACATTATTGCATGCTAAGATATTTCGGGAAGGTATTCACAATCAAAAAACACAATCGAATTATAGAGATAGCTAGTTGAATATAATTGACAGCAGCGAACTCCTCCGGGATTACCGAAGTCATCATGATTATTGCGTCGGTTGATAACGTTTATCAAACGATAATGAAAATAGTTGGGTACAAAATGTGTGGTACAAAATGGTGCAAACATTTATCGTCTTCTTTGAGTAGAATGTGAGTATTTTACCGTCCATCCAGCTGGGACACAGAACAGATTGCCGGCCGGAACGTTTACTTCGTGTAAGCATTTTTCCTCCAACCTGATGTTGTGAGCTCAATAATACTAGTCAAACGCGAAATATGCGTTGTAAGATGAGCGAGATATCTCAATAAGGTATAAAAGTCCTTAAAGTAGTTCTACCCTTGCTACTTTATCGACTCTGGTATTCTACACACCTTGATATCTGAATAAGCTATTAAAGTCGTTAAAGTAGTTCTACTCTTGCCACTTCATTGACTCTGGTGTTCTACACACCTTGACGCATATGAAAAATTCTTCATTGTTGGTCAACTCTTGAATCTAGAAAGCAGTGAATCTCGACAACTTAATTCTGTCACAATTTTTATGATATATTTTATGAATATTATCAGTCATTTCATTTGTTTTCTTCAAAACGACTGATCAGAATTGCTTAAAAAATCGTAATAATGTGTAAAATCCATGTATACACATTTAGAGAGAATTTCATTCCATTTAGAGAGATTTTATTTTTCAACATTTTCTGCCCAGCCAAATCTTATGGGGTTTTTAGAAACTTTGAGATGATAATTCTCAAAATCGGTCCGACCGATTCATCCCAAAAACTTTACAGTTCTCAGTTGGATGAGTTTGCGTGTACAAAAAAAGTTTCATGTTGATCAGTCAACCCTTGCGACCTGTCGAGTGCTTACAAAAAAAAAAAAAAAAAAAACACACAGACAAAGCCCTATAAGAGTGGGATGGAGACTTCGCTACGCTCATCAACAATCGCAAGGGAAACGGTATTTTGTTTTTCATTCGGGAAGAACTAGCTGCTGATAAGAGAATACTCACTTTTCTTGGAACTGTGTTTTATATTAGTCGTTGACCAAAAAAACAATTCATTCTGTATTTTGAATTTCTGATGCATATATATATATATATATATATATATATATATATATATATATATATATATATATATATATATATATATATATATATATATATATATATATATATATATATATATATATAAGTAATGTCACTGAAGCAAAACCATCTGCTCAGATATGTAATCCCTGTATAATTCATTGTGTGGATGCAGAACCAGTGGCCACAATATTATCATTAAATCAGTAACACTGTATTTTTTGAAATTTATTCCAATTGTTTCGGTATGAAATTATCGAGACTGTATGAACATTCTAGTAAGTGTGGCCACCAAAAGTATAGGGTGGACACGACTGGTGTGCCTATACCCTAGTTAGTTAAATGTTGGAAATGGTTCACGAATGACGTGGACGAAATAATGGAAACAAAGTGACTTTATAAATGCCGGGCGGAGACGATATTTTTCCTCGAATGTGTTCAAGTCAGGCAAAGCGCATTTTCGTTGGATCAGTTCCATTATATTCCCATTATTGTATTCCCTTTTATTTTAAGAATATCGAGAGCGCACTAAAATCGATCCAGCGAAATGGTAGTTTTCGGTGATTACTTCTGAACGGTGTGAAATGTAGATTCCGATTTAAATGGAAGATACACAGATTTCTTCATTTTCAATGTGATTATCATTGTTTGCTCAACGACCTCATCAGCTACGTAACACAGCTATAACAGCTGGGTTATACGGGGCTTTCAATATAATTCGAAAACAGTAACTTTCGATTCTCACATACCCTCGAGTATACTGCAGTTAGCTAAATATCTATGAAAATTATGCGATGAGAGTCCTGGAGAGTTTTTACCAAGATGTATCAGAGGTTACAAGAGATCGGCCAACCAACTCGACCAATTCAATTCAATTCAAAAATCATTTTATTCTATACATGGTACATGAGGAATTACAGTTGTATGAAATGTGCAGTTTTTCATTTTTCACAAATTGATCACATTTATGTCTATAGTCAACATTCACACACCTTCAGTATAGATAGATCAATCCTGAAAAAAGAAAATTTTAAAAATGAAGTAAATTAAGATAAATTGTGTTCCTTGAATTATGGTAAGATCCAATTTGATTGATGAATGATAAATTCAATTTCAGTCGTGTAACTGTGTTTGGTATGAGTACTGAAGATAAATGAAAAATGAAAAATAAATTAAGAAAAATGTATAGAAGCCCGCGTAAGAAAGAAAAAATTCTTGTGTGCGGGCTTGAATAAATAGAATATCGATTAATTCCCTATATTTCGGTGACTGTCCAGAATAATTTTAATCATGAATTCTTAATTATTTTTTTCAATTTTTCAATCATTATTTCATCTTCATTTATTTATTCTTACTTTCTTCTTCATTAACTAGATGAAAAATATCATTGAAATAATGACGATCAATAATTATAGTACGTGAACAGTTATCATTATTCATGCAAATTGAACCAAAGTGCAACATATCAATCACTGAGCAATTAAAACAAGCAAGATAACGGTAATGAACAAAAACAAAAAGTGAATGAAGCAAGATGAACAATCTAATATAATTTATACATACACACACATCCACATCCACATCCACGACCCTTGGTGAATATTGGTTCCTACATAACCACCTCGAAGATATTCAAACCATCGCTTGTTTTTCAGAGTGAAAACCAAATATTTCATACCGTTCAAAAGTTATCACCACAAAGTGATATTTCGCGAATCAACTCTCAAGTGCTCTCGAGTCATTTCGGTGTGCCCCGTCATATATTAGGAATGAAAATGTCAGGTACATTTTCGAAATTATATCATCACAAAGTTCCATTCGCAATACATACGTCGCCGACGATATTGTGTCGGGAATTCATGAAAAGTATCTTTTATATTGAATAATCGGAACAATATAGATTTCTTCATTATAACGTATAGTACAGTGTAGTGTATAGTAGACAAGTTATGTGACGCCATGGAGTACATAGTCAGGTCTCCATTATATTGCTGCTCAATGAATATCATGGACGGTATCACTTTTCAAATTTCCATTTAAAGTTTATTGTCAAATATTTAACAAATTCGATCGTTATTTCACAATCATTTTTGAACTTAATCAAGTATTTGAGTTGCTGATTCGGTTCAATAGTTGGACGATCAACGCTAATTCCTTGACTTACAATTTTGATCACATCACCAACCTAATTGAACTTTGACAAAATTCGTATTTCAGAGCTTGGAATTATAATAATTCCATTGTTGGAAGTTTTTTTTCAATAGAGTAGATAGACAGACAAGAAAAGTTCACTCAAAAATATATTCAGGTTGGTTCAATTTTGGAAGTAAAAATTGAAAATAGATGTACCAGTTCCATTTATGTGATTGAATTATATATAATGTCATCCATTTCATTGGAAATTTCCCAGATTCAGAAAGAAGAGAATGATTATATTTTGAAATCTGAAACATATATTTTCAAAGCATCATCATATTTATTCCTCACATCTCAAGATTCAGATGGCGAATGAATCATTTTTTTCAAAATAATTTATTTCACAGTGTACTTTCAACGAAATGTGAAAAATGTCTTCAATGGGATATGCAAGGATGCAACATCTAACATACATGTGAATGGATCAATCTCAATTCATTCGTCCAGCGTCATATGTATGTATATATGTATATATATATATATATATATATATATATATATATATATATATATATATATATATATATATATATATATATATATATATATATATATATATATATATCGTGATTTAATCCCATAATTTTTCATCAAAATTCGATTTCTATTCAACATGTATATTACTTGCCTATTGCTCGAAATGCATAACTATACATTCGAATGTATCATGTTAGTATATCTAATAATTGTTCATCCCACGAGAGATAAAGGCGCGAACCATCCGTGCGCCAATCATGTGGAATAAAGGAGACGATCGATCGGAGCCTTCATATCTCGTTGCTACTAGCTCTCACTCCGATAAGCTGGAAAATGACTTTTCCATGGATGGTTTACGATCCTATCAACACGGTTGAAGCACATGTATACAAACATTCAACTTTTCATGGGTGAGAAGTTCTTCGATATATTTTTTTTTGCCTGATCAGTTCGATAATTTTTCAGAAAACATAATTTCACCCAAGCTTGCCGTCGCCAAGTGTGGGCGTTGAATTGATTCTGAACAATATTCACTCACATTATAGGAAGAAAATTTATGTATACGCATACCACATACATAGTCTTCAAAAATAAGTTTTGTGCGTACACTTTATTTTGATTTTGATATCATTTTCTGAAAAAATTTAAGTTACTGCGATTGAAAAAAATCAGATGACTTTCTCAAAACATATATTCAAGCTTTCTGGCGTCGAATATTGAACCCGACAGTATAATCGAGGTACTATTCTATATGTTATATATTCGCAAGACGTTGAAAGAAACCACTCGCAGCGTAACATTTTTGGTGACATAATGTAACATATGAACGATCGTTGAAGTATTCCGTCTGAATATATTCTGATAGAACTGCTTTAAATCATTCGGAGAAGTATCTTTTAAACGTTAAATACTGTCGGTTCATAATGAAAATTTGCATCATAGCTTACATGTTAATTTTATGTAACGGTACACGGTGAAGTGGTACGCAATAGTCGATGGCAAACATATCGAGTATTACTGTTACATACAACTGATCTTTTCACCTTAAGTAATTATAAAATATGAGTTATTGTAACTTTAGGCAAATATTGTCTGCATCTGATGACGTATTTGTCAATTTTGTGTCTCATACTTTTCAAGTTATATGATCATTTATATCTGTGGAACCACCAGGCACATTCAGGTACTGGGCAGGTACATTCTGCCCTACACAAAGACTGGGGAAGCCTCGAGAATTTCTACAGTCATGAACTTGAAGATACTATTCTGAGGTCACTAAGACTTTTTGTATTCATTTATTCATTCATTCAAATGGATTCTCACTCACCCGACATTGTGAGCGATAACCTAGGGTGTTCTAAAATGAATGCCCGGTCAATGCTATTTTAAACATTATGATCATTCTAGCTCAACGTTTACACTGGGAACACGATTGCATATTTCAAGAGCATCAGACTTTCGGAGTTGCAGCCAATTACTATATTACCGATTTTTTTCTCCTACATGCAGTTCGTAGATCAACGCCATCTCTGTTGAATATATGAATTTATAAAGTTTCCCCGTCGTTCGTAGTTCCATCAACTAAGGCAACTGAAGTGATCGCTAGACGAGGGTTCGAGTCCCGCATAAGGCATGGATTTTTGTAAACGTCCTTTCGCTAATAATAACTTCATGATTACATTATCACCTGCTCATTCGCACACCCAAATGACCTAGACGTTGGTAGGGTCGTAAAGTAAACAAAATTAAACTCCATACATACCTCTTCAAAACAAGGCTTCAATCAACTTTTCATACAACACTATATAATTATGTCTCGTTCTTTCTAATAACTATCACACTTACAACCTGTTATGGTGTTCCAAGAGCTATGCATATATCTATTGATAATTGCTAAACTACGTGGTAATAACTAGATCTACATGCAACAAATTAATGTGACATATATGGTTCATAATCCTAGGTGACGTACTGTGATCTTGAGACTAACGTGTCTAAACACACTTGTAATTTGCATTCTCTTTGTAAATATTCTGTGACGTATTCATAATACATGGAGCTACGAACCAAACGGGACCCACAAGTTCAAGCTATCCGGATATAATCTATCTTTCGTGGTTGTTTGTTGCACGGAAGTGTGATGATGCTGACAGCCTATTCAACCGCACGCTCTCATATACTTATGTTCAAGAGAGTTGAAGGTTGTATACAAACATACAACTATTGTGTAGCTAGTTACTATGGAGCAACTATTATAGTTTTCACCGGCACATTTAGCGCAAGTCCTATCGCGCTCGCGTCATGTGATCCGAGAAATAAGGGGCATATCGGGTCTCGGTTCGATCCCTGTCACGAGAGTTTTCCGTGATATTTCTCTGTAGTCTAGGTTCATTCCATGTCCACTTTTACTTTTCACTTTCCTTTCTATTACCAACGAAACTTTCAGCTCATTATCCCATCATATCATGTCATTAATCATTCATCCGACGTCCATGGATCTCAGTTTTCATTACAGTGTGTCGTTGAATCCAATATGAATGAACAATTATATTTTCCGTTATTTCATGGAGTGCAGCTGAAGTTGAGGTCTGCGGATGGTAGAATGTGATACAAAATCTCATAATGGATCGACTGATTCGTTGTTCATCATTCGAGTATGTCGGTCCGTCGGTCCTTTTCTAGAATGAATGCTTTCGGCTTTTTGGCTGTACTGTGGGTTGAGATAAATCTTACACATCTCATTATTTCAGCGTCAACGTAACATATAAATGATCGTAGTGGCTCTTCATACGAACTTATTGTAGTGAAACTGCGTCATAATATTCAGAGAAGTATCTTCTAGAATACTGTCGATCCACAATGAACATTCACAGCAGCTGACTACGTTTTATTTGTATGTAATTCTGTGCTACAATAGATTTCGAATATTCCTGTTCTATACGTGAATAAATGAATACATTGAGTAAATTCAAATTGTGACTAATAATTCTCGTCAATTTCCTAATTTTAGTGACAGCTTCAATGTAGATTATCCGGAAACTGATATTCCAAATTTTCGGAACAATCATTTCAGAAAACTGATTGAGCTCTATTGATTTTTTCCCATTCATTTTAGATTTTTGATATGTGTATCAGCACATGAAGATGAAATCAAAGAATTTGGCGGTGTTTTAGTCCTTTCAGATACGTGATGCGTTCTGTACTTGATAATTCGGTCATCTTTGAAATTGGAATATCGGAAAATACTGAAAATTTGTTTTGCTTTTTTTTCACATCACTGTATCAATGTAGAAACAGATGCAAATCTGTTATAAAGTATGTACTGTGAAATGTTTTGAATAATATCATTTGAAAATATCACATATCCATATAAAATGATTGTTTTTTTTTTTACATTTCTGTATCAATGAAATAATAACAATGTAGACTAATCTGATGGGGGGGTATTCAAAAGATTTCGAATATTATCACCTAGAAATATTACACATAAGTAAGGACACATATGTACATAAGTACATAAGTACATACATAACACTTAAGTAGACACATAAGTATACACATATTACACATTCAGGAGATGAATTACTTATTCCAGTGCTATGATAAAAATAATTATGGATGTTCAGGAAGCAATAATTCGAGTATGAAAGCAAATATATGAATCATGTGATGAAAATGTCCTCCTTACTACAGTGAGTATTGTAGTAACTCTTATCATACAAAATAGCTGTTGAAAAATAAAGAGATGTATACCGAACTCGAAAGGTCGTGTATATATAGTGACAGGGTCGTGATGCTAGGTTATGTCTATAAAGACGTTATTACATACTCAGACTAGTGTGTATATTATGCACACTCAATACACATGTGGTTTACACATGAGATCATTTCACGTCAACTTTATTGCAATACAAATAAATGTTTTAGATTGAAGATAATAATTCATAAGGTAGACTATACATTGTGGTTTTACTTAAGGTATTTCGTTCGGATGCAATTAAAGTGTAGACGCCGTTCGTATACTCTGTGTTCAATAGAATTGGAGGTATTTGAATGGAAGCAGAGTGGGACTTGATGAATCATTTGATAGTTTTCCACCCCATTCTAAATGTAGTTCTTATAACACAGGTGGTGGAAATTATGAGAGTTAAATAACCGAATTGGACATAAGAAATCAGGTGTAAAGGAGCAATCATATTGAATCATAGATATAGTTAATTATTTTCGTATTCATCCCTCAAATGTTCAGATATTTGATCTTTCATCCTTTTTAAACCCAGTTCGTATTTTTTCACGCAAGAAAATGTTTCAACGTCTATCCTTGATCTTTGAACCAACTTCCTCGCAGTGCTTCTTTCTATAGTAATTTTATATTGAATCTCGTACAAATATTTGCATGCTTGTATAATTTGATTTATTATTTCAACTATAAGCTCATCTATTTTCATACCTCTGAATTACTTGCAACATGTATGTTCACGTTCATTACAATCAAGTGCGTCAGCCATAAACGGCAAACTGTGAATTCAATTGTTAATTACTTTTTTGCTCCAATTTAATAATTGGAAATTACTCGATATAAAATGAAGAGAAGAATGACTCTAATAAGAATATGAATGAAATGAAATTATCACATCTTTCATGCTCTTGAGTACTGCTCTTTACTACTGTGTCAAATGACAAGATAACCGAAGAATAGAAGACAGGCAAGCATGCATATTCTATGAGAAAGGTTAAATGCAACTTCAACTTGCCTGGTCAATGTTCTCGTCTGTGACGTCACGTGAGGAAAACAAGTTTCCACACAAATTTGGATGAAAACAAGTAGATTTTACTTGAATAAATAAATAACTTGTGTTTGTTGACTGTAAACTTCGAGAAAGTGTATATAGTCACACAAAGCCAACTTACGGAACCTTTTCCGTCACACACCACACACACACATACACACTCACACACATACACAGAAAAAAGTGAACAAAAATGTATTGAGTGTAGTGCGAACCAATTTCCTCTCCTGACACCGACCGCAATTGAATTGCTGGGATGAGAGTCTTTTTTTTTAGAGTGTTTGCAAATCTAATTTGACAACGAATTTCCTCAAGTATTATATAAGAAACGACTCACATTGCATTCAAATTGATCGCTAAAATATGTCAACCAAATACATATATATGTCGATTGTTGTGAATAAATTAAAATGTTCGAAATTGTGTGCCGTCACGAATGGGTAGAGAGAGCTGAGAGAGCTAGCTACGGTCGTTCGGAGCAGTGATTGGTGAGCGCTCTTGCCAGCAGCGAGATCCGACGCCTACTAAATAGCGAGCGTCTCGCGGAGCCAAGTGAAGCGACGTGCGACTACGACCGGTGTTTCCGTCACATGACGCCGAGGGAACGAAACGACGGCCGCGAGATCGGCGTTATGCGCAGTCGCTGTTCACAACCGTAGAACAGTTTGATTACTTATGTGATTGATTATTTCTTAAAAAATCTCTGGTGAAACATTTTATTTTGACATGGCTGAATTATGCGGTAATTTGTACTTGCTGCGTTGCACGAAATGAGAATGAAATGCATAGAAAAGATTATCTTACCAATTTTTCACCATAATGATGATACATTCCATAATTATAATGATAATGATAAGAAATCGAGGAAAACTCTTTGACATGTACTAATATGAGTGGATGGCACAAAAGTTGTATACAAATGTGATGTATATGTAACAGTGTCTAATTTGATTCAGATGCCGAATTTATACATACAGATAATATACACATCATTGTCATTATTAATTCAGGAGACCAGACTTTTACCACCTTGGTCTATGACAGACATTGTTTTTTCGTGGTTTGCTTCTATCGTTCGGGTGACATCTGGAATAGTTACTTGAGCCACAACTGATTTCTTCTCATTGTCCAGACAATTATCAACTTCTCACCATCTTATTCCTCATACACTGAAGCGAATGAATCCAAGTTATTATCACATATCATATTGTTGAACACTAAACAAGAAATCATTTGATATGTTCGATACATTGTATTTACAAATTGTATGTAATTCCACCTTTATAGACTCCAGCTGACGATCTTCATGAAATAAAGTGGAACAGCTAATCACAGAACAAGTTGGTGCACGAACACATTTTCTTTCCGATGATTTCTCATAAAATGTGAGGCACTAAGGGTAATCAATAGTACAAGTGCACAGCAAAATGTTTTCAGCATTATTTCACATGAGCTATTGTCCCTTCATGATATCACGACATAACTTGTCATTAAAATCAATCAAAACATATCCCATGCCACTGTTTGGTAACATACATGTTCACGAGTTTTCACCATCAAAAACTATGAAACATGAATTTGATATGTAATATACACCATGTCGCTCGAAGGTGCCGT
>OZ023326.1:25599447-25619447 GCA_964007535.1 Brachyptera risi
AACTTCAACTTCAAACTTCAAAATCGAAACCATTTCAGAACAAAGAACCTATTTGTAAACATTTGAGAATACTCACGACTTTCAACGCATTTTATGAGTAAATTAATAAATAAAAAATGAAATCAATCGAGGGAAATTCGTAATTCATTCGAGGGTATTCTAGAGATACTGATGTTTGTCAGATACATAACTAAAATATTCGAATTGAATGGGAATAATCATAACCATAACACGAGGGGAAGTACAAATATTCACAAAGGTTGCAATAGACTATAACGATTACAGATCGGGATCCTATCTATGCAGGAACAGGCCAGAAACGTTGAAAAACTCTACCTGTGGTCAAAACATGTTTTTGAACTCAGAATTAAATCATTTTCAATTCCACATGTATTTTATAATACAATAGATATTGAAAGAGCAAGAAACTGCGAACGTACATCCCACTCTAACATACCATACTGGCTCCCATCAAATAAATATTAATTAATTCACTTTAATTTACTGACGAATTTCAATACTTAATCATAAGTCTTGGACTCCAATTACATAAGAAAGAAATATTTACTATATAATGTATCTTTATATACTTACTCGTACAATTTGTATCACTATAGAATGAATCAATACTAATACTACTACTACCACTACTATTACTATAGATTTTGAAAAAGATGTGCACGCAAGTAATGCTATGGCCGTTGAATTCTCTTCAAGTAGAATACTGTATGATTCTAATTAATGAAATGTCCATAATGTATGATAAGCAAGGGCTCAATTGGGTTCCTCCAAGCAAAACAGGGAGAGCAACTAGAATAGTAAATTTTCACAAAACCTAGCCAGTATATGAAGTGGTTTACTCGGTGAGAGATGAGCGGTTGAACTAGCGAATTAATTTCGTGGAATAAACCACAAACATAGAATAAGCAGAGAAAATTATGGAGGAAAAATGATATTGATGAGTGGTTAACGTTAAAAACATCAACAGCAAAAAGTTTAAAACATCAAAGAACACTGATATATAACCACCCATGACACATGAGCGAGAACCATAGATTGAATCTATTCTTGGTGGACAAGATTTGACCCGACTTACGCATGACGTCACTCAAAACCCACTTGCCGACCGGAACACGTATCCTTCCATGTTAAACTCACACGCGTCTAGCTAACATTCTTTCAAAAATATATATACATATTGGGTTTAACGGTGTATTTTCTTACTGCCTATTCGCCTTATGCCTAATACCTTATCATTCTTCTACTGCCTAGGATCTGGCTCGTACTGCCTAAGAAGGGTAAACTGACCCACGTGATCGCCCACTGCCTAAGAACTGGATCGTACTGCCTAATGAAATATTCTATGCTTTTAAAACGGTGTTTTTTTATTATTGATGCCCTGTATTGCAGTCAGGCGCGTTGTTTAAAATACATCAGAGAAGACTTTGTACTTCTCCCCCACACCCTAATTCATGAAATATAGGCCACATATAACTTTTTCTATCTCTATGTTATAAGCCTACATTTTTTCTAAAACAAAACATGCGCCAATTGGTTTTAAACTCATTGATGAATGTACTAAAATGAATTAAAGCAAGACGAATGACAATAAAATAAATGACAATTATCAAAGTTGAATTTCTTTCTATTTCTCATCAAAAATCAAACATGCAAATAGTATAATCAAAAAAATAAAGTTCCTAAAACATTATGAATGAAAACAATGGAATATACGTATATACAAATAACGTAGGCACCGTACAATATACAAATAGTAGGCCTACATTAATTCACTATACGTAAGTTGCGAAACGTAAAATATAAAACAAAGAAAGCACAAATATACTCACTAAGCTTGATATAATAATATGTATGTACATATATGACAAGATAAACCGAAGAAATGATAACAATTATGTTAATTATTATAGTAATGGACATGGTTACTGTAATATATGGTTTGGTGTAATTTGTATTATGATTGGATTTTAAAAGCAGAGTTATGAAGCCATAAAACGTCATGAAACGAATGAAATTTTGAACTGAATCAATAATAAGACAGGCAAAAAGTTTCTAGAAATCGATCAATGTGAGGGAAAATTTAGTATGTGAGATAAGATAAGAAAATAAAAGAATTGGGGAGACGGAAGTGCTGGATTTTGATGACTTGATTATGATTTTGATGATGTTTCAAAACATGCTTAACAGCGTTTAGGAACTGTTCGAGGTTCATCTGATCGGTCATGAAACTCTTCTTGAATGAACGGAGTCTTTCATTAACAATCCGATACCTCCTCGATGGAGCTGAGCGGACTGCGATACAGGATGTCAATAATGATAATAATATCAATAATAATAATAATAATGGTGTATTCCTATTATATTATACACTTTTGGTGTTCTGCATTGGACCAGAACTGATATCGAAAACCTTGATCGCCAGATCAGAGTAAAACTGACTCAGTATAGATGTCACCATCCGAAGTCGGCAATGGAAAGGCTGTACCTTCCAAGAGTAGAAGGCGGAAGAGGGTTGATAAATCTTCAGCAGTTACATGGAAAACAGATTTTGTCATTAAGAAATTATTTCTATAAGAAACAACAAGAATCCCCACTTCATGATGCCATCGTCAAGTTAGACCTGAATCTTTCGCCTCTAGATTTGTATAACACCGAATGTGTAATTAAGCAAATAGAGGAGAAAGATTTTATTTCAACATGGAGGGCGAAATCGCTACATGGATGATTTACGAAAAATTTAGATATGGCTAATAAGTTATCTTCAATGAAGTGGCTGCAAGAAGGAAGCTTGTATAGTGAAACTGAAGGTTTCATTATTACTATACAAGACGAAGTTATATCAACACAAAATCATCAAAAATACATTCAGAAATTGACCATTGATAATGACTCATGCAGATTATGTCATACGAAGCCAGAGACTATTCAACATATTACTTCGGGCTTTTCGAGTATTGTCAATACTGAATATCTTCACAGACACAATCTATCTTGTAAGATTTTACATCAGCATCTTGCCCAAGCTCACGGTCTTCTTACATCTCAGTCTAGGTATTATGACTATCAACCAGAGCCTGTTCTTGAGAACGAACGAATTAAACTTTTCTATGATATTTCTGTCATAACTGATTTAATCATTCCTCATAACCGTCCTGATTCAATAATTGTTTACAAAGACACTAGAATTGCTCGTCTCATAGATATGATACACCCAAAGGATCATAAAATCAATCAAGCTTTTGTAACCAAGAAAACCAAGTATCAGGAACTGGCCACTGAAATCGCAACAATGTGGAAATTAAAGCAAGTCCTCATCTTCACCGTCGTGGTGACGGTCAATGGGCTGGTACATGAGGAACAGGCGGAATGCATGAAGAAAATGAACATATCTTTTCAGTACAATTCACAAAATTCAACGTTCAGTTTCATTAGAGACATCTAGAATAGTTCGGAAAGTGTTAAGTGTATCACAATGATCAATTATGAATGCTAAGTATGTAATTTATTTACCCGTAGTGTGATAAATGTTTTCATATACTTGTATAATGAGAATGAAATAAATGAATATAATAATTGTTCATTGGCAGTAATACAAGTGGTACAAGTTATGCTTCGTCATTATATAGTATACAGAACTCATTACAGTAGGCCAACTTTATTAAGAACACCGTTCGAAAGCGAAGCATATTTCTTTAGGCAGTACGGGAACAAAATGGTCAGTTAGGCAGTAAAAAATATATCTTAGGCAGTACGAGAATGAGAAGGTAAAACAGGTATACCATACCCTTTCAGGAAGTAGAGGAATAGGCAGTGAAAGATTGAATTGGTTTTAACGACGCACTATAAGATAATCAGGATCTTTTGGCATCGACTAACCATTGATGAGATGATAGGATGGTGAGATGAAGATTTCTTAGGTAATGGGAAGAATACTAAGAAGGAACTCATGAAAAGAAGTAAACATTGCCCAAGGGACTTGGTTCAAAGTGGAAGATATCAACGTTCGTGTGTTTTGTTCACTCAATACGAATGCTGGTAATGTCCGGATATATCACAGAAACGGTTTGCACTCATAATGTGTTCCGGACTTTTGGAAACTGAGATACTTTTATCCGCGGCGGGAAATTATGGTCACAGATAACGCAGAACTGGTGACAAAGTTGGTCGGTTCTATATAATTGAAATGGGGTGTTGAAATCACCCTTGTGGTGTCCCGTTTAAGCAATCCCACCATTCATCCATAGCCTAAATTGCGAAACAGTAATTTTGTATCAAGTTTCGATGTTATTAATATATCCATGATGATATTTCACATTGAATTTGGATTATCTATCAATTGTTTCCTTCGACTCTATTAATTCATGATTCCATGACCCAATACTAGTCACAATTTGTTACCCCAAACTCGATTCATTCAGAATATATCAACATTTCCATGGGAATAAAAATACAAAATTTCCTTGAGCGAACACTAAAACAAATATTATCGTATTATTCATTATGAAAATCTCTTACTCATGAATGTCAAGATTTGAACAATTGTTCTATGAACATTCGGAGACAATGACGGTTTGTGGACAATCTATATAAACCATGTGTGACAGAGTTAAAATACCAAAAAAAAGTAAATTAGAAGTACAAACAGGTTTAGAAATGCAGAGAAAGTGAAGATACGTCAAGCAGATTTTGTCACGATAGCAAATACCAAATGATTGGATGTTAGCCATAGAAACCTACAAATGACTTGAAAAATGGTGGAAAAGAATGGAGTCTGGAAAATATGACTTCACAAATCTATGCGCTATATGGGTTGCAAATTATGTGTCGCAACACATGTTATACAGTTTGATTACTGAAAAGAACAATCATGAATACATGTGAAAAAACAGGTTATGAAACGTGACCCTTTCCAATGATGTAATTATCACAAACAGTTTCAAACATGGCATTAATATCCATGTGCTATTACAGTCTATGCATATAACCAGTAACCACTGAATAACTGTATATCTCAATCTTCAATCATTCGTCAGATGAACATTCATCGATACATCAATTTTTTCCATCTCTGATTATTGAGACGAGGTATTTGTGTAACAATTTATGAAAAAATGAAAAAAAATAACTTCAGAAAAGTGTGCATAATAATGTGGAATACTTTTTGATGATTCAATTGACTCCTTAAGCAAACACAAAGCACAATAAAATAATAGAATGGAGTGAGTTTCAGAGAACATTGATCGAAATAATCTCATAACTTTCATGGGATCTCAATATTTGGTATTGTAAATAGTCCGACCGTGTATACCTCCGTTCACATGTAAAACTGGGTTAGAGTCGACGTTCTTGTACTATGCATACTTCTATTGTGCGGTATACAATCCACTGATTCTTCAGGTAAATATGTCGGAGGTGGTTTTGAAGTTCTAATTTTTAATCATGTCTTTATATACCATTGTTCTATTCACTGTACACATCCCCTTCACTCTTCAGATTCCATTGTTTCACTCTTATATAATTACACGATACGAACCGCAGTGTGAATAAATTCAACGAAAAACTGTTGTGTTAATCACGCTGAATTAAGTCGAATTATCATATTTGTGCTCAGAGCATGCATTGCCACCCACTAGCCGTGTGAGCAAAGGAATAAGTCACAGTGAATTGTAATCCGTTTTTCATAAAATTTCGTATTTCATCCTTGTGATATTATAATTTACTCTAACATACACAAATTGACTTACGTACTGCGCGTTCACCTTTCGGGAAGTGTTATCTGTTTTCAGAGTAAATGAATTACATGCTCTTCCAGAAAAACCTAGCCCGCAGAATATAACGTTTCATCTTTTTATCCAGTTCACTCAGATAATGTACGGTACCCATACGAATTATTTTGTCGTAGACTGTGTGGAGGCTAATAGTTATCCGCCGGGGAGTATTTTGGAGCATAGAGATATTATATCCGTTCATATCAAAGTATTTTCTCCGGGAAAAAAATAAATGCGTCTGAACCACTAACAAAAGTTAAGCCTAACAAAGAAACAAAAAACAAACAATAAAACTAACAAGTAAGTTAAACCACTGCGGTTCAGTAATCTGAGGCACCGTTTTAGGAACTTGGCCATGGATTCGAATCCTGAATGAGAGATGGTTTCATTTTGTGAGAGATCTTCCATATATCGCCATACATCATAGGCCTACTTTTTTGACTTGTTTCTCCATATATTATCATACTTTCATCATCACCCGATCATTTGTACAGCTTGAACCGAGAGTAAAAGTACTTTTTCCACCTGCTGGTCAAACCAGTCAATCGTGTGATGTTGCACAGGATTGAAACGATATCAGACGCACAGAGACAGACTTTCACTTTTGGTTCAAACTCACCTCGAAAACCCCCGCTTCGAATAAATCAGCCGGTGAAAAGGTTGAGAAGACAATAATCAGACAAAAAGATCGGAAACAATAATCAGCCGTCATCAGAGATCTTGATGAACAATAATGAATTATTGTCCTGAAAAATTACCAATCATCAATAAACAACAGCTATACGAATATACCGTTTGAATTTGTGTTTGTTTTGTTGCTGGGCAACCACTAGGCTACTTTCGCTTAGAAACAGGTGAATGTGTATATACATATATGCATACCCCGGTCCCCGGTACTTCCTGTTATACGTATATATATATATATATATATATATATATATATATATATATATATATATATATATATATATATATATATATATATATATATATATATATATATATATATATATATATATATATATATATATATATATATATATATATATATATATATATGATTCCAATAGCTTCCTGGTTGACCACCAGAAGGTTATTATAATTGTATGATTTTTAAAACTGTTCAAAAATTGCGACCTCCCCCGGGATATGATCCATGAGTCCCGGGGGAGGCCGCAATTTTCAAACAGTTCTAAAAATCATATATATATATATATAAATATATATATAAATATATATATATATATATATATATATATATATATATATATATATATATATATAATATATATATATATATATATATATATATATATATATATATATATATATATATATATATATATATATATATATATATATATATACATATATGATCACATTGTGACACATAATCATACAGGATACGAATTTTCTGTCAAAGTAATGGTGAATAGGGATGTATAATAGTACATGTTATCGAACAAACACGAGAGTGTATGATTTATTTTATTGGCAAAGATGTCGATAAATCAAATTTGAATTGCGTAAAGCTAGCAGCTTGCCAGAAGAGATAAGTGAAGCTACCGGTATCGGAATATCGGAAGACAAAAAGAAAGTATTCACACTATATAACATGTGCATAAAATCATCCATGTCTTTTCTCTTGTCTCATTAAGCATACAAAATTGCTTATACATAGTGGAGAGAGGTCATTCACGAAACATGATGTTTTTCTACCAACTGAATGGTATCGTACGAACTTTGTTGATTAAATAATTTCGCTGCAACTCTATATAGTGATTTGACGCATTTGTCATACACAGTTTATTCATTGATCGTGAATCTTGACATTGATATACTTGTATCCACATACGTACGAAGAAATTCGTCTATCAACATAGAAACGCGAACTTCACAGTAATATTTTCACAGATATGTTATGGTATTATGAGTTTTATAGAGGAAATTCACGATGAGAAACGCAACTGCTTCTTCCAAAAGTAATGAATCATTGCAGTTGCAAAAGTTTGATAGATTCACAGAAAGTGTTATCTTTCATTCAGTTAGAAAACCTTCTCCATTCGGAGATACAACCGTACAATGCACATCAATATTCGGAATTCGACTTTGAATTCACCACCTCTGATAGATCAATCAGTTTTTGTGTTAATGTGAGAAATTGGCGAGCAATTCTACGGACAGATTTATTTTTGTTACTTCAAAAGAATGGAAATAAATTAGAATCTTTCTTGAGAGTGAGCTGAAGAATTATTACGTGAGTGTTATCTCAAAATGAATTGAATGTGTCAAGTTAAAAATTGAATGAAAGTCCATATTTTTGTGATGAATGTTATTGATGTTTGGTACAATATTCGATTAGATGAGACAATATTTGTATGCAATTTCACAATATCCCATGGCTCATATCTCATGTAATACGTCATGGAGAAATGATTACACAGATTTCTTCTTCCTTCAAGCTCGTATAGACTTCATCTTGATATCATCTACATTTTGATATGTCACTATAGTGTCAAAAATAGTAACATTTTATCAGCATTACATTTAACGAGGCACTCTGAAGATTACCAAGGTCTATTGGTGTCAGATTTGATGACTGAGTACAGTACAGTTGCGGTCACACGAAGTGGTCGATACGCATTCCAAGAAGTGAACTTCATCAGTGAAATCACTTGAATAATCCTAGAATATAATATTGAATTGAGTAGGCCTACATATCCAAAAATTCAAGGTTTCAAACATTTCATCAATTTCTTTCATCGAAATTATCCAAAAGAACATTAATAGGTAATGTCATGACAATTGCTAGAATATACCGCGTTCAAAAATATTGCGTCGACTATCACGTCAAAAGTTTGTAGCTCTCTACGTGTGAAATGTATATTCGCCAAATTAACGATTTCATACATTTTTTATTTTCACAACGTGATAACGGCAATACACGTTCAATTCATGTATTATTCACTTCATAGCTGAGCATGAATTATTTCACTTCATAGCTGTGCATATATAAACATCAAACATTAAACTGTTACTCAAGTTGATGGTTTAAATTTCGTTTTGTAACATGAAAAGGACGTGTCACATCCATTTAAGCGGGATTCGTTTGGCATTTATCTCAGTACTGGTCAGAATGCAACCACACACCACACGTGACATGTCCAGTTCAGGGATTATATATCTGACTAAACAACAGGGCCGTCAAAGAAAGTGTGATGCAACAAGTCATATGATGTTACACTCGTTTTTTTCGAATGTACCCCTGTACCAAGTTTTATAATCGGTAGCATATACTTCAAGTTCTTTTATATTGGGTTTTTACGACGCACTGTAATGATGACTAAGATCTATTGGCGTCGGATGAATGATTAATGAGATGATAGGATGGTGACATGAAGGTTCAAGTTGCTTGAACAACATCTGAAAGATTGTTTCATTTCCAAACTAGGATACATGCCAGCATAAAAGATTTCAATCTTTATAATTATCAAGTTCTACTTTATACAACAACATGAGTCAATTTTATCCCATGTTTAATATGAATTGTGTCTTGTTTTTATGTCATGTTATAACTTGTGACAAGGTAATTATCACTCATTCAGATCATACACGGTGACTTTGAAGACGTGTATGATTATAATGCCTCATCATAAGCTTACTAATCTATTCGTATATTTAATCTGTATTTTGACTCGTCATACATTTTAATTCTTGTAGATATAAATTCCATGGTCAATAAAGAAATATATCTATCTATCTAATTTAATTGAAAATCGGATGCCAGTGTGTGCTATTCGTCATTGAATGGGCGTGAAAAGTTTCATCTGTACATGGGTAGGTGTTGGATGGGATAACTAATAGCTGGAGGATATTTGGAACTGCATGAGTGCATGTTTTGTGAATGTGGACTTCATTCTCTTCATTCCTAGTGTCCACCATTGAAATTTGTTGAAGTGAATATTTTCACAAAGTTTCTGGAAGTCATCTTTGAATCCTATATTATCATATTCAGAATTCATTTTTCGGAAAATTATGGTCACCGACAGCACAGCCCTCGTGTTGAAGTTCATTTGTTTTAAATAATTAAAATGGAGTGGTCAGATCGCTCTTGTGGTACCCCGTCCGGACGATCCTACCTTGCATAGGCTTAATTGAGGAACAATTATTTTGTATCAAGTTTCGATGTTATTAGAAAAAAAAGAATTCACTTCAATTATAATCAAAATGAGAATAGAATCACTTTTATTATTCATGAATAACTTGATATTTGTATAATTTAGTCAATTTCAAAATGATACCTTCTGTTGAAACTTGGTGATATTTTCAATTTTGTAGGCAGTTTCCAGTATGGGCGGAAGATGAATACCAAAACGACTGCCATCTTTCACTGTTGTGTTCATGATCATGAGTATGAGTGATCATTTTTTAATAATTCTTGTCACTATGAACCCCTCGATTGATCGGATATTCCGGATATGGAATAGAACTTGATATGTTTACTGAGACTCATTTCATGATTCGAGAATCATGAGGTCAGAATAACGATGTCTGAGTTTCATGAGATATAATAGACAATATCATCTCTTCTTTGCACGGTGTGTTTCACTCTAATAATTTTAATCTCCTTCACTCGACAAAGTGTGAAGTGAACTTGAATTAAAAACCGTGATTTCAGTCACAAAATTAGAAAAATGTGAATATCATTCGTCTGAAATTGAGGATTTTTCATTTGAATTGATAAAATGAACAATGATTTTCTGTCAGTTCAGATTTTCCCCAATTCTCTAATTCCCCATTATCGGAGACGTTTATCTGAGAATGAGTAGAAATAGAACGTTCACATTGTACTACTAGAATTCAACAGTCGGACATGAAAGCAAAAGAAAACAAAGATACTTATTTACAAACAAAGACATACAAAGGTGAACAAAACGAGAAGAACACATGCAGAGAATGAAGAAATCGCTTCAGAGTCGGAAAATGCTGGAAGAGTAATGGGAATGCGATGTCGGATAAAATCTTTCGTACCCTTTGTCGAAAGTCTAGATGTGAACAAAAAATGAATGGATTTTCTTAAAAAAACACATTTGTTGTTTTAATGAGAATATTTGCTTTCCTTTGAACAGACAATATTTTGATAGCGCATTCACAACCAACATGAATACCTAGAGATGAATTCATTTGAGAATGAAAAACGGTATTCGCCGTCGAAGTAAACTATACGAACGTGTATTTTTATATGCTATTTTGGGTGAGTGCATCAACTTGCGCCCCCGCCGCCTTTCTCACCAAAATTTGATGTGTTCATACAGTTATTTAAATGTGCTCGTTTCGTGCAGAAATGTTCTGCAAAAAATCATTCTGTACTGCCATAATGTTCTGGTATTTCCAATTTCAATGGTAATACAAGTTAATTTCGATGCAAGTTAATGTCAGCCTCCCCCCCCCCCCCCAATTTGAATATGTATGTTTTTCATGATGTTTCTAAAATGTGCTAGTTTGGTGCTGTGATGTACTGTTGAAAGATTGTTTGATGCTGCTACCCTTCATTTGTTAGTACACATCCAGTGTGAGTGGGAGGGGGCGAGTGAAATCAATGTGGCAACTTATAGCCGGTAGAAGTACGGAACAATATTCCAACAGTGCATCACAGCACAGGACAAGCACATTTCACCAATATCATCAAATATAATATACAATTCCAATGTGTGTGGGGGGGGGGGGGGGGATTGGCATATATTTGGCCTCATCACATCTAATGTGAAATCACTATGAAACGGTAGCAGCACGAAACGCACAAAACACAAAACACACACAAAACACACAAAACACAGAACCTAAAAAATGCAAAACACAAAACACATAACACAAAACACAAAACACAAAACACAAAACACAAAACACAAAACACAAAACACAAAACAAAACAAAACACAAAACAGGCACATGTCAGAAATATCATTAGAACATAGATATCAAGAGTGGGGGGCTGGCATTGAGTCCCCTTCCCCCACATTGGAATTGAAAAGATTGTGAAACGATAACAGCAAAAAGCGATTTATTGCAGCACATTTCTGCAAAAAACAAGCATATCTCAATAACTTCAGAAAAGTGAAAATTTCGAGCTTGGCTTCTCAAATTGAAATTGGTATAGCTAAAAAACGGTGGCATCACAGAAAATATTTTCAACAGCATATTTCAGCACAATATAAGCCCATCTCGAAAATCAGATATGGATTCCAAATTTGAAGAAATTGACCATTTATTTGGCACCTCACACTGAGTGTGGAATAATTTCCAAACGGAAGCAGCAAAATATGATTTTTTCGGCACATTCAGCTCAAAACGAGCACATTTCAGCCACCAACATCATGATATGTATATATTTTGAATGTGGTGAGGGGGGAACTAGCCATTCCCTTGGCTTCAACTTGGCTCTCTCACATTGTAATTGGGATGACCAAAAAACGGTGGCGCTATCAAAACGTTTTCTCATAACTCAGCATAAAAGCACTTTCCTGAACTTCAAGCGACATCAAAATTATAAATGAGAGAGAAGAGGGAGAAGGGAAAATTTATACCTTCATTACTCTATGAGATAATGGTTCCCAATTTTGAAAGAATATATGAAACTGATTAGATGAGGTGTAAAGTTGATGCAGAATATTTCCTCTGTGTAATAGCTCAATCTAAGACTACTGTGTTCGAAATGTTGACAGTATAAAATCACCGATTTAATCATTGGACAATCATTCTAATTGCAAAATTATGAACATTCTGGTTTTCCATTACCACAAAAGTCCAGAGAGGAAAAGAGAAGAAGAAAGAAAAATCTCTCTCTCTCTCTCTCTCTCTCTCTCTCTCTCTCTCTCTATATATATATATATATATATATATATATATATATATATATATATATATATATATATATATATATATATATATATACATATATATATATATATATATATATATATATATATATATATATATATATATATATATATATTTATATATTTATATATATATATATATATATATATATATATATATATATATATATATTTATATATATATATATATATATATATATATATATATATATATACATCATCGCACACATGTTCCCTCGAACATTCAGAACACGCCAGTCATATCATAACAAATGAGTTGGTATCTGTTTTTTCATGGATATACCCATGATTATATTCAAATTCATTATATTATGACAATTCGAGTTTCAGAGAAATGTGATTGTTCGATCGATACATACAGAAACAACGGAAAATTATCATTCATTCAGTGTTCTTCATCAATTCGAGCATATCTGTCAATTCATTCATTCAAATCAAGATCATGATATTCATAATATCATGATATTCATAATATCCATCATAATTCATAAAGGAAAAGTATCAACATGAAAACAACTGAATGAATGCCAACGGAACTTACCTGTGTTCATCACTTGTTTGTTCATTACTTGTATTTACCTTCATGTTTAACATATATCAACATATCTCATCCGCACATAACATTAATGATGGATTACGGGTTATGTGAAACTTATTAAATATATTATGGAACATGGTTTATGATTATTAATCCGACGATTATGTAACTAATAATGCAAACAATCATCTACATGTTGCCATATTCATCTATCAGAAATCTATAAATCATGTTGAATGAATATGAATTGAAATAATCTCTCATCGCAGACTCAATATACATGTATACATCACTTCTCTGCATGTATGATTCGTTGGTGAAGATATTTACTCCATGACATACATTTTATAGAGCATGTTAATTTCCTTTCTTGTACTTCTCTGTACTTTTCTGTACTTCTTTCTTTTCTGTCTTATTTCAGCTCGTCTCAACTGAGTAAAGACAGGACGAATAAAATATCGGAAACCTGCTATATGATTGGGTATATTGTGTTCTTGCCGTGCGGCTCAGTCAGTGAAGGTCTTTCCTAAAGAATTGCTGTGAAGCGAGTCCAGTGTAAAATACGGGTTTCTATAATCATAAATCTATCAACTTATTACACATAATAATCCAGTCAATCTTAGTTTCAGCCTCGATTGAATTGTAACAGAACTTCTTCTGATGTATATTGTTTGCCTTGGTATTATCAACTGAAATGAGAAAAGTTCGTTCAAATTGAATCCGTCATTCTGTTTTCAATCGCAGTTTTATGAAAAACCAATCCGATTGATATTGACCAATGTTATGAGGCCAGTCGTTTGTCTTGGAACAATTTTTTTCATCCAGTTCGTCACTTTCAGTTTTATGGATGGAGAGTTGTTCAAAATTCCAATACGAATGATATCTCGAATACAATAAAACTATCTTCATATACTTCAATACTATCTTTCATCCATAGCCTTAATTGGGGAACAATGATTTTGTATCAAGTTTCGATGTTATAAAAAAAACAAAAAAAGCAAAATACAAATATTACGAGTATAACTATTATATAATATAACTGGATTACTAATATTCACGTAGTAGCATGCATTTATTTCTACATTTCCGTTTGTTTGATTGTTTCAAAATGAGGAATTGGTTGTTCAAATTGAAGACTATGAAATGATGGACCCATGCACCCACAATCGTCACAAAATATACAATTCAATCGGAGGTGCTGTTTATAATCAGTGATTCAGGTAATAACAAGGAAAGATCCACATGGAGATGGATCTAGGTGGATCCAGCTAGAGACTCATGAATACGTTACGCCTATCGCTTTCGTTAGTTGGATTGAAAGACATCTGAAAATATTACACTTTGTTCACGTATTTAATTTATTCAAGAGTGAACAGAGGGTTTGCCCGGAAATCCCTCCCATAGGTTGGCTTTACAGTCAGTCCTATGGAAAATATAACATATTCTCTTGCTTGTAACGAATATGATAAATGATAAATGCCTCATCGCTCACATTTACCTCAGCAGCTCTGAATAACAAGCTTCACAATAAATCGTCTATGAAAGTCTTTTGAAAGGCGAGGCCAGTTTATATGCAAATATCGGATATGATTTTGTTGGCTTCAAATGGAAATCATGAATATTCCAGGCGCTCGTTTAACCCTTAACACCACGTTGGCTTATTGGAAAGTTTAGTTTGAAAGTACACCTGAGTGTTCACTAGCTCGAATGTTGAAACGAAGCTGAGCATTATCGCGCACAAAGCTATTGTCTTCACCTGCGCCTGATTGAGGGTGGCCTTATTTCACAAGTGTTTTTCCTGTCTCTCTATCTCACTCTCTCTCTCTTTCGCTCTCTCTATTCCTCTCCCTCCTCTTCTCTTTATCTCCATCTCGCTTCCATTCTTGTTCACTCTCGCGCTTCTTCTCTTTCTCCTCTTTCTCTCTCTCTGTCTCTCTCTCTCTCTCTCTCTCTCTCTCTCTCTCTCTCTCTCTCTCTCTCTCTGTCTCTCTTTCTCTCGCTTTCTCTCTATATATCCATCTCACTCTTCCTCCGACTCTTCCTTCATTTTCTCTATTCCACTCTTCCGCTCTTCCTTTCTCTCTGCCCCTATTTCTTCATCTTCCGTGCTCGCCCACTCTAATGTGTTAAATGTATTGAATAAGTTCATTCTAACGAAATGTCAGAATCAATCGAATTTACATTCAAGTCATTTTCTGATAACTTCTATCTGACACACACTGCTTATAGTGTTGTGACTTATGTATTGAAAAATGTGCAGGAATCCATTATGTCGAGGTGTATCTCTAGAACCTGGCACCTCTACCATTATCCAAACATCACTTTGAACACATATAAAGCATGATATATGAAACCTGAAGAATGGGTGACTATTTGAGAAAATGAGAATATTCATATAGTGTTCCGAATAATATGTAATAATTTGAACATCATTGGTTGAGTATGCAACGTTTGGTACAATTGTGTTCAGAATTTGAACAGAATTTTCACTGGCGAGCCGATCGTTACAATGTCGTGTCGTTGCGGGTTCCATGACAACAACCGAGAGCCCAGCTAATTGAATGAGCTGTTCGCACAATTCGTCATCGATTGCCATAGCTTGCCACTGATACAGTAATCTGAATGATTGATACAGTTCTGTAACAGAACCCCTCACACCGTGCTTAGTGTACGCTCGGATTTTATAATTTGAATAGATTTTTTCAATAATTGATCATTATATCAGAATTCAATCATGATTGTGATCATTTGATGATGATGAGTTGTTGGAATTATTTTCGAGAAGGAGACAAATGTTCGTGTTGAACAATTATTCTCTTTGCAGAAGTTATATCGCTTTTCTGGTGCTTTGTCCACTCAAAAGTAACTTTTTGTCAAGTGGACGATGTTGATGAAAAATTTGGTCCAGGAGCTTGGGTGGGCCATATTTAAAGATGCTCTCCATGAACGTGCATTACAAAATGAAATCAAACTCAACATTGTCTCAATACATAACTTTCACACCAGGAATTGTGTCTTTTATACCTTGAAAAAAAAACATTGGAACATTTGTTGATAAACTGTAATATGTGATATGGCAATGGTTCAAATCGAATACATGTGAACAATTCTCAATATCCTGAACAAAACGAATGTGTTTTGATAACAACAGAAACTATGGGCGAATTAATCGATTTTCAAATAACTCTGAAAAGATGGGTTTATAAATTTGAGACATCAATATTTGAGTTTATAAATCGTTTCATATTTCGTCTTTTTAGATTTTGCCCCATGCCAATTTATTCACATTCATTCACTTCAACTAACCCATGAGAGATACTTGTTGTGTGTACTAGATGATACATGCCATGGCTAACTTCACAGACTTGCGATGAGTTTGAATGATATTCGAATCATTCGAATCAGAAATATGAATATGAAAATTAATGAACTCAAAACATATGATGACAAAATTACTGAAGTTGGATTACTCTCACTGGTACTTAAAATCAGTTATTACCATGGCTACCGATGCTATTTGATCTCCCTAACCCAACTGATGAGCTTGATAATATCAAGTCCAAGTGATAACATGTATGATAATAATGGTTTCTTCTCTTTTACCTGAACAAATGAGAGCACATGACAGCAATTGCACAATTTTCATCACGTGCAACTTCGTTTTCCAAACAAGAGTATGTCGTTTGATTCACACTCTCGTATTCCACAATCGTCTGTTCGAATTTTCATCATGATCAGAGTTTGCGGTCCTGTTTATATATCAACACGTCATTAAATCAATTTCACTATACAACTTGATACATCTATTGAGTGTGTGATAGTAGGTCTTCTGGAAGTATGACAGTATAGTGAACAGAACAGTATAACGGTGAACGGTCAACTGCGGTATGATGTGTATTTCAGTTCATATACCTCATTCGAGGGATGTCACCCATTGTTTTAATAAGTGGACACAAGTGAAGAACTAAATTTCACCCTCAACTAACACTTCAAAGTCAGTTTGTTCGACTCAACTTTTCATTTAGCTACAAGTGTACGGCAAAGTGTAACACGCTATCTTTATTTAGAGCTGTAATCAACCAACCTGTAAATCAAATATCTATCTCTTTGCTGTTGAGTTGATGGAAAGACACGGTCGTGGTCAAATATTGTAGTTGTTATACAATCTACAATTTTGTATTCACGGAAGTAAGTCGTCTATAAACTGAATGTTTGTGGACAAAATGTTGATTTCAAAGTCACTCAGGCCTACTTAATGTTGAATGTTTGATACTTCGGATATTTTCAATGAATCTAGTTGATTCGTTATTGAACAATTCCAACCTGAAGAATTTTTGATCACAAAATACTACAGTTTTCAAATTAACAGCGATGGTGATATTCGTTATAATGATGGATGATTTTTTTATTTCTTGGATACAATTATTGAGTATATGCTCTATTTGCGACCGATTTAAAACAAATTCAACCAATTATGAATGCCGTTCCAAAGAAGAAGAATATATATTCCATGAAGTTAGGTGAATAATTCCCTGAAAATTCATTCCTCATGGAGAAAAATAGAAGAATTCATTTCTGAGCTATAACATCATCTCTATAACCTGTCCAATAAGTATGAGTGCTATGAAAGAATACTTTCTCCACATTTTTCTCGATATTACTCTTGGGAGCAAATACCATTTATTTTAGATTGAAACTAATACAACCTGGAGGCTTATGAATTCAATACTGTTTGGGTCTAAAATAAACCCAGAAGAAATAAACCCAGAGGCAAATACAAAATAAGATTGGTCTTCGATTGCGTATATAAGTAGAATAGCTTTCTGTAGAGTGAAGGTCATAGACGATGAAGAAGATTGTTCCACTCACAAGGATTTCAAATGATACGCATTACCAAATATTGCGTGAATCATCTCTCAAACTCTCAATGCTTTCTCCATTCCATCGAAATTCATTTCAATATGTAGGTTGTTGTTAGAAAAAATACAGTCTCAACGGCTCGAACTTGAAAATTGAAAAAAAAACATTACATTCGTTCATTATATCACAAGCTCAGCCCTACCGTTACAGTTTCTATTTCCTGGCCCGTTCAATTTATATCGGAATCACAGCTCTGCTATCACAATGTAATAACATCGAATAGAAATATGGAAAATCAAAATACTCAATTTCAGTGAAAATTATGAATATATAAATATATATATTCATCAATATATAAAATGTTTCTCATAAATTGTTCTTCAATAGTTGTACAATAAATAATTGAATATAATTTTATTACAGGTGTGATAAGAGAAATTGATGAAGAATGATGAAAATTGACAAAATAACCTGAATAGATGAGTCAAATACTACTACCTTTTGATACTGTTTTGTATTGTACTGCCAGTGGCAGTGAGTGAAGGCGTGTATATTCTTTCACGCAGCACACTCCCACGCGCTTCGTCTTCGGCAAATTCTGAATTCTTCTTAATTTTGTTCAAGGAAATGATAACATTCCATATGAAACTGAACTCATTCGCTCGTGATTGTTTAGGCGCACGATTGAGCTGGTCATCAACTAGTGTTCTCCACTCATTCTTTCATGGTACTTTCATTGGTACTTTCATAGTTGATTGTGATTCCCAGGTTGTCATTGATTTTTGATTAATTCAGCTCGTAGTCTCGCATCAGGTGTCGTTTCTATCGAGATTCAAGTGACCAGCAGACAAGCATACGATAACTAATTCTCTCCATCACCTTTTAATTTTTCATCACAATTGGCGGTAGGTGGTGTTAGGTCAAAAGTCGGGTATGTCGGATCCAGAAGAGAAGAGTGGTCTATTGATTGGATGATTATCCGCTGCAACCGTGAGGATTTAACGTTTTGGAGAGTTGAAGTATGGCACTTCTCATCATGAATCTTGCTAATAATGATGGATCCACCATCAAATCATATGAAAACTATGACTAAAAAAGGTGATATTTGTGATTGTTATGATAGTAGACGATTTTCTCATGCCATGAATACAAGTATTCCAGCTTTCTGGGATGATTCGAATACTCACCAATCAATCAATAATATGGCAAGAGAGGTTTGAATATACTTGATCATCTAATCTCATGTATTATTATTTATTATTATTATTATTATTAACTCTTGCAGTTGCACATAAATGCGCGGTGGCAAGTTCCCTATCAATCCTATCCTATCGCCTCCCTAACCTTCTGACGGAATAGCTTCAACCCTATTTCATCCTCCTCAAGTATACTTCTACTAAGCCCATTCCAATCCCTACCTGTCCTATTCAAGAAAGAGAACTTACCGACATCTAATCTAGCCCCCTTTATAACTACTGCTCTATCATGACTTCGCCTACCCCCATACCCTGACTCATTCCTTACAATCAACCTATTCAACTCTCCCCAGATGGTCAAATTCAATGGTTAAAAATTATAGTATTCAATTGAAAGAATAGTTTGGAGATATAAAAAAATAATTCATTTGAACAATAGTTCTCCAGACATCAAACCTCTTGATAGAATATTGTATCTCCATTTCATAGCCAGAGTGGACGTACCGTAAGACCCCGATGGTCATACATTGTAATGCTATATATATATATATATATATATATATATATATATATATATATATATATATATATATATATATATATATATATATATATATATATATATATTATATATATATATATATATATATATATATATATATATATATATATATATATATATATATATATATAAAATGTT
>OZ023326.1:25624447-25714447 GCA_964007535.1 Brachyptera risi
ATGAGTTTCTGAAACATCGTTTCATCTAACATCACGTTGTCGTTTCATTCTCACATGCTTATTCTCGCCCAAATATAAACTTGAAAGTTGGTAGTGTCGCTAAGCACTCTTCATGAAATCTCAATATGTCTCACTCAATCTTATACTTACAAACTTTCATGTTCCTCAATTATTTGGCATGCATGTTATGTGACCAACCCTAACAATGTTGCATATGATAGATATTCATGCTATTCAAGATGAGCGAAATATTCGTATGGAATTAAAGGAAATCCAACATACCTCGGTAACAGCTCACCCTAATTCATACAACTTCACAACATGCTCATCACTGTGCCCTATAACAACATCCCGATCACAAACATAATTTCAACGATCAATTTTCAAAAATCTATATTACCGATTGCTGCCTCATACAGTGAAAATTCACTGCAGCCATCTTTAAAAGATGAGTAATAAATAAATGCGTATAATTTGAATCGGTTCGTCCATGTGACCTTTGAAGAGACAGAAACTAACAAATCAACAGAGAGAGAACCGATTTGGAGCAAATGGATGTGATGATAAAAATAATAATGATCAATTATATTTGATGGATAGCATTATACAAATCCACTCGAACATAAATATAGGAGTCAACAAGTTAATACAGTGTTCATAAGTATAGAAATACGTTTCAGAATGAGCTCGATAATAGAATATAGTGATGAAATCATTATAAATTGAAGCTATGTAAGCTTAGGTCATTACCGTGATCACTCACTACTTTTTCAATATAAATCTTTCGAGGCTACGTACAATACACATGGTTCAACAGAAATTGTTTGATCTTGAGTTCAAAGAGAATATACGACTCAAGCTCAGGTAGTCAAGATGACTTGGGAGAGCATTATGAATAGAAACCCTATCTGTTCTGGGATCAATTTCACTTTTCAGTGACCGTAAGTCGACTGTTAGGTTGACAACAACTCAATTTGTTTCTTGTGTTGGAATTGTGAATTTGACGGATAGATTTAGAATATTGGGGACTATCCTTGTCAAACAATCAAATCTACAAGATATAAAGGCAAGCTGAAGCTAGAATTTCTTTTTCTCCGGAGAGGATTCTAAGAAGAAGTGGTCTCACATAGAATAATTCTCACTGCCTCCTTCTCTTTATATTACACCCCAGATTATTATTCCATGGTGAAATGATGATTGTAAGCTTTGAAAGCAAATGAAAGCTTTCGGCTAACTTGCTTACTGAATTGGGTTGAGTGGTGTCAGATATATAAGTGCAGTGATGTATCCAGCTTGATTCATCAACAGTAACATCTACTTCATTCAACAATACATATTTTGGTGCCATTATTTATATAGCGACTACTTTCCTGATGTGCTGGATGGAAGTTCTGAAAAATTCATTCTCTGAAGAGAGTGATTAACTAACAATTAAGTTGATCGAGCACATAGGGTTCTCAATGAAAATGTTGAAATAGATGGAATACGTTGGTAACCCTTAATTAAATTAGAAAAAATGCTTGTGCTGCAAATATTATCGACCCAACGACGTAACCATGCGGTCAACTAACATGGACAATATGCTTCGCAACGCGCGATGGGTTATCGACTTCAAACCATGGCACTGAATAAATCGGCATCTGTATCACTCACACAATGTTTTCGTGTTCACATAATACAAATACGAAGCTTACTCAAAAATTCAATAATCAGTTCAGTCTGCAGATCCTCACATAATATTTATTGGTACTCAACATTTAATTTGACTGTATATTTGATTTATAATTTGTCGATTTTCAAGAAAATTTTCATATTCAACACCAGCTTATATAATTCTCAGTATAGCATTTTTTGAGTCTGTAACTAGTTTGTGAAGATAGAATAAGTGGAATTTTACCGACGACTAAACTTACATGGATGGATGATGTATTTGAAAAATTCCATCCATATATATATATATATATATATATATATATATATATATATATATATATATATATATATATATATATATATATTTGAATATATATATATATATATATATATATATATATATATATATATATATTATATATATATATATTCAAATATATATATATATATATATATATATATATATATATATATATATTCATATACATTCATTGATACATGATCACATGTGGGCAGCAGTTTGTGTGTAGAGTTTATCACCATATTATAGTATTTTTCAAATACGCCTGAGGATGAAGCTACAAAATTTTGTGAACATCAGACGAAATAGAGAATGTGATCAAACTATATTAATTTCATCATTTTATGCTGATATTTGGTTTGGAGCGCGAGATTATATGCAATGCTCTCGTATATGGTTCAAGATGTTTCGTTCTACGATCGTACGACGTATAAACAAACCATCCATATATATGATTTGTTTCAGGCTTTCGCAACCCGAATATGACGTATTTTATACCACCCAATATCATGTTAACCATAGTATAAAATGGTATACAATGGTTACCTGATATTGAATAAGTAATCTCTCTATATAGAGGCCTGAAGTAATTTTCCATATAACATTTGACACTCATACATTTTTTTCGTTAATTTCAATAATACATCGATATATGGGATAAGCCTATTATGATCACAATTAAACTTTGGAACCCATAACTCAAAATGAATTATCTCTCTCAGCATTATTTTTCATGAGCATTGGATTGTTATCCTGTAAAGTCAAGATAATGCATATTAGGACCGGTTGAAGGTTCCTTTTATCCAATCCTCACTTACCAATGATACTGAACTTGACATAATTTTATTCCGGCGGTTATTCGATGAATAAAACATTTGAAAGCATTTTTTTCCTCTGTGCTTTATGTGCAATGCATTTCCAACACATGACCATGCATAGCATATCAATATTTTTACTTCTTCCGCTGTGTTCAAGCAGCTTAAATATTCCACGAGGTATTGTTTGTTCAGAAGAAAAAAAATTATGAATACGTGCGTATTCTTTAATCTCTTTCCTATGATTACTCGGCAACGGTCGACCTCATACTCTAAGAGGGCCTAAATCGCCGATGCTTTCAGAGTTTCAAAGTTTTCACATGATAGAAATGGGAGGATCACGACTCAATCTCCTGGACGGTATGAGAGTATCATACGAGAAGTATTATAGTAGAGTGAAAGTGATCTGCTTCTGGTGGCCATATTTGGAGGCTCTGTTTTCACTCGGTCCGAATGAAAATGTGAGAGGGAATATTTAATGTTTCAACCTACTGGTCAGCATTACCATCATGTCTTTACAGAAAATTGTCAGTACAAAAAAAGAAAAAAATTATCATCGAACATTTTGTTCATATATATATATATATATATATATATATATATGTATATATATATATATATATATATATATATATATATATATATATATATATATATATATATATATATATATATATATATATATGGATATATTGTGAGGGAGCCAGCCGATGAAACATTTCGATCTCAAAAAATGTTAATAACAGTAATGCCATATGTATTTTCTTAAAACAGATTGGATGTGGAATATTTCTCAATCATTTTAGAATGACGAAAATAGAAATAGATCGTTCAACTCTTCAAAAGTCATGACAATTTTCAGAAGATGTAGTTTGTATGATCAATAATTCCCCCTCCCATTCAAATGTGATAAATTGATATACAGGTAAGATCTCTCATAAAACTTGGCACCTCCACCAAAAGTAAAGAGATGTTTCATCCTGTTCACCACAGAATTTTATCAGATTGTTCAATTTTTCATCTCACATCCGAGTGATTATATAACTTCTGATCAATCAAAATTCAGCATATGGAATCAAAAACTAGTCAGTTCTATGTGCCAAACAAATACGTAAACGTTGTACGGCTGCGTTCGGATAGAGTGATTACTTGCATAAAGTGGTCACATACAACCCTGAAATTAACTATTTTATGGGAAGGGCTTTATTAGGACATTTTGAGAGCTTGGGTTTTAAATTTGCTGCCGCCTCCCACCCCTCCCTCAAGTATAGTGAATAATTCGGAATAGCACACAAACTCAGACATATGACGAGCACCACGTCTTTATTCAGAAAAGCATTCATAATTATTTTGTGGAGCTATTACAATGACCTATCGATGAAAAGGGTAATTCCACAAAATTCGATCATCACCAATGGATATATTGACGTGATGATAACAGAATCAGTCCAATTTCACCGACTGATAAGCGACCACAAAACAGTTCACAAACAGTACTTTGATAATTCGAATCGTGGCAGTAGGCCTACTGTTTGAAACTATACATTCAAGGCAGTTCAAATATCGCTTCTTTCAGGATACTGCTTCACTGATTTCATTCAGGATATTTTTTCCTCAAATTTGAAAAATTATAATTCATATTCTGATGTTTACCTTGATTGACAATGCTTCTGAGTACTATCATCCGTACTCTCTCGACAATCGCCACTCACACTTGGAGAGCACAGTTGCTAAATTCGATCATTCTTAATTCAAGATTATACCTTCACCCACGTCATTACATAGATGTTCTTCAGCTTCGTCATTGACTGGTTTCGAACTGAGTCTTCTAACAGTAGCAATGTCCAATATGACCTGGTGAACTAGTGTGTGATTCGTTATTTTATATCGTATATATAACACTGCTATCTGAAGAAGGCACTGACACCGTAATAATGGAACCTGATGTTGAAAAAAAAACGTTTCGGTATTGATAATTTTGGAATCTTTAAATAGAGTAGTTCCTCATTCCGATCAATGTTTTATCAGCAAGCTTTTCATATTCAGATTCACTCTGATTCATAATTGAACTTGAAATTCAATTAAGACCGAATTAGATGGAGCCATCTATCGACTACCCTGAGGAAAAAACTTTTTTTTTCTATACATATATAAAATATTTCGTGTTCACTGTGGGTTTCACTTTCCTTCGAACCTGCTAAAAAATTGCTATACAAACCACCTACACGTGCCCATTTGTACATGGATGAGTTAAGCAGGAATGAAATGATATCATCATTGATATGAGGACTTCAATGCAATAAAACATCCTATTATGAGTTATTATTGGATTTGAATATACTATGGAATTTTGACCGTGACTTATTCCATACTTCAGTATCAGCTTTTTCACAATGGACAGCCATCACAGGCGCCAATCCACCCGAGCAAAGAGATGGAAATATTCCAGAGACTACATTGCATGCTAGTAAAAAACTGTATCAATGCAGAATATTGCTTTTGTCCACTCTCCATTGACTTTTCAAAACGTGAACGTATATCATATGAAAATTCAATTTTTAATACATATTCATGTTTCATTTATCTCTAAGGAGTTGATGCCCTTCCAAAAGTTGCATCTGAGAAATTTGCCCCATTTATCTGACCTTAAGTGTACGTTGATATCATCATTCATACTCTGATCATACGTCTGATGATCACGATGACGTCTCTGATTCATACGTCTCGATTGTGCATATAATGTAGCGTAAGATGTACCCAGAAAACGAGTTGATATTATTGTTAGAGACCTGATAAGACAATGGACGTCCGCCGCCTGACAGGGTTAGTCAGAGCTTTGCTTCGGATAATGGAGTCAAGTCGGGCGTGGGATTAAATGCTGCATAAAGTACGGTACTTCCTGAATATCTTCCATCTATAACCCGCTCATCCAGTTTCCTCAAATAACTCAACTGTTTGAGAAGTCTTGAAGCGAACAAACGTCATGATTACCATCATCATATAGAAAAACGTAATTGTCATGAACACCACGATCAGATTTCAAATTCAATCTGGACAGTCATCTGAGGTAATCACGAATGAAAACGTTTTTGTCATGACTTGATGCGTCACTGGCTGGTTGGAGTTGAATCTGATCTATGATAACTAGCCGACTGAGATGTATGCACGTGGCATATACATCACAACATTAGCCACGTGGCTGCATTCCTTAAATCAATTAGTACACTTACTGAGCTCTGTACTGCTACAATTTCAGTGAAGACATCATTTCGAGAAGATCTCAAATCTGTGGTGGAAGATCCAGTTAGAATGTCACAGAATTACAGCCAGCAAATATATATTGAGCTGATGATTATTCGAAGGTAGATTTCATTATTATATCGGAATTATTCTCTATCGACATCTAAATTTGATACAGAATCATTGTTCAATAATCAAAATCATCAATTTTCTCCCTTGAGATGAATTAATTGAAAAATGGTAATGATCAACTTTTTTGTTACTATTTCTACCACTCATCCATTTTTTCGCAGTGTTATCCCTGATATTCTCGTCGATATTACCTGTTTCCATTTCATCTCTTCATTCTGAGTAAATTTCAATAGTCTATTCAATAATGAGAAACATAGATTTTCAAAATTGCATGTAGAATGAAAAGGAACAAACTAAAAATTTGAATCGATATATCTCATAATTCAACACGGCTGGCACATTATTCTATTTGTTATGATATCACTATCTAGCACATCAGAAAATATCGACAGACAAAGATTCATGATTATTTTCTTCTCTATGAGAGAATTTATACAATCACATACAATATGTTGAGATTCCAATTATTCAATAGGTTTACACAATTCAGAATTCAATCTGACATGAAATACTGATGGACAAATATCATTTGAAAAAATGCGAATTGAGATCATCAACTCTCGCGTGAAACCGCAATCTAGGAAATCGTCCATTCATAGTGTATTATTGTATATAGTTATCATTCAGCAGTGCACTGGTTCATTATATCTATTTTATCGTTCCAATTCAATCTCGAGTTGATTCACTATATCCACCGTCGGAATCATGAATTAAATCATGTGTATTATTAATCATTCAGGTTTACCAACAAATAGAGTAAAATAAGTTGTTCATGTTTTAAATCCAGCATTTCCATTCTACATTCATATGAGTTCATTCAATTAATTCATCCTTGAAAATGGATACAGAACATCTGTTACATAACATATTCAAATTCAAAACGTTTCGCGTGATATCCCCCAGAGGAACGTGTTTCTGAATTCCTTCACTTACATCTCAATAAACCCTTCAAATACGTGATTAGACTTCGTAAGTGTGCTGAAAAATGTCGGACTGTTCATGTAATTGTTTGTGTATGAATGTTTTCAATATCTGGTAGAAGAAAAATGAACTTATATCATATATTTCTCAATCGTGTGTGTGTTCAAGTGCCGCATAAGGTGTGCGTTCTTGTGTACGTCCTTTCACCTACCACCACTATATTGTACCACCTGCTCATTCTTGCCCCCGTATAACTTAGCTGTTGGTGGGGTTGTTAAGAAGCATCAAAATATGAAAAAATCAACAGTAAATGTCACCGTGAGTGTACGAGTAAGTTTTCTCGGCTATTCGCTACCAAAATGTAGAGGTCATGAATGACTCATATGATGATTTGATCATAGAAGCAGCTGATTCAAGTAATTGTTTTCAAGGATATGCTGAGCAGCATATACTGGAATGAATTATGCTCAGCTGTGTAACAAGGACTTGGAGATACTTTTGAATAGATAATTGTAAGTGTGATCAGTTGTTTAGTTTAGGCTTGCCTCTCAAGCTCGTTAACACAACCGGGTATCAATTATTTCAGTATACGCCTTTCACGAGCCCTCTTTTCCATGATATTGGCAATTCGTAATCTAACTGCTTAGTGCTTACAGATTGATGTGAAACTAGAAGCAGATTAAATAAAATTCTAGAATAATAATCCTGAACAATTCTAAAATTCCTGATTACGATAATAAATATAGACACGACGACTTGAATACACTGTACCGGTTATATTCAATGAAATGCAAATAAATCTAAGAAATATGGACAAATATAAGTCGATCAAATTAGAGATCAAGAAATGGTTATTTAACTCGACTGTGAATTGTCTTGACTAAAAAGTGTTGTATAGAACGTGTCACATAGTGTTTTCTCATTATTTCGAATTTTTCACTTATTGTTTGTTATATGTATTATTCTCTTCCACTGTTATTCAACCACCTTGTTCATTTTCCAACATATTTGATTCAGTTTGTACTTTTAATTATTCGACCTTGTTATGCATACATCTGTTTCAATCACCACACTACACAATATTATTTCCATCTTTTTCCTATATTTAATTCACATTCAAGCTCTTTAGGGCTTTGTGGACATCACGTGACTGCTCATTTATTTATGTATGTTCCATGTTCTTTTGTTCAGTAAGGAAAACAAAGTCTGAAGTTTTCAAACGCTGCTCTCACGGATGAATACTTATTTCTTCTGCAAGATGTTTCTTGTGCGAATTATTCTGCGTGTGAGCGGGGAAATAAGATATTATCGATGTGAATAATTCAATTTTTCAATGAGGTTTATTGTTCATTCATATTGCTGAGACGGTTGCATCCATGGCCAGCACGCTGAACCGTCATTTGAGAAACCGGGATTCTATTCCTGCCAAGGCAAACAATCCCGACATATGATGCTCGTGTTCTCTCTCGGTCGTTTAGGTTCATACTGGGATAGTTCCATATCAACAGACCACGACTGACTTTTTGCCACTATCCAAAAAAAATCTGTACTCATCGTTCATCTCCCATTATCCAATTCATCTTTCTCCGATGCCGATGGATCTCAGTCATCAGTACAGCGCGTCGCTAGAATTCAACATGGGATATACAATTATCAAGTTCTGAGATATGTCACGTGTGCATGAGAATTGATTAATGAAAATATCACTTTTTTGATGATAGATTTCGAACGGTATGAGATACCAAAATTTTTCAATACGGGAAAAACACATAACTTTTTCATATTTTCAAGATAGTTAATGTGAAATATATCCAACCTATTGAACCTATTTTCAACTTTTGAATGAATGAATGAATTAATTGTGTTGTTTTACGGCGCTTCAACGACGAGGTTATTTACTTTTTTTTTTCAGGTTATACTTTTGAAATCTCAAGAATATCGTCAATATTATCTGTCTTTCTCACATATCATTGCAATATCGCATACCGTTCGGAGTGTATCACTACACAACTGTTATTTCGATAAATCTATTCTCGTTCACTCATCTTTATCTCTTTCATCTCTCTTTTTCATCTCTCCACTCTTAACATGGACAAATTATAGTCTCACTAAGATTCTTTTGACATAAATACCTTGCTTGCTGTGTAACAATAAAAGTTCTTCTTCAATCCCAAGTATCACAATTTAATCACGATCCTCATCCTGAAAAACCTGGAAACAGAACAAAGAATTACAACCAACTGAAATGTACTAATTGAATGTTCGAACATTTCATTGAACTTTATCGACTCTTTGCGTTTCGATTGGAGAACTAGATGGTCCCTAACAAGTGGTATTGAGTCTAGCTTTCGTCGAAAAGAGCTCATTAAAGTTGAACAAATGAAAAGATTGAGTACATAAATTGTGACAGATGATGAATAAATAATATGTGAATCGAAGACCTTAATATATAACCTGTGATGTGAATGCTAGATTTTTCAATTCAAACAGGTGGCAACTGATTTTGAACAACGAAACAGTAATACCAGTGAACATAATGATAAGAATTGATAGATCAAATGCCACAGCGATAAGAAAATGAACCATAAAAGCAATAAATATTCGGAGGCAGAATATTTAATAACACATCATACAAATGAACCACAAATTTGACTGAAGAGAATAAAAATTTGCAAAACATAGAAAGTGAAAAATAAATAAATCATGTATTAGAAAAAGAGATAACTTTACTCAGGAGAAGTTTCGGATTAAAGTGTACATAATCAAGACATTCATAGGAGAATGAGAGTTGTCTGAATCAATGAACTGGCAAAATCATTGTGAATATTTCTGAATTTTCGAAACCAACCATTCAAGAGATGTCTCAGCATCGAAATGGGATAGATGAGTTCAGAATCAAAGTCTGTCAATTCTTGCCAGTTCCAATTCTGATACCAATTATGAAATAATGTATAGAATGAATATTCGAATATTAGTTCGATAATATTGAATCATTTGAGGGAGAGAAGAATGAGGAATTATTCAGATTCAAACTCTCTTGTTCGAAATTGATGGAATGATGATGAATTTTCCTTCAGTCTCATAGACTAGTGCTATATGCTCTCTCAGTTTGTTTGTAATCTTTTTTTTCGATAGTATCTTTGGAAAAATAATGAATTGGTGAATTATTTCTCATGATATGATTTCGATGATCTATGGATGATATTCGTTCTCCTATAATAAACATTCTTGAAATAAAATAATCCTGGAATGATTAACATTCGTGCTTCACTCTTGGATTCATGTAGTTTTTTCAAATGTTTGAATTTCGAGATATATTGTTCGTTCATGATATATCAGCAGAACCTCATCCAAAAAATCTTCAGAATTGAATAAAATTGATGCGATCAAATACAGGTTCAGGAATTTCCCATTTTGATAACCCATTAATCTCGTTACAGGTTTTGGTGGAGGGGCCAAGTTTTAAATGAATCAATATTTGTTCATTATATTCAAATACGAGAAATAATGATGAGTCATCCAAACCAAAACCACTTATCATCAAAAATAATTCCACCTGACAAATTGAGAAAAATCCATGATTCCCACTATTTGAAAATATAATGGATAATATTCCATATTCGACCCATAATTCAATTTCGAGTGATATAATTATTACTAATGATAATTGGAATGATTATGTATATATATATATATATATATATATATATATATATATATATATATATATATATATATATATATATATATATTTATATATAATGATATTTATCCGATCATATTTATGAAATAATTATATATTTTGATGGGTATTTTAGCCTTGAAAAGATCTATTGCCATTTTGAGAAACCATTTATACTCATCACATTCCTAGAATAATTATTATTCTTTTTTTTATTATTCTCATATCATTTTCATATCTCTGTTCATGATAATACTTTTTCATATCAGGCTACTGTTTATCACTCTCTCATTATTTCCTACAATCATTTCTTCATTAATCATTCATGTGTGATTCATTATTATTATGTGTTTTTTCTACTTCATTAATTTTGTATTTGATTATTATTATGTGTCAAAAGGCAATCATGTATACCATGACATGGTCTAATGAAGATATATATATATATATATATGCTAATTAGAATCACTTGAATCATGGTACTGATTATCACCTTCAAAAATGGTGTGACATTCGAATATATGCAATTTCAATCGAGACTTCAATAGAATAACAACTCCTAACTGCACGATTCACTGATTCAGATACACATTTCTATGTTACATATCATTTTTATCTCGACCTCCTTTTCTCTAGAACAGGACTTTACTTCGATACTCTCTCTACCTGCCTAGTTTATGGTCTCCTTGGTGCCGAAACGAAGTTATAGAACTGACTCATATATACACAATATGATTCTTAATGGAACTACCAATCATATATAGGCTCAGCAATTGCTTCTGACAACGGAGATTGCCAACAATTAAAACCGTCATCTGCAAGGCACTGATATAAAATTAATACTCTCTGATGGGTATACTAACACTGGAATGGTATAGGCTCTGCTATCATACGTTTGGATGGTTTCACAATAAATTCTCATACATTCATCGATATCAGTGATACTAGGCAATAATGGGCCTGCCCATGGTGAATTATTTGACAATAACTAAAGGGATCTATACAATAACATTCATTTTCTATTAGCAATGTTAACTCGACACATAGTCATTGTACCCCAATCAGACGCCATTGGATCGTTCGGCTGAGGCTTCATCAGGTCAATTATATTAGCAATCATAAGGAAATCAACAATTATATTGTTAATAATTTGAAAAAGTGTGAATGGTGAACTAATAAGTTTAGCTATAATTGGAATTGTGATTCATCAGGTTGAGGAAAATCTACCATATTGACCTCTATCAGGTTTTTTCAACTGAAACTTTGTCATCTTTCTGACGAATCCTCTTTTTTCACCTTCACATCTTCCCTCATGTTCTCCATTTGTATCCTCAGATTCATTGTTTTTTTCTTAATTTCAATATGAAGTATTTTATGTTCTTTTCATCCTGATGAAAATTTCAGGGTGAGATTCAGATTTGGAAATAAACCACACAATATAACCACAGAGTTTCTCTGAATTAATCGATTTTTCAGTTTTATCGGTAGTATAGAAGAACTATTTCCGTCGTGGTTAATGACAGGTATGAGGCCTCAGCGAAAACTATATATATATATATATATATATATATATATATATATATATATATATATATATATATATATATACAATCATGCAGGCCTATAGGCCTATACGTATCTCGCTCTGCAAGTTTTTGTTTCCTGTGCGTGTGGGTGTGTGTGTGTGTGTCTGTGTGTGGGTGTGTGTGCATGTGTGTGTTGTGAGAAGGGAGATAAGTGTATGCATGTGTGTAGGTTCTGCAGAGTCAACCACTCTAATAACCTGAACTCTATTTCCACGGAACCGGACACGAACTTGACAGTAGATAACTGTTTTTCGACGAGTTGACAAAATTATACCATTAGAGATGACACAATGCAAACTCACAAACCCACTAGTTTATCAGAAATTGATGATCGATACAAATACACCTCCACACGGTGGAGAAGATTGGTACTTTCTCAATTCAGCTGATCAATTTAAATTCTCTATTGATTCTGCATAGAGTATATTAAGAGACCTTTTCACATGTTGCCTGCATGACAAAGTAATCGCAGACTTTTGGGGCAAAGCATGGTACAGAAAATATCACTGACATGCAGTATTCAGTAAGTCAATCTTCAATGTACAAAATATTATTCTCAAAATCGAGCGTTAGTTGATCGGGATTTGTCAAAATATTTGACAAAAGTTCACACATTATCATCTAGTGCATATATATATATATATATATATATATATATATATATATATATATATATATATATATATATATATATATATAATATATCACCTGAGAACTAGAGTGCCGAGGTACAGGACCAACCTGCAGAAATGGGGCCTCCTACCGGCTGGCAAAGACTCTTTACGCGAGTGCGGCCAGGTGCAGGATCCGAGTCACCTCCTAGTCTGCCCTCGTCTCGACGAGCCTTGTACCCTGCGCGACATCGCGGTGGCAAGTGCAAGAGCAATAGCAGTGGCAAATTTTGGGAAAGATTGTGTTTAACCGGACGTAAGTTAGTTAATGTAAGTTAATGGTGCATATATTCTTCCAGAACTAATTGAGTTGATGATGCGAAGCATATAGAGATTTCACTGACAAAAAAGTATTTTGTCCAACCATTACTAACTATACGTCTATTCAGAGGCTGGAAAACGGTTTCAACCAGATCGTATTGACTTGGAACTCTCGATATATTTCACGATCATCACAATACACTGAAACTTCATCATCATAAATCGAAGAACATCGGTCGCATACTTGCTCATTCACAGCACCTTGTTATTGGTTTAGTTTCAGGTATACGCTCCTCCGAACCGCTTTGGCCTGTTCATCACACATTTCGGATCATATGGGATTTGCCAGTATCAAAAGTCACATCATAAACCGTGTTGGAACGCACTGGATCATTTTTGTTCAAAGTCAACGTGTATATCAGATAAGTATGTTAAAACCATTTCAGGCTGAATCGATCAGCCCGAACCGCTTCCCGGAAGTGTGATAAACGTGGTCTGTGTTACCGAATGTCAAAATGTCAAATGTCGATATCATAAATTGTGCTTGCATTTATTTGTTTGTTTGTTTTTTCACAAATCATATAGATTGCATACTATATTTTCTCAGACAGCCTACACACAATACAATATCTCACGTGCGTTCTCACATCTTCTCATCCAGAGACTCGAATTTCGAATTCTATTTGGAATATTTGAAATGTGATTGCAAAATTTTATGAGTAACAAATATATAGGCCTATAGAATTACCACTAACATTTCCATACAGTCCATACTATTTTCATCATTGTTATATATCATTAGATTGATTCTTCTTCTTCTTCTTCCTTCCTTCCTAAGCCTTCGGCTTGTTCATTAACTGGACTGAATAAGTTTGTCTCGCCATATTTGTCTTGGCCTCCACACACTTCGCTGACCCCTGGGAAATGTATCCCTAGCAACCTTCACAATCCGGTGTTCTGGTATATGATCAATGTGACTATTCCACATAACACGTCTCTTTTCCACCCAATCACATATTGGAGTCACATTACACATTGTTCTTATATAAATACTTCAAACTCTGTTCGTTAGTGTATTATTAGTAATTTTGTGCAGAGTTTCCATTTCTGTGGATTCCATAATTCTTTTGGTGTGGGTTATTTCCGGTCTTGTCTCCGCTGCATAAGTAATGATCGGTCTTACCAAGCTCTTATATATTCTGGGCTTTGTCTCTTTGAGGAGTGCTTTTTCCTTCATATCATATCATTCAGGCAGCCTCTAATTCTGTTCGCCTCTAGACTGAGCCCTCGCTTCAAATGGCAAAGTTATATTACTTGTGATATCAATACCTGAGGAGCACTCATCACTTGTTTGATCAATACTCCATCCACCTTCAGTTCACATGTGATCGGGCTTTTGGCCACCACCATTGATTTCGTTTTTACAGTGGCAATTTTTGAACCTACTGTTCGCGTTCTAATTTCAAATTGAAAAATGAGTCTTCGAAGGTCGTCTTCATTCTCAGCAAATAGTATTGCATCGTCAGCGTAACATAATATTTTCATTTCGTCATCCCCCATTCTTTGTCCCTTGCAATTCCGGATACCAACTATAATTTCATCCATAACAAGGTTGAACAAATACGGGCTCGAGAAATCTCCTTGTCTAATCCCTCTGCTAATTGTCATGGGATTACTTATCTCTTCATTGTTTTTGATACACATACTGCTATCAGCACTATAGGGCCTATATGTCTTCAATAAGTCGAACCAACTGCAACGGTACTCCTTTTTCCTTCAGAATTCTTTAGACATCCTTTGATCAAACCGTATCGAATGCTTTTTGTGGGTCTATAAAACAAGGGAATGTAAATGTTAAACTCCGATGACTTTCAGCAATCTGCCGTGATACAAATATAGCATCGGAGCATGATCTCCCTCTCCTGATGCCCTGTTTCTCGTCTGTAAGCTCTATATATAATGATATTTTGCACTGATGATCTGTGTAAGTAACTTGAGTGTTGTATTCAGCAGGTTTATACCCATGTAATTTTTAAAATACATGAATATACATTATTTACATTACATAGACCACACTATTAGATGAGTGCATGCGAAGACTTCCATCCCTCTCTTACGAAGCTATTGTCCATGTGTGTGTTTTTTTCTGTAATCACTCTACATGTCGCAGGGTTTGACAGATCCATATGAAACTTTTTTGTACACGCAAACTTATCCAACTTAGAACTGTATATTTTTTGGAATTAATCGGTTTGACCAATTTTGAGAAATATCATTTCAAAGTTTCTAAAAACCTCATAAGATTAGGCTGAGCAAGAAAATATGAAAAAATAAATATCTCCAAAAAATATAAAATTTCCTCCAAATGTGTACATATGGGTGATACACATCATCATCATTTTGTAAGCAATCCGATGCAGCCGTTTTGGAGAAAAAAAAACTGTCTCATTCATCAAATATATTATAGAAATGACAGCAGAGGTGCCACGATTCACTGCTTTCTAGATTCCATATTTGCTCAACAATGAAGTTTTTTTACATGCGTCAAGGTGTGTAGAATACCAGAGTCGATAAAGTAGCAAGGGTATAACTACTTTGTCAACTTTTATACCTTCTTCAGATATCATGCTCATCTTACAACGCATATGCTGCGTTTGCCTAGTAATAGATGAATTACTGTAATTTTTCTATATTGATTATGCATTACTGTATATCATCATTGTTATTCAGATTACCAATCAGTGTTGCATCACTATGTATTGGAAGCAATGAAGAATGAAATGATTGAAAATTGAGTTAATTGCTTGTCTTGTATTCAGACAAAGTTCTGAATCGATGCTCTCATGGCATGTTTCAACCTCCTAAAATAAGGATCAGCTTACAGTTCTATCATCCCGGGGTGACACACGGGAAATTTCAACAAAGTGAAATTGAGGAAAAAGCTCTTTAACGATTCGGGCCAAGCATTCACAAGGGTGGAGTGGTTTGAAAATATGAAGGCCCGTGTGAATGAATATGCCTAATTGCATATGATAATCAGCTGCCTTGGTCCGTATGCATACGATGAATCACCTTTATATATTAGAAAATGCAGTACCATACTTGAAAAATGTACTCAGCAGGTGGCTCGAAATCACAGAGAAAGCTTATACTCCACTACTGATCTTTTGAAGTTCAAATTGCTGTGAATTTTCGGTACATTTTTTTCTTTCTCTGCCCGAAGCTTTCATTTTTCGCAATAAGTCCTGCAGATGTTAGTATTTTGGGTAGTTTTGTGTATCTTGAAAGTATATCATGTATGAATTATCGTGATCAATATTTCAATATTATCAATCGTTCTTGCAATTGTTTATTTTTTATGTTGTTGCTTTATATAATTAGTATAGATTCTGAACCGTAAGGCCTACTCCATTTTTGTTCAGACAGCCCGCACTCAAGACATAGTCTTACGCGGGCTTCTTGAATCTTCAATATACCTGAATCTAGAATTTTGTTCAGAATATTTTCAATGTAACCGCAAAATAGTGTTCTATCTATATATATATGTATATGAAGAAGTTAAAATGAAAAGATTTGAAATTGAATTGAAATTGAAATTATTCGAAATCAGGTGTTCCGTTTCTTCTTCCATTTTTCAATGATAAGGAGGTTTTGTTGCTCAAGAAATTATTGCAACACGGTCATTGCTCAGTTTTGCATAAAATCGATACGTTATGCAACAGGCTAAATAGATTCAAGACCGATAATTATTTTGACAGAATAGAAAAATATCATTTTTTGCCCGACTCGTAGTGCGGAAACGCGCCATTTTCTGTCTTCACGTGTTCTCGGGAATGAAGTATTCATCACATATCAGATAAAGTCCTTCTTAGTTCATTTCACTTCCAGAACACACTCCAGAACAAGTTGACTAACCGGTGGCATTTGAGTTGAAAACGATAAAAGTGCCTTCAAAGTTTCACACCAATATCACACTCAAACTCATCCAATATATAATTGCTCAATCACGCCTGGATTGGAACCACATCGGATATGTCGGTAGTTTCAACCTTCGGAAATCCTCAAGTTCGGTGTCATCTGCAACTTTTCCGGAAAGTATATAACTGGATCTTAGAACTTTTCAATACATCAGGATAATAAAATACTATATCTCATGGAGTTTATAAGACGCAGCTCTCCTCACTATTTCTGAGTGGTGAGATCGCCCTCGTAGTGCCCAGTAAGAAGCATTGTGTTATATACCTTTTCAACCGTGACCTTAATTAAAGAAGGGTGGGTAACATTGCGTCAAGTTTTCAATGCTAATGAAATAATGTCACAGGGTTTTTTTCTCTACGGAAAGAATTTTCAATAATTACATTCAACTCAGCGTTATTCTTCTTCAAAGTTTACTTCACGTGCAATGAATTCAGGAATCTATTCGAAATGGGTGATGTGATAAACTTGCTGAATAGTTCATACACTTATGTTTTCTTACACGACGCTTCGTGTGAACGATGGTCAAGTTCAGTGTTCTACTTATTTTGCAGAGGTAGGTACACATCTGTTGTGGCCTGATAGTAGGAAATCTATTGGGAGCAACATGAAAAGCCTCACTCAAAATGCCTACAAGTGGAAATTGTACACCGGGCGCGAAAAATTTTGCTGCAGATACTTCAACTTTTATCACAAATATGAGCTTGATTTAGAAGATTTAGCTTGGTTCATAAGAGAAAATTCTATCCCAATAACCTCATCGTTCACAAACACTCTCATTATGGAGCCAATTTAAATTAAAAACGTAATAAAATAAAACGAGGTCACTAACCACAGGACCAAATCGGCACATGTAGCGTAGTGGTTGACGCCCTTGCTTCATGCGACCCGGGAGGCAGTGAGCGTATATGACCCGGTTCGACTTCCGCTACCGTTCATCGTTACAGGGTTGTCTCGTGGTTTCCCTCTGTAGTCTAGGCTAGTGCCGGGATGATTCCCACAATATGTGCCACGACCGCTTCTTTCCCACTATCCCCATCATCTCATTCATCTCATTATTCATTCATCCGACGCCAATAGATATTAGTCATCATTACAGTGCGTCGTTAAAACCCAATATATATATATATATATATATATATATATATATATATATATATATATATATATATATATATATATATATATATATATATATATATATATATATATATATACACACACAGAGAACCAATGTACCATGTTGAGTATAGCGTATAGAGTTCAACATCGAGTACGGTGTGTGTATTGAAGTGTCTCGAGTCCTCGAAGGAGAGTTTCTCGCGCTCATGTCTCTTGATGGACGGTTAGAATCGCTTCCAACTGACCTGATTCCATTGATACTGTCCTTCGATATGAGTAATGCAGAGCGCATATGGGTCAAAGAAGTGATTGGTGGTTTCACAATATTTTTCGAACGATTTGCCATATTGAAACTACAACTTTGAGAGGTCACACATATTTTAGGATTAATACCCATCAAATATGGTATGTCAGCAACTTCATATATATATATATATATATATATATATATATATATATATATATATATATATATATATATATATATATATATATATATATATATATTATATCGCATCTAAACTTGCATCTACGTGAGATGGAGGTTCTGATCGACTGTATTTTCTATACGTCATTTTTTATGTCGACGCGGTTTATTCACGTCCTAATCTCTCGTGAATACAACTGTTCACTTGAATCCAAAAAAGATGGAGAATCCGATCCAACGTTCCCTCCATTCCACAATCCACACTTCCGCCACAAAAGTGGTTCTCGCCTTCATCTCTCGTAACTACCAATCATTACGAACGTGATTTATCACTGGCATAATTAAAGTACATCTCGCATGAATAATGTCGATACTCACAACGTATGATGAATTGGTTGTTTTTGTATACATTCCAATTTGAACATTGATATTATCTTCTCGAATGCTGACGTTTCTGCATGAACAATAACGATGTCATTTTTGAATTATTCACAACCATGCAGATGGTGTTGAGGGAAGGCGTGACATCATTCTAAAAATTATGAAATGGGCTTTGAATTAAATCATGAGGATTATTTCGAATTTCAGAAGGTGAAATCGCCAGTGTAGTAGCGGCCCATTCCGAACGTTCCTACCCTTCCAAGTTCCCGATATTTTTCAATGAAAATGAAAAATAAATTATAATGATGATACATTTTCGGATCTGAAACATTTTTTGATCATCAAGGATCATTCATTCCGGAGAATTTTCATTGTCGGGTCTCAGTAAGCAATATTGTAAACTCACGGGTCACATATGAAGTGGTCGCTCGAGCCACACTGGAATGAAATGATGATGATGATGATGGATGAATGATGATCCTATCCCACCTCTACACGATATGAGTCATACAGACACTTGTAAAACCCATGAGGTACAAAAAAAATTGAGAAAAGAAATACGGTCTTATACCCATTAGCAATCTCCGTGAAGTCACGGTACGAATCAGTGGTTATATATGCGTAAATTTCATTTGAATTTCAATTACAATTGTGGAAAAACATTTCATATATCCACAACTGTACTATCAGCCGTTTTCCCGCCAAAATATGACATTTATGCCTCTTAAGCCTGACGCACTATGAGTGTCCAGTAGTTTTGCTATGGTCCTACCCACGCTATATACATATATCCACGAAAGGAGACGTGAACCACCCGTGTACCATGTGATGTAGGCTAGGTGGATTTGGTCAATAGAAACATATATTTTGAATACAAGTGTATACAGTTATTGAAGAAAATTGCAAGACGAAGTATAAGTATTGCCCGTTTCCAACAAAGTCAGATCGGTGGGGTGGGGTGGGGCCGGGAACAATGGTTGTAGACCACCATTATCAAGGGCCACTGAGAATTCGATTCCGGCTGATCAGTCGTATCTTCTCCTTCATATTCGCTTTTTTCACCTCTGATAGATAGTGCTCGCCATAAAGTTCAGTTCTCCCACAGTACTTTCACTTATACATTCTCTCATCCGGAGTGTATGAGAAAATGTACAGAAGCTTACACTTCGTACACTTTACACTATATATATATATATATATATATATATATATATATATATATATATATATATATATATATATTTATATATATATATATATATATATATATATATATATATATATTATTATATATATATATATATATGTATATATATATATATATGATATATGGGCTCATGATGGTGCCTTCATCCATCTTCGTGATCTTACAACTCACGAAGTTATTTTATCGGCATTCGCTCGTCTTGTTCTATTCTCGTCATATAACATCATTGCACCATCGGAGCCATAATCCGATCTTCACAGGCGTACATTCAATCAGATTCAAGTTTCAAGTTTATTGTTCAACTCCATTCTGAGTATAAATACAATTCAAATCTGACCCACAATAATATTTCGACTCTCAAGACTGCCAATTCTTCAATGCGAATGGAATTGAGTTCACCTTCTGCTGTGGTATTATGAAATAAACTAGAGATAATATTACATAATTGATATACAAATTTCTTATTCCCATAAGGAATGCATTTTGCATAATACAACATGGCTCATACCTAATTCATCAAATATGAGCCAAAATAAAAATTACCAGAGCTGGCAAAATGAATTTGGCTCTATTTATGATATTATAATATTTGAATATTCATAAATTTGACTCTAGTCTAGTCGAACTACCTCTCACCCTCATCACTACTTTCACTCATTGTATTTCACTCTCATTCTTCACCATCATTGCATCACTTTATATTCATCACAATTAATGTTTACAATTTTATTATATCATTATCCTATTTAATTCATCATTTTCTCAATACTTCTTTTTAATGTTAGTTTATAGGACACGGTTGGGTGGTAGAACGGTTGATAGATCAAACCTCGCCTTTTTAATGTTTTCATTAAATGAAGAACTCAATAATAATGATAAAAATATAAGATGAAACCTAAAGCACAATCAATATGAGTGGAAGTCCATATATATATATATATATATATATATATATATATATATATATATATATATATATATATATATATATATATAGAAATATATATATATATATATATATATATATATATATATATATGTATATATATGTATATATATATATATATATATATATATATATATATATATATATATATTTATATATATATATATATATATATATATATATATATATTACGTGACTTGAATTTCGAAAATTCGTGAATTCAAATATATAGATATATATGTATATTACTTAACTTGAATTTCGGAAATTCGTGAATTCGAATATATATATATATATATATATATATATATATATATATATATATATATATTTTTTTTTAAATTCCAGTTGTTCATATTGATTGAGAAAACTCGTCCATCGAGTGATATCATGATAATACACAAGGAGCCGACAGGAAGAGTCGAATAATAAGGACTTCAAGTGTTCTCTTGCATTGGTGTAGACTTATAAACTGTGCTTCTTGTCTACTAATAGGGGTAAATTATACATTTCCTACTAATGTATTATTACCATTTTACCGTCATGAATATGCACTTATTTAATTGTGTTTGTCTCATGTTATCGTTGTACTGTTGACTTTTTTTTGGGCTTCTCTTCTGTTGAATTATTCTCCTTGAATCTTGAGTAGAGGGAGGGAATTGCATGGAGTTGTTAATCGAAAGACAATATGTCAATGAGGGCGCAGCTCTCCTACATATGCGGTCTCGAGCAGAAGCCAACCGTGGGGAAGGGAGGGGATATTTATTTGAAGCCCTCTCATTCTTCATTAGTCCCCAGAAACCCACAAGTTCTTAGTCCAGTATTTTTTTCTCTTTTTCTTTTTCTAGTGTTCTTAGTACCAGAAGGAAATTCGGCCTGAATTATTATGTGGAACACAGTGTTACTCTCACTGAAGTATTTTGAGTTACGGAATAAATGTTATCTTCCATCAAATATCAAGGGTTCATTGTAGAATTTGTTTTTCAAAATGCTTGGAGCTGGTAGAAAACTATCCAGTTGATTTTTTATTCATATTGGGCTTAACGACGCGTCTTTTATAATGACTACAATTCATTGCCGTCGGTAAGTGATATGTGAGATGATGGGATGATGAGATGCCAGCTTATTTCATCAAGTGTTTCTGGATGGGGATGGCAAGGAGCCGATCGTGGCATTTTTTTAAGAAACCATCCCTGTATTTTAGCTTGAATGACGGAGGAAACCACGAAACACCCATGTCAGGATGCTCGGCCGTGGCTGGAATCGAACACTGGTCTCCTAAATGACAGAATTTGGTGTATCAACTACTCGGCCACACGTCTCAGTGGAAACTATTATCATCCCTGTACCTTCACTCCCCCGAAGAAGGATTGCAAACTACTATTGAAGGAATGTTAACTTTTCGGAAGGTGATGATATTTTGGTTCACGGGCGAGTATGGAAGCAAGCAATATTCTCCAAATCAACTCATTATCACCTATCAATAGGTGTATTATTTTCGTACCTGAATTGATGATCAATTATGGTTACTATTTGATCCTCATTTAGGAAAACCGACTGAAGTAAAAAACTTAAAAAAATAATAAAACTGCATGAGATATGGATTCAATAAAGTGTGAGAGGGTAAAGACACATAGAGTTGGGTGGGGAAAGATAGGAGAAGGAGGGTAAATTAGTGGAAGATGTCATTTTCCCCATTTTCATCCTTTCCTACAAGCCTGTATATTCTTCTCCACACCCTTCACCGATCTCATCATTCTTGCCATCTATTTCATACCTTTCAATAATTCGATTTTTGGGATGCGTCAAGCTATATATGAAGAATATATTTTCATCAGTAAAACGTATTCATTACCTAAAAAAATGCATGAATTCACCTCGCTCTATTTCAGTACAGGTTTCATCATCAATCCTGAAATTTTAATGAAATGGATTTCAATTCCAAATTTATTTCATAATATATTGAAAACCACTCTTCAAATCTTATCCAATCCCGGACTTGATGGTTTATATAATTATTATACTTCAATCATACAATAGATGAATGATGAACTTCGCCTATTTGTATACACTCATCGTAAACCGGATAACGTGGAAGTTTGGACTTCTTAGTAACTCACCCTATATCTTATTCTATAATCGAAACTTTCCAACAAGATAGATGGAATATAATTCCGAGAGTTGGTCTTCAATGTAACTGTGTATATAGACTTTACGATACGATCTTCCAAACTCCTCTTACTCCCAGCTGGGCCAGCATGAATGGTTATATAATTCGAAGAAACTCTCCCTATGTAAAATTTGTGATCCAAGGTTGACAGGAACTGCTGCAAGGTTTCTCATTATAGATATACTTATAGTCGTATTCATCAAAGAAGAAGGTCGTCCACCAACATAAAAAACCAAATATTACCGTTATATATTTTGTTTGTTTCAACATATTACGATTCTTCAGGACTAGGTTCACGGAAATGAACGCAACTGCAACATTAAAATGTGTAAATATTTAAATTAGTTCAGTGAGAAAATGTATTGACCGTAGTTTGTACAACTATTCAGTTGGTAGATGACCGTCTTCTCTCGTGAATACTAGCATACAGAAAAAAAAAAATATTGTCTCATTTACTGATTACGTTAGAGCATGTAGACGAGAGAAATGCCATCAAGACATATCACACAATGTTTAAATAAAACTGACCCTCACTTTTACCCTCAGTATTTTATCACCTCAATATTTTGATACCTTCAATAATTATTGTTACACCTGTATTGATAATGCAGTTCACTAGATGCGCTATAGGCATGCTGATTTGTGTTGGTACCCATCAAACACCACCGTTTCTTCAATGGTGAGCATCAGTATTAATTGCAGACGTAGTCTGGTAAATAGAATTGTCAACGACGATTCAATCTTGTTCAACCATAATAGTTGAATGTCAATTGGAAGTACATCTTTCTGCTATGATTGAAGCTTTGCGTACTTGAAGGTGAACTAACTGAAAAACGCACGAGCTTAAAGATGGATGTAGATGCACAACTCGAAGGTAATTACTATGGTTGTGATATTTGAGGTAATGTTCTCGGGAAGTGTCTAAAATATATCATTTTCTTCAAGATGCCGTATCCGTGCTCAGCGATCAGTTTCATTTTTTTTTATCTCATCCAACACTTTTACGCCTTCCATTTCAAGATCAACTTTGATGAACGGTTGAGGGTGAACTAGTTTTCGCGTGTAAGGCGCTGAGAGGTTGAAGGCAGGTGAAGCGTGGTTGAAGTCTGACGCGTCTGATACTAGCTCGTGGCTGACGCGCGTTATCTCATTGGTCAGCGCGCCTCAAGCTTGCAACGCATTTCCTGTTTGTTATTTGTTTAATGGTGCTTAGCGAAACCAACAACAGATATTTCATATGAGGGTACAAATGTGCCTATGAAGGCTGATAATGGATCTTTGAAGTGATGGAAGGTAAATGGACGTTAATTTACATGGACTAATCATGCCTCAGGGTGAATTTTGGTTTCAATTTCAGTTTCTAAAGCGGTGCTTGAGCTACCAGTACTATGTACTATGTATATGTGTATGTACTATATCTATGTATATGTATATGTGTATGCTTGTACTATGTATATGTACTATGTACTGGTCCACGGGACGAAATAAAAATATCAAAAAAATATCAAATACCCGAGCTACGGAGGCGATGAAAAAATTCATTATACGTGACTCAAGCTGTCTTGTGAATACACTTGCTTCGGCTGATATGAGAGATCACTTCAACTTTTTATTTAACACTCAGGTAACTCAATTTGCCAAAATAGCTGACGGCAAGTACGTCTGGCAAACAATCGTAATACTCCAGTTTCTCTCCATTATGATGGAAGTTGAGTGAGATTTCTCGAGATCTCTTCTTCCTGGGATGTGGAAATAATCACAATGTCTGTTGTGAATAGGAAAACTACCTACACTTCACGTTGAATTACAAGTTACTGTGAAACACCTGCCTTCGCCTTAAGCAGTGACTGACTTGACCTCTACATCACATTTTTTTCCCTAAATGATGAATACACCATTTCAAAAACACAAATCTGTCTCCAATATATCCGCTATTTTCAACAACTAATAATATTTCATATTACTACATTTTTACAGCATGTATTCTATTACAAAAAAAGTTGAACCTCTCCGTCGTTGGTGTCATTGATATGTTTCAATATTCAAATGTTTTTAAAAATGCATTTCACAATTTGTTTCGCTATATTTCACACTGAATATGGGTATTTTTGCCACCCCTATGGCTCAGACAACCGATCAAGCGTGAACGCCATATCGCATGTATTTTTAAACAGGATTGGTTCCTTTCACCACTACGCACGATCGGTATTTGTGAAGATTTGGCCGGTAAATTGGTACATATTTCTACATGGGAGGGAGGTGAGAATATAACAAACACCATATCAAACCGGCAAACCAAAGCAATCCTCAATCACATGTGGTATTGATTGAGAACAACGATTTTGCATCGAGTTACAATGTAGAAGTTACGGAAACAAACATCGAACAGTTTCGCCCTGTGATCTGTAGATCATATACAATAATATACAATGAAATACCCTATTGGGACCGAATGATGGTCTTCGTTATCTTTCATCCAATCTTCTTATAAATTGCCTCTATAGACATTATCGTTTGTTTCTTGGCATCACACCTTGAATTATGAAGATCCTACTGATGGATATAGGTGAAACATTCACAGGCTACTCCTGTGCCACCATGCGCAACCCTGTGCAACCTGAACAACCATATCAGCTTTGCAACCATGCATATAATGCGAAATCAAAACCGCACTGTCACCGCGGTGCACCCTGAACCGTTTTCTTCTATATTGCAATATACAGGTCAGGTTCGGTTTCAATCAAATATTGTTGTAACCTTCTCATGCGTCAACAGAGATACGCAATAATTTTTTTTGGACCATCTACCTTCTGTCTACGTTTTTAGAGGTGGTCTTTGTAGAACATATCACAAACAAATCGATTAGAACAGTACAATAGCCCACAAAGTATGCATTTGAACATCACTATAATCCGATTACAGCACAATTTGTCTTCACTCTTGATGGAAAATAAATTGGAAGATCCAGAATGATTCACAATTTATAGTTCTGTAGATAGTTCTGCATCAGAATGAGCATGTATACGTCACAGCTTTGGGTGCATGCCCTTGGCTCCCCATTTGTGAAAAGTTCAATATTTTTTTCACCGATCCTTTGTGCTTCGTTAGAGCCGGTTTGTGCCGCTAAAAGAATCGTTAGTGCCGTTCGGGTGAACGGAAAACCGATCAAGGTCGAAGCGGGTGCTAACGGCACACCAGCACCCCCTTCATGATAAATTGAAGTTTTTATAATCGATACTGATAGCTTATCGTTAGTGCTGGTTTGTGCCGTTGAGATTTTCGTTAGTGCCGTATTCCTTCTACCCTTGAATAAATAATCAAAATGGGGGCGCGCCAGCACCCACTCTATAATAAAACTCAGTTTTTATCATAAATACTGATATCTTTTCGTTAGTGCTGGTTTGTGCCGTTGTGATTTCCGTTAGTGCCGTATTCCCTCTACCCTTGAATAAATAATCAAAATAGGGGTGCCAGCACCCCCTTCATGGAAAAACGCAGTTTTTATAATCAATACTGGCGCAATACAGCTTTCATATTTCGTGATAACACTCATAGCATCATTATTACAACGCTAGATGAATACTCGTTTTTTATGAAGGATTTTAATTTTTTTCAACATCGTTCTCATTTCGTATATTTATCATGTTTCATCATTTTCGATCGTATTTCTGGAGTATGACAGAGGAAGAATGCCTTTTTATGATATTGCAATGTTTCATATTTAATTAGTGTCGTACATTATTAAAATTTAAAGTCTACATCTCAATATTATTAAATTCCCAGTGTTTACTTTCACATTATTATAGCTCTGGATGTTTCATATTCACATATAACAAATTCACTGTGAGCATCACCATGGCAAAGCTTCAAATGTACATATCATCATGATATGATTTAATCAAAAATGAATTCAAAAGGAATAAATGTATATATATATATATATATATATATATATATATATATATATATATGTGTGTGTGTGTGTGTGTGTGTGTGTGTGTGTGTGTGTTGACAGCGATGAAGATTATTATTTTGTTGAGTTATTATAATACAATCAAAGTGAGTTCACCAGCCGCCTTCGGTAACTCGGTCAGCTGAGACACCGCTTCAGAAACTGGTCAGCTTTTGGGCGTTGGCTCGAGTCTCACATAAGGCATGGGTTTTTTCATAGTTTCATAATCACCTGCTCATTCGTGTCGCCATATGACCTAGCTATTGGTGGGGTCGTTAAGCAAACAATAATAATCGTGTATTCATCTATGTGTTTTCAGAAATTTGAAAACTGTCTTTCTCCCATAAGCCCCAACACAATTATATTCTATTCGGTCCTTTTTCGCTTCCCATTCAACTTCCGCAGTGATTGTCCGGCAGTTATCATCATTTATGTTTTAGAAAACAAGATAGATATCGTGTATGAATATACAACGAAAACTAATGAATACCGATGATTTTGCGAATTTTACCGAAAAATGCGATCATGAGAAAAATTTTCAAACTCTATTCATTGGATAGAGATACTACGTATTGAAAGGTCTTTATCCTCGTCCACGATGGTGATGTATGAATTATGTGTGATGAAGATTACTGCTAACTCAATTACCTCCACAAACATCCAGGTTATCTGGAGGTACAAATTAGCAGTTGAGAATGAAATTATGATGTTTATGATTAATAATTTCATGATGAAAATGAATAGAAGGCAAATAAAGGAAAGAATCAATTCAGTAATGAAAACACGTACAGAGAAGAGAGCGAAGAAAGATTTCGAGAAGAATAAAAAGAAGAAGAAGAAGATAAGAAGACTCAAGCTTTCCTCCCCACTGTCATTGTTTGAACTGTTTTCTAACTCTGGCATTATCACCTTGGAATTTATTGTTGGTGACATGAATTATCTTATTTTTAATCATTCTTTGGGGTAAATGTTTAGGCGATCCCCCGTTCAGGCGATATATCCTTTTTTTCATCCATTGTCTTAATTGGGGAATAATGATTTTGTATCAAGTCTCGATGTTATTAAAAAAAAATCAATAATAATATTAATAATAATGATGAGATGATATTACGTTCACAAAAAAAAAATACCGTGTGGACGACTGGAACGCAAGCTCGACTTGACTTCAGTTTCCATGACCGAGCCTAGCCCGATTTGATCACTTGACTGAACTGATTCAAACTTATTTATCATCATTAGTTGACATACAGTGTTGTGTCTTGATATTTGTCTATCAAAAACAATTTCCATGACTTTTTTCAGTCCAGTTTTACTCAACTTCCATCTTTACCATTACACACACATTAATATCACTGGAAGATACCCGCCTCGTTACATCAGATTGTTAAGAGCAGTTGCGTATCAAGCAAAAGGTTTTGTTCAATTCCTCGACGAGGTGGTATTTTTCAGTGATGATTTTCATGGTATTTTTGTCCATTTTGTATTATGATGAACTTTACATCTGCTGTTGATGGAAATAAGTTATCATTGCCCAAGAGACTTCATTCAAAGTGTAAGATATCAACATTCGAGTGTGTTTACTGAAAGGCTTTTATCTACGGCGGAAAATTATGGTCACATACAGCGCAATTCTGGTGTTGAAGTTCATTAGTTTTAAATAATAAAATAGAGTGGTAAGATTGCCCTTGTGGTGCCCCGTCCCAACGATCCTATCTTTCATCCATGGCCTTAATTGGGAAACAACGATTTTGTATCAAGTTTCGAAGATATTTGAAATAACAAAAGTTCAGTTTTTAGCCTTTGTCTTTGTCCTAATTCCCCTACGGATGGAATTTTGAATAATATGTGTATATTATTCTCGTTCATATTCGACTTGAGCTGACTTTTCAACTTCGTTGAATAGTCCGTCATTCTAATCGCCTGATCAGTTGATAAATTGACACAGCTCACTAAGGGTGATAAGAAAATAACATTCGATCAACTTTTAACGAACAATTGTGAAACCGAGCTCTGATCTAGGTGCGCGCGCCGCTGATAAACTACTAGTAGTTTTGTTTCCTCGAAACCGAAAGCTTTTCAACACCACGTGAAATATTAATGAAACTTTCATCTTTGCCTTGTGATATAGTGAATTATTGAAGAAAATTTAGTGCTATGAATTGATTTATATCAAAACATTCGGCTATTTTGGAATTTCGTCCTGAATTTGTTCCAAAGCAACATTCTTATAACTCCTTGGATCATGATCGATTAGAAGAATGATTCAGCTCTTCGATCACTAAGGATGTGAATATACACTGAAATCCATGCAAGAAGAAGCTTGACTTCGGAATGAATAATCGGAAGAGCATCGATAATTATATTATTTTGTTACAACATGAATCACTTTATCAATTTTGAGAGTTTCAATTGTGTTCATTTCCAACCTACTCCCGAAAAAATCACGGAAAATACAAGAAATAATAGCAGATAACATTCTAATCTCGTGGTTACGAGTATATATAAATGACCGGCGGAGAAAAAATTTTATAACCTGGACATTAAACGAGAAGAATAAATATGATCATTCGAAATCAATGGTCGTTTTTATCGATGTTTTTATTTCAATACATATCGTTATCTGTTCGAATTCACACTCCGATGCATTTTATTAGGTTGCATACAATATAATCATACATGGTGAAAAACGCTCGCGTGATACATTCTGGATTAATTTCATTTCAGATTGGTCAATATACATGACAAATGTGAAAACTCTTGAATGATTGAAATTAATACCATACAGTGTTGACTGCAAAATGAAGTTATATATAATATATTAGTTTATGATGCCAGATTTTATCAATTACAAGAAACCTTGAAACGACATGAAAACATCAAATCTGGCTTGGGATAATAAGGTGGTAGGACCTTTCTGACGGGATAATATCATCAGAGTGGAGAAGTTATTTATTTCAATACCGTTGCAAATTGAAAAATAGCATCATATCCTTCAACGACAGATATTATGGAGATAGTGCAGAGAACTATATATAGATCATGCATTTTTCGTCCAGGTTATAAGAAAATCAAAATATTGGGTTTATTGGACATAGTAAAACTAATATTACTGTAGTACAAGGTATCTGAGTAAAATCTTGTGGACACTGATCAAGGTCATTTCAATACTCTCTAGGTTGTCTCGATTAGGGTAGGAGGCGTTTATTTTCCAAGCGAGCCACTTGAAGTCAATATGGTGAATTTGAACTCACTCTAACTGACCAATTGGAAGAACAACAAATCACTAATCATAATTTCAATAACCACATTCCACAAGTGTATTCAAACACTAAGTGCCCCAAAGAGGCTCAGAAACGGTTGTACTCACAGAATATTCCCGAGGGAAAAGGGTTCGATGGGGGTTGCTTATATAGTTTTTAGCGCACAACTAAAAAAACAAACTGAAAATGAGGGAAACAATCAAGTAACCATATTCAGTGCTCGAATTGTGTCTCGAGCATGGGTTGGTCAAGGTTGATAGTTCTCACATTGGAACCACACAAGCCATAATAATGTCAGTAATGAAAAAATGAATATATATATTCGGACACCTTGCTTGACTCAGTTTTTGTTGCTTTCATCAAACTGCATACTACCGTACATAGTTATGCATATTCCGAATATATTCTTGATAGAATATATTCAGACTATGGTTCTGACATTCAGGAGCTCAAGCAGAATAACCATCGAATCGTGCGAGGATCATGACGACGGAAACACCGGTCTACAAATACCTCCTATCAATGGAAACCAAACTATTCCATGAACTGATGATCATCATTCTCAAAAGACGACAACTATGTCATCAAATGCATATTACGAATAGCGAGGGCGTTACAACTATTTCGTGACTGGGCCCACTGCAGAATACACGCGAGTTTGTGAAGGAACTCCGATATAAAGCAACATAGGTAGGCTATGCTTGTATCCACAATAACATTGGTCAGTAGGATCTTTAGTAGGCTTACTTCGATATTGATGAGAATTCAATTCAAGTTGGGTTCAAGTTTATTCAAACGAAGAGCAGGCGATTTGAGATAATCAGGAATACCAATCGACTGCAAACTTGCAACTATACAAACTTGCGTTGAATGAAAGATCAAGAGAAGTGGTCAGTGAGATAATTGCGCCAAGAAATGCGAAAGTGATTGGATATAAAAAAAGATGAACAATGGTGTATGGGTGAACTGAGTGGGAGTTTAACTGTGTTAATGAGAGTTATGTAGGTATAATTGAAACATTGCATCATAAATTATTAGCCCTGTAACGCTACTCACGATAGAAGAAGGTCATGTGCCAACATTACAGATACAAATAATGTCATATTATCAATTTAGCTGTGTTATAAATGTGCATTTTGATATTCCAGTGCAGGGTTCACTTTATGAAAGACTCGTACTACAGTAAAACCAAGTTTTAGCCTCAAACCAAGTGAAATGAAACATTTCTTCGTTGAATATTGATTGCCTCAGAATTTTGAATCGAATAAGAAAAAAAATCTGAAATCGGAGCCGTGATTTTCTTTTTAATCAAATTTTCATGAAGATACTATTATTTTTCATTGGCTGTCGTTAGTGAACCATATTTACACAAGTTATTGTAAAATCACAACAAGAATGTTTCACAAACATCAAGATCAATTGGAACAACCGGATGAGAATTGCTTTGATTCTGTGATTAAATTTAAATCAATGCCAAATTTCATTGATCAGATCTAGTGAACAAGGTTCAGAACTTAAAAACTCAACGAAATCTCATTCAGATAATTATACGTAACTGCTACGTTTAAATTTTGCTCAAATTCAAATTTAAAGAGCGCATTTTCAAAGAGATCGATAAATCCTCACAAATGCAGAAAGTATTCAGAATAACTGAAGTTTTTGCAATTATTCATTTGATATACGATTTGTTTTCATAGATTTGGGTGAAGTTAACCACTTGAAAAAACAATGGATGGATGGAAGGAAGTTCATCAGAATTTGTATTTCAAATCCCTGAAATGGAACCAAAATATGGGGGGAAAACCATTCTCAATCACTTAGACGTTTTTATTGATTCATAATTGGACTTTTGTTTGGTGGAATTCACCGGACCGGAACTGCTGACAGCAATCGTCATATATAAAAGTACACATTCACCAGCGTTGACTACGCTACATTTTCTGCATCTTTGTTTTTCAGTCACTTCGTCTTCTTTCGTGGATCCACAAGTTCATCCTCTTCCAGTTTGCGCTACGAAGCGTTTTAATCAGGTCACTTACTCTGATAATTACATGTGCACACTGAATAATTATGCTGTGTAGCATCGCCAACATGATGGAAACCGATCGTTTTCTTGATTCTGAAGTTCCCAGTATTACCTCTCCATGCATTTAAATATATATATATATATATATATATATATATATATATATATATATATATATATATATATATATATATATATATGTATGTATATATATATAATTTCCGAAATACTATTCCAAGTAGGCTTGAATGAGTTTCTCAACATTGCATCCATGGCTGATGGCTTGCCTACCTTGCACGGCGTCAGGGATGCCGCCTAGCTCATGTTGGGGGCCAGTATGTCTTTTCTGTGGATCACTTGATCGAGGTACAGATTTTTTCGAATTGATAATGCAGATCTCTCTGTGAGCCACTTCACTAGGGTCCACAATACCAGTTTAGTCGTTGAAAGGATTTTCTGGACCCCGGTGTTGGAGTTTTGTGGGCCACTATATTGGATACCACAATATCGGGGTTCAATATGTCTAGCTAGCTTAGGGGTACAATTATCTAGTTTGTGGTCCACTATATCCACATGACATTTGGATACACTTTTGTGGTCCACAATATAGGGGTTCAGTTTATCAAGGTTAACAAAGACAAATCTTTGTAGATTAGTTTACTGGGGTCTTTCGAAAATATATTCTGGACCCCGGTGTTTTAGTTCTGTGGGCCACTATATTGGGGGCCACGAAACAAAATCATTTGTACAATTTTAGGGTCTTATCGTGTGAGCCACAATACTGAGGTCCACTTCATTTTTTTTATTGTGGTGCAGAATATCGGGGTCCACAATACTGTGGTTCACAAGAGCGGTACCCGAATCAGGGTATCATGGTTCTCAAGGAAGAAAGATGAGGCGCGATTTGCATCGTTCAAAATGAGTAGTTATTCGAGAAGATGAATCAATATCGAGGTTTTCACGATTATTTGTCAGTAAGAGAACGTATTCCTTCGTAGATATGAGTATATATATATATATATATATATATATATATATATATATATATATATATATATATATATATATATATATATATATATATATATATGTATGAATAAATATATATATACAAATGTGTGTATGTTTCAATTATATCCAGGTAGAAAAAGAAACTTGAATGTAAAATATTTTAAACTTTTGTAACAATGGTGATAATGTATTCGTAATCCGAGTGAGCCTGGTCCAATAATGCAATATCATGGATACAATGCTTTGTTTGAAACGGGTTAAGACAAAATGATAAGAAAATAACGTGCATTTTGTTGTACATAACGATAAGTTTTTCATAAAAATGTGTCCATAACTCTGTGAAACTTGTCGCATAATTGCGTGCTTGTGAAATATGTTTTTGTCACGCCATATATTTTCTTGTGCGTGACGTGAATATTCAAACCATGGTCTTGTGTGACCCATTGCTTGTTAGAGTACGTTATAATTGGATGCAATCTACGAAAATCCATCGATCTTGTGGCGCATCGTTGATCGCAAGGATAGAATGCGATCTTTCTTCAGAGCCACCCTCCGTGATTCAGCCAGTAGAGGCAACTCTTTGGAAAATGAAGTCACCGTTGGGCGTGGGTTCAATTCCCGCTTGAGGCATGAGTTTTTTTTCACATTTTTAACCCATCACTTGATAGCGTCATCTTCACCTGGTCATATGTATCCTCCAAATAATCTGGATGTTGATGGTGAGGTCGCTACGCGAACAATAATCAATTCATTTTTTCTTCAAACGAGTGAAGCGATAGCTATGCAAATGATATCCACTTGCTTCAATATTGAACTTCGTATTGCTTCTTGTTTTCGAACAAAATAATAACAATGGGCCCATCCATTGAAATATTGAAGCAAGTGCTCACAAGTGGTGAGATTGAGAAGATTGCTTTATGAAAGCTTGCTTGATGTACTGTCGTGATTGAGTTATCTATTTTTGTAAATGTTCAATCCTCTCATCGTGTTCATTTCATTAATTTCGATTTCATTTCCTTCCACTCTTGAGTGAAATATTCGAACAAGGAAGAAGAACTGTTGGAGTAAGATGATTGAAATCGAGCGTTATCTCGTTTGTTTGGTATTCACTTTTGTCTTCATATATTTTCTTCACGATATAAGAATGTTTGAGCAGATAGATGAGAAAACGCAATTTCAGTTCCATCGCCTGAGTCATCTCTTGAAAACAACAACGGCCCCATATATTCATATCCACCGAAGAAGAAGGTCGTCCACCAACGTAACTTGAACAAAAAACTTCGTTGAATTTGTAAAGTTGTGGTATATTTAGTGTTTCAAGAACTTTCAGGACGAGGTTTGTGACGAGAAACAGGACTGCATCTCTTGAATGTATCCTAGTCTTAGAGTATACAGTGATGTTATGTGATTATCGAGGTTTGTATCATTATTCAGTTGGAACACTAACTCCATGTTCATGTTGCTATGTTTCAGTTATTCCATATCTTCCAATGAATTGGGAAAACATGCTAACTTTGTCATGATGACAATTATTTTGTAAGCCATCTGGGCTATCATGATGCGTGTCATTTCATATGAAGCACTTTCTGATTATCAAAATAAAAACACAAGCAAGGCTGTCCCACCATATAATGAGAAGAATTATTTCGAAGAGTGATATAATATTGATCAATACCCCATGAGTGTGAGGTGATTTTGAATTTTAAAAAAGTCGATATATTTTGTTCCATGTACTATGTAGAATAATTAGAAACGCTCGTGACATGAGGAATTTCACATAGATAATTTCAAACACTCGAAATTTGCCGTAGTCACCCATACTTTTCGAAAACGTCAAGAAAATTTCAAGCGAAGAAACAACTTCTCTCCCCATTTCAATATCTTGGTGATATTTAACCCAGTTATATTTGGTTAATCTCGTGGTTTCTCTGGAAATCGAGATGCTCTACAACTCTGTTCTACAAAACAGGAATCCCACGAGAACCCTTCATTAGTTACAGGAATACATATAACAAGAATCAAACTCACGTCCCCTCAATGATGGTTCTGTCACTAATGTACGTACACTAGCAACCGGTCCCTCAGATTGTTTAGGTTCACACGGGTGTTCATTGTTGAGACCTGGCACATTCACATTCAAGACGCTTTCCACACACCCACATTCTTGTTCGAAAGAACGTACTTCAGTCAAGAGAAAATTTAAAATGATGAATTTGGTTACCCATCATGTACAAATATTTTGCTAATTCTCTAAAAATCATATGCCAGTTATGTCAAGTATGTGTGTAGGCGTATACTTCATCTCGTGAAGGCAATTTGTATTTTTATATTGGGTTTTAACGATGCACTATGATGATAACCAAGATCTATTGGCATCGAATAAATGATCGATGAGATGATGAGATGGTGAGATGAAGGTTTCTTAGGTGTTGGGAAGGATGGTGTGAAGGAAGCGGTCGTGGTCTATATTGTAGGTAACATCCCGGCATTAGCCTAGACTACAGATGGAAACTACGGAAATCACTGTAAAGATCGACGGTGGCGGGGATCGAACTAGGTCCGATATGCCATTCCACATTTTGGATCACATGAAGCGAGTGCGTTAACCACTCAGCTACATGTGCCGGTTATTCCAAGAAATTTTTCGTTCAGAAAAGCACTATATTCATCGAAAATTTCGGGGAATTCGTTTGAAACTCATGTTATTGTTTTTAAGAGACAATGAATTTTTTAGAGCGATGAATGGTGGCTTTTTCTCTGAAGAGAATGAGAACCTTAGTCGACAGATAAAGTTTTGATTCCACTCCTGATATAACTGCTGCGAGAGTAAATGAATTGTTCACTCCGATTTTTTTTTCTGACAAAACACTTCTGACGAATCAAAACACAATATATGTAATGCATATCACGAAATATATAATGAATATGTTCTCAAACAAACCTGCTGCTCGCCCATGTTGAGGTGATGGAAAATAAATGGTGGAGAATAACAAGCATTACAACTATAGCAAGTGACCCAAGGAAACAGCACAGAGATGAAGTAAGAAAACAAAGGTGCAGAGATTGCGGATATTTGTTGACAATGATATATGGTATTCATGGCGAACTTAAAACCAGTTAATTCGAAAATATAGCGACGAAAATATCTATTCTGAATTGAGTTATGGGATAATCCATCCACGCCTGATTTATATAGAGGAATACCTGTCGATTATGAAATTATAAGAAATGAAGAGGATTTTTTCAGACCGAGATCAATTTGGATGATATGAATTAGGAATAAAATTGAGTTCACACGCATTGAGAATTGAATTTGAAAGATATTATCTTTCAAAAATGAATGAGTACTCAATTTTTGAATGACCACAATCTGAATATGAGCTCGAAGTTGACTCAAACCTTTGAACAGAAGAAATAATAAACCAGCCTACCAATTTATACTAGTCCCAACCCAAAAAAAGGCATGAATCTCACGAGAACAGATTGGTGACTTGAAACGATTCAAACCTTATATTTCTACTGTGAATGACGTATTGTTGAGGTCATGAAGTATAACCTTTGACCGATCGCACATGTACTTTCATTGCTGACTTGGCGTCTCTTCTCACAATTGTTGTGTGTTTCACCTGCTGATGTTATATATTGTAGTTTACGTCTCGACGAATTCCGTGGATTGTTGCTAGGCTATCTTGACGCACACGGAAGAAGAATCCGATAGATGCATTCTGTACATGATAGACAGATCCGAGACAGCCTATGGTTCCGAAATAACTTTCAGAACGCGCGAACCTGTTCCCGCGGTTTCGATCTGAAATCAGATCTTCTTTGTATAAACAGTGTGCTACAGCGTGGGGCGCACACGATTCTCACAACATGGCGTTATATTTTTGACCAATCAAAATATTATAATACAAATATTAACAATCAATGAGCACTAAAAAAACGAGCCTTGTGATTATCCCGGTGGATAACAAGTCCTCTTGTTCTCCAATATGATTAGGTAAGCTTACCAAGGATTTTAATTTCACATACCGGCAAAAAAACTCCGAAATTTGTTGTTGTTGTAATTTTGTGCGTGGCATACAGGTCAGTAAAAAACGATCGACTCAAAACTTTCTCATTATTTAATGTCACACAAGAATGGGTTGAGATTATTTTTCAGAGTAATCAGCTCAACGGGTTCTCCGAAAACAAATCGAGAGTTTGAAAATCTCATGAGAATAAGTCAGAGGGAAGATACTTGAAAAACAAAGATTCTTGCAAAGCTCTCAAATTTTCACTGAATATGAAGATATATAAATACTTTATCAATGAAAAATAAAGTCCCTTCCTTACAAAAGGTTGCCCATTGGACACAGAATAATATAAAAATGGAAATAACATATTAATAAATAGAGCAAAATGACAATACAAAAGTGCTTGATTAAAAAATTAATAATAATATTGGTCCATAATCTAGTAAATTGAATATCAAAATTGATTACTCAATTGGAATAAGAAGAGGAGAAAAATGAAATAATAAAAAAGAGAGGAAAAAAATATTCGAAAAAGTTATTCAAAATTGAATAAAAAATGCATATGAAGCGATAAATTCAGGCCTACACACACGATTCATTCAAACCATATAAATGGTTTCCAAAAATTTAAATTGAACCTTTCAAGACTAGGAGAACTATACCATGAATGAAACTATCACTGAGGTTACATCTTCTACAAAATTCAACAAAGAAGTGAGGAATTGTGCCTCTCGCTCCAACCAAGAGTCCAATCACTTCAATGTCTTCCAGATTGTATGAAGATATAAAATATGGAATTGTTGGTTCATAAGTTAACTTCTTCTCTGCGTCAACCTCGTCTGCTTGGTTGGAAATTGTCTCGAAACGAATGGTGGGGTCGAGTATGGATAGCCTCGTCTCGTAACGCGATTGATAGCGATTATGTCTATTCGACGAGAACTGTATATATAAATACTTTAATAATTTTTTTTTAATAACATCGAAACTTGATACAAAATCATTGTTCCCCAATTAAGGCTATGGATGAAAGATAGGATCGTTTGGACGGGGCACCACAAGGGCGATCTTACCACCCCATTTTGATTATTCAAAACTAATGGTCTTCAACACCAGGACTGCGCTGTCTGTGACCATAATTTTTCGCAGTAGATAGAAGTCTTTCAGTATAAACACACGAATGTTGATATCTTCCACTTTGAACTAAGTCTCTTGGGCAATGATTACTTCTTTCCCTTGACAGCAGATGCAAAATTGATCATTATACAAAATGCACAAATTAAATTAGTGATAGGCCTATGATGTTATAATTAGGCCTATCGCTCTACTAATTAATGGTCGTGGCCAATTAGTACTTCATCCAAGCATTTGCTTCGAGGACTGTGGGAAACCACGAAAAACCACGTCAGGATGGACTAGGAATGTCAGGTTCTTTTCACCTTATCCGAAACACCCCATTGGAAAACTTTCATCTCATCGCACCTTCGTCGATTACCAAAGCTAATAGATCGTGGTCATCATTACAGTGCGTCGTTGAACCGAATTTTAACTTTCTTCCGAATTTCTTATTCATTTCAACCCATTATTTCTTTGGAAACTGTGGGTTGAATTTCTCGGAAACTAACTCAGTTTTGATAGATTCGGTAGGTCTTTTACAGCACCATTTATATTCGTTCAAATAATTTCAATCTTTTTGATAATATTAATAATACCTTCTTTTTTTATTACCTTCTTCCATTTTCATATTTTTTTTCATACTTTTGTTATCTACCCTCAATTAAATTAGTTTTATAATATTTCAGGATTTTTCTGTAATTAATTTTGTATCACTTTTGTAAATAACCATTGTACTTATATGTATTGACCATATTACGCTGTACCATCTTGGTATCCCGCTATGCGGACAGCCGCCAATTAAATTGGCACTCTCTCTGAACACGGTAAAAGCCCATATAGGCCTATGTTTGTACAAAAGGTTGCTTTTATTGCAAATTACTTTGCCTGAGCATAGGCTATGGGCCAATTCTCTCTTTCAGTTGCTGATGAAAGCATTGTTTTTGTTCAATTCTTTGTTTGAAAACGGTATATTTCGCGTGTTTTTATCTTCTTCAATTTTTTCGATGATATCGGAACTTGATACAAAATCCTTGATCCCCAATAATGTAATTATTATCCCATCACCCCATTTTGATCATTTTGGAACCAATGAACTCTTTATCAAAAAAAATACATCAGAAATACTTTCACAGAAATGCTTGATGCTTAATCAAATGCTCAATAAATAACCTTCTATGGGAAAATAGTCTCCAATTGAATTGATATGTCTAATAATTTAGCTCATCATTGGTTTGTATGGTGGGCCTACCATTATCCAACCATGTCCAAGATCGCTAATTTCTGAGATATAGAGATACTTGAAAAGTCAAAACAGTAATGATAGAAATACTGTAATTTTACCAAACTGTATTTACCTTTCCTTGGATCTTCTCTTATAGCTATTATCTAAATATAATAATATAATATAATAATAATATTATATATATTAAATTATTATCTAAATATAATAATCTGTATTTTAAATTACTATTACTTTAGATTACTTCTATAATTTACTGATCATGTAATATGTAATACGTTTTTTATAATTATGTAATAATATTTGATAATCATGTAATTTACATTCGGAATAAAATTGAATTGAATTGAATTGAATTGATGGAATGGTCATAAGAATAGAATACATAATAAAATGATGAGAATATATAGAATTGAATTATACTCTTTAAATAGTGATGGAATACTGTAATTTCACCAAACCGTATTATTAATAAAAACGTATATCATGACATAATAATGAAAAATAAAGTCTCTGCCTCACAAAAGGTTGCCCATTAGACACAAAATAATATAAAAATGGGAACTTACTGCCGTACATGTTACCTCCTCGTATACTTCCAAACCGTTCTTTCGAAGTTCGACTGCCAGAGCGGAGCGAACACTGTGATGACGTGTATTCCTGAGAAGCTCTCCATGATTGCAGAAGCCAAGTACATGGGTTAGAGTTTCTTTCTCACTGAGGCAATGCCTGCAGTGGTGACCGTCTTGGCTTCGACCATGAAGAGCTCGAACAGGAGTTGTGTTGCATGTGAATTTGAGGGCATACCGCCATTCTGACGAGAATAGCCCTTTCTTGTTTGATACCCACTTATTTGCTGAGGTGAAATATTTTATATACCTAAACACCTCTTCCTTTTTGAATGAGAGAGCATCAACTATTAAATTCTTTATCGCGTAAACGGTCTCTAATAATGCGTCTTGACAACTTAATGGCTCCCCCTTGTCGTTGCAATTCTTCAGATGTAATATTGAGTTTTTCAAGGCATTTCTTCCTTTCAGATGTTGTGTCTCGAGTTTTTTGAACGTATGGATCTCAGCCTCATCAATAACCTGGCAAATGTTGTGATGTACGAATACTTCCCATTTTGCTCTGAATGTGCCTCATCCCTTGTATTTTTTTCTGTGTATAGCATGCTATCAGGGGTGTCTCCTGGTTATTACAAGATTTCTTTGATAGTGGCTCGTATTATTTTGTCAAGATCATTAAGATATTTCATAGGGAGTGATGAGATAGGAGCATTCTGTAAATGGTGTATGAGTGTTGGCTAAATATATGGTTCTAGTACGTTAAGTTTTTGGTCTGCCTTCAATAAATGAGAGGATGTGAGAGTTTGTAATTTAGATCTTAGGTTGTTTATAAGAGCACTATGATCGGTATAACTATTGATTTGTTGAATCACACTCCTGAATAACGTATGGACTCATTCTTGAAATGATCCTTATCACCATATCATTGGTTATTTGAACTGGCTCTTCTTTCAGCTTTCCACTTTCTATAAGGATCGCGATTGATTTTATGACGTTTAATTCTAAACCGAGTTGCTCGAAACGACTCTTCGCTATGAGTGTAAAACTGGCTGCGGATCTTGAATCGTTACCAATTGTCACAGTGTCATCGGCAAACCCCAACACTGTTAACTAATCAAGGTTTTCAACCAATCTATATCCGTACACATCAGACACTCCATTCTCTGATAGCTCGACTAATATATGGTAAGTGGCCAAGTCATATAAGAATGGCCATAGTGGAGCGCCTTGCATAACGCCTCCACTTATAACTATTTCTTCGGTTTTATCGTTGTTTGCTTCAACTTGGGTGGTGTTTCCTTCCTGAAGTTTCATAATTAGGTTTTGAACTGGTAAGGGGATCGAAGATGCATGAATTGTTGCTACAAGTTGTTTATGACCAACATTATCGAAGGCTTTCGAAATGTCGAGAAAAACCAAAGTTGCATTCTTTTTCTCTCGTTTGACCTTCTCCAAAATAGCATTACCAATAGAAATATTCAGATACGTACCAGGTGATCGTGTGAAACCTTTTTGATGTGGATTGAAGGTTTCAAAATGTCTGACAGACTTATCCAGAATTCTTTCTATCAATCTTCTTGAAACCGAGAAAATTGAAATTGGTCTCAGTATGATTTTGGTTCACTGGTGTCTCCACGTTTGAAAATAAGAATTGTCCTTGCTTCATTGAACGATGAAGGTACCCATCATTCACTGAGCATTGTTGTAGCAATCAATGATAGAATTTCAATTATTCGTTTAGACTTCACAATTCTCATTAACACTCGATCAGGTCCCGGAGCTGTATCTGTGCGTATAGATTTGATTGCATCCGCGATGTGCTCTTCTGAGATCGACGTTGAGAATGTCGAGCTCATCGCTTGTTCTTCGTCCGAGTCTCGAAGTATATTCCTCGCGTACTTGATCATTATTACTGCTGAATCTATTTGAGAAGGCTTTATGTAAGGCACTACTCCCGATTCTACATTTGGCACTATCATCCTTGATGATAGTGTTAACTGCTTTTTTTGCGCTGATTTTAATAGAAGTATTGCGTCTTCTGGTACATGAATTCTTCGTTACGTCTGATTATCTCTCTTTTGGATCTTCTTTGAGGGTAAGTAGTGTCTTTAAATGTTCTGCCATTTGATTTGAAATTTCCGTCTCTCCTCGCATGGTAATATCTAGTTGAGGGAGGTTTTGGTCCAGGAAGATATTTTATTGAATTCGATAGGTAAGTGGAAAGTTGTTCAATCTTCGAGCTGAACTCTTCTTCATTCAAATCAGACTTGTAAACTGATATCCATTCGTCTAGTTCGGTGTGCAATATTGCTTCATTAGAACCCTCAGCAGATACGTTGTTTCCGGGCAACAAAGGATGTTCATCAGTGTTAGTAATATTCTGTAATCCGATGTATGGATTAGGTTTTTGTTCAAGTTTTGTCTTCACTTTCTTATCTGGATACTTACTGCTTATCAGTCCTCGGTGAATTTCAGGGTGAGAACGTGTAATGTGGATTCTGACCTTGATAAAAAGTTTCCCACAATGTGAACAAGGGTCGATTTTGGTGCATCGGCCGGGAATAATCTGATCATTATTGTCAACCAAGGTTAAATTGGTACTTACGTTTTCACAGGATAAATCTGGCACAGATGAAGACGTTTGTGGATGTATCCTGCGTATGTGAACGTTCAATCCACGGGCTGATGTAAATGTTTTATCACGCAATACGCAAGTGGACGAAAATTGTGATAGCTTGAGGATGTTGGATGTTGAGGATGTTCCTGGAGTTTGAGATGATTTACACAAAGACCTTAGTATCTAACTTCGTTAGAAGACGTAAAACTAAGCCTTCTAAGCGGCGACAGGGTGATGCTAGCGCACGTATCGTAGTGGAGTGAATTATTCTTCTGGCGGGCCAGTTGGAATGATTTCCAGAATGATTTTTTCTCACACCTTCTTGGATCCACATATTTATCCAACTAATGTTTCTTTTAAGTTAAGAATTAATTTTAAGATGTTACCACCTGTTCATAACTATTTGTAACAGTGAAATAAACAAACAAACAAACAATCAGAACTAGTATATTTCATGATTCATCAATATGCCTAGGCCTATAGTTCCATCATGAGTGGGCGAGACAACGCTATCTGTTATATCGCCGAGTGTTTTAATTATGTGATCAAGGCAAAAGTGAAGTAAGTCTTCAGATTCGGGGAGAAACGGGAATGTGAGTAGGCTTGACCAATTGTATTATCTGTTCATTCGTACATATCCATACTATTTTTAATTTATTAGTAATCTTTCTATGAATGATTCACAACACGATAATCACGTCAGCTCGGTGTTATACGCATTGAACATATTGGTGGTAAAGCAGATATCTCTCTTCTAATTCACTCCACGGAGAGAGGTAGCACTAGTGAGCTATGTCGCCAGGCGTTACATGGTAAACAAGATCAGTTTTATGTCTTCTAACGCAGTTAGATATTAAGGTCTTTGATTTACAGTAAACATCGATGTGATTTTGCTCGATGTGCTCTCTCAAATTCAATATATCGTCTTTGCTGCACATTGGACATTTTATAACACATTTTTTCATGATATTGTTTGACTTTGAAAGAAAAAGGGAATCAAAAACGCAGTGCTTCAGAAGAAATACAAAAAAATCCTGATGGCCGTGAAAATAATGATATCTTATAACCAAACTGAAATTATAAGAACAATTATATTCTTATTTCAACCATATCACTTTTTATGATGCACTGATTTCATTGATTTATATCTCAAATTGATCTTCTTATCACTGTCTATTTCTGAATGTACGTAATATATAACGTGGAAAATACTGCGTTGATTAAATTTACACAATTAATCGCGAACCATAAAATGTGTACCAATCCATAAATGTTCCAAGGCCTTCCACATTCTCATTATTCTTACATTACACACATTCTCATTGATTTTTGCACGGAATAAACGCATTCAAAACGCATTATTACATCAATCTATGCTTTTAATGGAAACCAATCAAATCTCGGGGAATGAGTGTCATTAATTCGTGGCAAAGATTCCCATTTCATGGACCGAGAAAAATTGAGCTTCGTTCTAATGTTTGCGTTTGTTTGTTTGTGATCCTGCAAATGCATACCATGAAATATAAAATGAACAAACTGGAGAGAATAGTATTCACATGGAAATTCAGAATGGTCAACATGTTTCAATGTTTCTTCATGAAAAGAGATTTTTGAACTCTATTCGAAATACTGTTGGAACTTCAATATCTTAGAGATGATACATAATCATATCGATATCCGCAAATCAGAGTGTGATCTTCAAATGTATTCTGAGACAAGTATCAAGTGAATGGTCGACAAATACTTTCATTCACGAATGAAGAAGGAGACACAAAATCACCAGTATATTTATCAACGTGAGATGTTTTTCAAGGGTGCTCTAATTCTCGAGGACAAGGTTCTAAAATAAAGGATTCTTCGAAATCAATTAACGTATAGATTATATGCTGGATTATGGGTGATCCCCAGAGTTTTCAGAATTATTCAGTTGATGTAGTTATTTTATTCCCGACTCACCGATACAATCATTTAAGAAGTAATTTTCAATTGTTATCATTTTCGTATATTGTGAATTGTATTTACTGTGTGGTTATTTGACTCATTTCCATATCAATTCATCCTCAGATTGATTTGATTTTTGATGAACATTCAATCCTCCATTACATCACACTCTATCCTGTGATTTCATGTCATACTTAACTTTGTTTCCCAAATAAGTGTCTTCATTTCACGGGCTTCAGCGAATACCTTCTTTGTTACTCTACATGGTATTATATTGATTAAAGTTATGCAATGTCTCGCAATCTCATTTCTACGCATTTTCACATTTTCCTGAAACATCAACGTTTCAACTATGCCGAGAAAATCTCGAACTTATCTCGTTATTCCAGAGGGAACTCTCAACCGAAGTATCTCATTGTTTTACTGGATGGAAGGGGATCGGAGAACAAAATACGAAAAAGTGACAAACGTGAAACATACTTAAATATATAATGGCACAGGGACATTGAAAATCTATTCATGTTGAATTAACGTAGGCCTACGGCGGAGACCTGAGTATTTTTGACATCAAGAGAGACTGTTGTTTCGAAGTGACAGTGCTTATGTTGATGATGTAGAATGGTACTCGGAAAAAGAAACGTACGTAGTTATCATTCCATTGTTTCAAAGAGATAATCGGATGAGATTATTTCACAATTTCATATAGATTATTCCAGGAAAATTCTCTCCTTGCATAAAAATCTCCTGTATCATTATATTTCGGGAGAAGATTATAGAATTTTCAAGTGAATGCTTGAGAATGTAAATCCATCGATAATACAGGGTGTATGGGAATAGTCAAAGTTGAATTTCCAATCTTATTTATTTTATGTGATTATGGGATATTCTCAATCGAAGAACAAAAAATAAGGGGATATTCACGGGATGGGCCTATACTTGATCAAAGAATAGAAATTTGCAGTGTAGTGACTAGGAAAACGCAGCTTATGCGTTGTTGAACGATCGATATAGACATTAATGAAATGTAATGGGCATTGCTACATATGCACCTCATGTTGGAACAACCATACCTTTTCCTTTCTTTCTCATACAATACACTAATTTTCAACGTTTCACAATGTGTCTTGTTAGATATTTTGTTCACTTCACTGATAGTTTGTCTTAATATAATTTTAATTCATGTCAATAAATCACACTATGATTTTTTCTCATCAGAACGGTCGATCCAATGTATAGGGATTTGTCACTTCGGAATGATGTGAATGGTTATTGATTTGAAATGCCATTGAAATTTGAATCCATATGGGGAATATATTTTTTTCCGAATTTTCTCTTCTGGGTTAGTCTTATGATTTTCTCAAACTTCGAAATGTGTTTTCTCATAAAAAGGTGCAATCGATTGAAATTGTATGTTTCATAGTACGGTGAAATTAAGTATTCACTTCGCTCATCCAATGAATCATCAAATTAAATATGATGGATTCATGATATTCATGAAAAACAATCGTATCCAAAGCGGTTTAGCTTTGAAACCACTTGATTGTAAAACAGATGCATCACTAATATATTGATGGATATTTTGAAAAAATGAACATTTCAGTTTCAAAATTCATTCAATATTCACTTATATCAGTAAGTATGTGAATTTTTATGATACAAAATCACAAAATCTTAGATCAAATGAGAAATATGTGCTAGCGGTGTAATAATTAAAACTTTATATTTCCTTGCCCAAAGTTCAAAACACGGAACGGATACTGAATCCATGATAACAATAGCAAGATGCGTCGAATCATCACCGGCAGAACGAGTGTATTTGCTATTGGAGCTGAATATCTACTTCAGGAAGTTTAATATTGATGTTCTTGTTGAAATATGACTTGGTTGAAACTTATCACATTGTATATACCTATATTCATAATGAACTTTACAACTAAATGCATGCATTAGTCTTCTTTCATTATTAAAGACTCTGATGTTTATGGAAGTACCCAGAGAAACAACCATCGATCAAATTTCCTGTGAAGATACAATAACAGTAGCCTATGTCTCGTGAATTGTTTCAGTCATTGCCTAGAGGAAATGTGTGATCAGTTCATCAAGAAGGAGTTGGGTTCGATCCACATGACGAACATTTCTGGCGGACTTTTCTGTGTGATCATTACTAAATTCTTGTGCTAAATTTAAGTTTCTAAATTCAATCAAAATGATATTTAATTTTCATAAATTCGAACTAGTCGAGTATCATGTTTCTCCGGAGCTGGTGGCAAAAAAAATCACATCAACGTCTGCAAGGTGATGTATGGTAGCACATGTGTCATCTTCTCACGAATGTTTTCCGATGAGATAATTATTTTTCTGTCCAATTGACGTGATACGAAAATTAACTGAAACACGTCGAAATAATATACAGTTGTTGACATCATGTCAATCGTTTGTGAAATGATAGAGATCTAATATCATGTCGAATAATATCATGTTCTATAATGTTCCATAGCAGAACATGCATACCTACGATAAGACTACTGAAACATATCGAATGTGCCTTAACAGTTATGCACACAATTATCTGAATACAAGCTAAGAATTGAAATATCAAAATCAGCGAAAATGCTTATTTGAGAACATTACAAAACGTATTGATCCCATGAAAGTGATATCTTTATATTTAAAATGGTTCGAAAATGAAACCTATTCAAAACTTAATGGAATTGTTACATATAATTGAAAGTGATTTCAAAATTTGAATTGTAATTCCAGTTCTACAACCACTGTAGAACTACACAGTGTAGTATGTGGTGCTAGTATAACAAAAAAATATGTTATTATTGACAGAATAGAGAAATATCAATTTGGTGGTAGTGATTAGGTCGAATCAATAGAACTGAATAACTATCAATACATGATTTTTGAATGGTACATACACATGAAAATCATCAGCAGGATCAAATTGATGGTGAACAATCAACAACAGTTGACCATCAGAGCGATGGTCAACTGTTGTTGATTGTTCACCATCAATTGATCTTAGTTATCGCCATGAGGCCTACGTCATCGAACCCACTATAATTAAATACAGCATTGCACATATTTCGATATGCGCAATGTTGAAATTCGTGATTGATAGCATGCACTAGTTGAAGCATGCAACTATTTGCATGCTTTAGAAATGATAATGATCAACAAATGATGAATATGATCAAGTATTAAAAGTTATTGAGTAGATCGAGGCAAAAGTTGACCAACGTGTTGTTTCACCTCAGTGTATTAGTGCTATTGGATGAGACATGTGGAGAAAAATTTGTCCGGGCTGAGAGTTATTGAAACGTATTTCAGGAGAGCTTTTGGACATTCAATGTATCTGCTTATTTACTCGATACAAACGCTCTGAGACTACGTAGACACAGAAATAACAAAAACGCTTTCAAAAAACTTTCTTACGAAATGTTCATTTGGTACTCACAATCTGGACGGTGTATATATAAGTGCGGAGAGAAAACTTCCACTGACAAGTCAGTCAACAATACAACACTCCACCGCAGCTTCATAATTGTCACGTATTGAGTAATCAATAGATGATAGAAAATGGATGTGGAGTATAACAGAGAATCTGTAACCAACTTCAATTATAATCTTCATCGATTTGACCAGAACGAGATGCAATCGAATCGATCTTCTCGAATTCATCCGATGCCTCCGAATGATATACCAGTCGATGATTTGGATCCAGAATATGGTCCAGTCAGTAGCATCAACGAAAGAAAACTGCGCGAAAAAAGACACCAGCTCAGAACGGATTCCATCTCCGTGCCCACAAATGTTCTCTCCAGCATTACGCCTGTTATCTACGTGAACAAATCTCTTGGACTAGTGTGCTTCTGTATACTCAGGACTGATGACGTTACTAAACTCATTACGTCTCCTTGTGGATCTGTTTACAATTTGGCAGTAATAATCACAGTAATAATATTGGGTGTGTTTGGTTCGTCAACTTATTACGCTACACTCCAAGATCCTTCCAGTCTGGATCTCATAGCGGACTCCGTCACAATATGGACGCCGATAATAAAATTACTATTGTACTTAATGGGGGCTCAAAGGCAACGAATAATTGTGCATAATATCCACAGCTTACACGATATTGATGTCAGGATGAAACAAAGTTATATTGACATTCCACATGAACGGAATCAACGAACAATGGTGATGATTCTTCTCCTGAATATGATCACTGTGCCTTGTATAGGAATAGCTGACTTTGGATACCAGTATCAAGATCCGTTCAGCGTTGATTTCATAGTGAGGACACTGTTCTTTGCAATGGTTGACGTTATGACCTCGCTAGCAGAATGTCAGTTCCTCTTCTGGATGGTAGCAATGAGACAAAGATTCCATCTGCTGAACTCCCGACTCAAGAAGTCGAGTCATGATGATTCGCGGCTTATTCACAACTTGGCGGAAATGCACTCATCCTTAGTTGAGTTATCAGAGAAAATAACATCATTGTTCTCATTTCAACTACTCTATAGCATGGCGGCGTATTTCATACAGATATTATTGTGGAGCTACAATGTCGTTTTGGTAAGCGTTTCAACAACAAGTATGAATGCTCCAATGTACGCTAGTCTGAATTGGTCAACGTATTTGATTTTCTACATTATTAACGCCATCATTATTTGTAGATGTTCTGATTCAGTCAGTCATGAGGTAAGAATATATAATTGTGGATGGTGTTTTTGTAGTTTGTCACACATTTCACCAAGATCTGAGGTGATGTACATTATTCTGATCAACAGGCAAATTTCACAGGAGTTCATGTGAGTCGAGCATTGATGCAAGCATCAAACCCTCAAGTAACAGAAAAGGTGAGTGGAGTCCAGCCAATGCCGATTAATTTGCAACCACATTTTTCCAAGTTGAGTTTCGACAAGTACGCATCAGGCATCAGTCTACTTTGTTCATCGAACTCAAAATAGAAATATACATCAAGTATATACTTTTAATTCCGATCCCATTTCTAAAATGCAAATTATTCATAATATTGAGTCACGAGTGGAACATTGTAAGCCCGATTCTTCTTCATATTGTTTGGTTTCAGTTGCGAGACTTCTCGGCCCAGTTGCTTCACCAGCAATTACACATCTCGGCTTGTGATTTCTTCGACATCAACTTGAATCTCCTGTACTGCGTGAGTATATCAATTCTCGTTGTTGAAGCGTGATGAAGTGAAATCAATCTATTTTATCATAATATGAAGAAGGTGACCCAACTCGAGTCTCGATAATGAAATATTTCCGGGGTCAGAATCTGAGCCCAGCGTCCCAATTGCATGAAGTGCAACTATCGCTTTTATATCGAACTATTTAAAACAACAATGCTCAACAATGTTATACACGGCCCAGTCGATTACGAGAATTATAGATTCTTTACGTTCAACAATGCCACCGGTATACAGTAGCCACTCTCATTTACATCTGGTTCACAAGGGGATAGGCTAAATCGCGACAAGTAATCGGGACGATTGGATGTGAAATGACTGCAAGGAACCACAAATACCGTCTATGTTATCATAATGTGAGTTGGAGAACATTCTTCATATTATGATAAAATAGGTCGATATCACAACATCGTAGTTGAAGGATGCACATCGAGCTGTCACTACAATTCTTACAACCAGACACCTGAATTAATCGTCAGAAATTGTTTCGAAGCCACAATAATCGACAAAACATAGTGACTCCAATTATATCTGTAATTTTCAGTCTTGACATAACTTCTTGAAATCGAAACCAGTTATGAAACTAAATTAAGAATTAAATTGATGAGGATAAGTCATTCTTTATCCACTCAATTCTCTAAACGTTTCATTTCCGTCTATCAATATACTAGATAGAGAATTGCTGAGAACTATTCGGGTATAAAAGGAAAAAAACTATTCTGAAATATCCAATCAATGAACTACTCCCACATATCGTTAAAGTAAAATGATAATACAATAATTAACCTAAAATTATTGATTTGTTGCCAGATGGCTTGTGGAGTGACAACATACCTTATCATACTAATGCAGTTCAGGTTGGCGGAAGAAAAGTCTGACATATCGACAACATTCAACAACACGTTCAAGGCGAGTTAAAACGGTAGTGAAATGATCACATGCACGCCAGCAATATAAGATTCGAGTGAACATTGTGAATAGAGTAAATTACTTCGAAGATCACTTGTTGATTGGTTTATTTCAACATCATGATCGTGATGAGAGAATCTTTGGAATCAGTTCAATGGATCCAAGAGAAACTGACTTTGAATTATTTTTGTGAATTGCAAATGATATTTGTTGGTGTATGTATGACATAGATACTGACAAAATATGTATTTCAAATTATATTTCTTCTGCTTGCATCCATGACAGAATGCACATGAGCCGTAGTCATGACCCATAGGAAAATCAATAGATGGTGAAATGGGATATTCCTTCAATACAATTTTAGTGTGACTCAATCAGCAAACTGTGATTATCCTGGTACCAGGTGAAACAAATGAAAATTAAAATACTTGTGATGATGATAAGGCATATTCGATCTTCCTTTCATCCCCTTCTTCTTTTTTTCATCCGCCTCAGTATTCTTCCTGAATCTTCTCCATATTCACCACCATATTTTTTTGAAAGGCTACCAACAGGTTACCTAAAGATTACCAAGAGGTTATCTGAAGATTACCAACAGGTTACCGGAAGGTTACCACATATATTACTGATAGCCAGGCAATATTGGGGTACGAATGAGAGGATGAAAACGGAACGGATTGATGAAAGTTGGAACAACGACAACATAAATGATTGCCTCATGAGTTATGTGAGGCTCGAACCCATCCTTGATATCACTTGATGTTTCAAAGCCGCATGATGAGGTAAGGAATGAGATGGAAAGAGCAGCTTTTCTTCTTTCTATTCATTATAATATCGGTCTCAATTTTTGTTTTAGAATTCAATTCTGACTCTTCGAATCGGGAAAATGCGCATGATATCAATTTGTCTTATTTTATGCAAATGAAAGCTGAATCAGTTCCTGGAACTTTTTTTAAAATTTCTCATCGTTTTTGTTGCAATCCATAGTGCTATGAGTAGATTTGTTTACTCTTTGGGATATATTCCATCATCCTAAGTGATAATTGATTTTCTTGTTTAGGTCCACACGAATTATATTCCTTGCGGATTGCAAGTTATCAAATTAATTTTAATAATGCCCATAGGCTATTATGCAAGCATTTACATGAGGAAAGTATAATGTTATGTTGCCCGCACACAATTCTATTCACTCAGAGCGGACTTCGTTTGTATGTCAAAAATAGATGCTAGAATATATAATTTATGTGCTACTCCCTAAGGTTTTTATTTATTCTGTATACATCTCAAATCATCACATGCATCCATTTCCATGGTTATTATACAGTTGAACCCATTATATGAATTGATGGACGGAGGAATACTGAGAAGATGATCCAAAAATTTGATACATTCGAATATCATGTTTGAATTTGTATAGCTTTGCTATTATGTGAGATAAGTCAATTATTTCAGACTTTTGTCAGGATATTATGAGGGATATTCGAAACATTGGCAGAAATCCAACTCCACGGTAATATCTGAGTTCGATAAAAACATGTTTATTGACATCGCTATTGTAACATCAATATGAATCCCAACGGCGGTACTTCCCATTTATTGCATTTTTCATGAATTTGTGGTTCAGATGTGTCATTTTCCCAATTAACTTCATACTGGAGTGCGAATTTAGTGTTTCTATCCGTGGAAACACACCATGAATATCTTCGAATACGATCAAAATATAATATGGAAATTTACATCATGTCAAACGATCGTAAAATGGTTGAATATGATATCATGTTATTGGATTTATTTAGCTAATAGGGAACAATTTGTTAAAATAGGAAACTTCAAAAGTGAGAAACAAATTTTGAAATGTGGAGTACCACAGTGTACAGTTTCAGGACCGATTCTGTTTATTATATACATCAATAGCCTATGCAACCCGGTAATAAACGGTCATTTTGTTACATATGCAGATGATACGGTTATACTTTTCCAAGATACAAATTGGGAGAGAGTCTTTAATGCGGCCAATGAATCCATGAGAAAAGTGTACTCATGGTTAAATAATAATTTTTCAACTCTGAACAAATCTAAAACTGTATATTTACCTTTTTCTATCAACTCAAAAAGTCAACCTGGTTCAGATTACACATTAAAGCTGCACAACTGTCGAACGGAAAATCAAGCGTGCGATTGTTATAAAATAGAAGCAAACCAGACAGTCAAGTATCTCGGTATAACAGTTGATAGATTTTTGAAATGGCATGAACAAATTACCTGTACCTTAAATGAATTAAGACATGTTGTTTATATTTTTTATAGGTTAAGAAATATTTTCTCTAGGAAATTGCTTATGATGGTGTACTCTGCATTAGTGCAATCCACTATTCAGTATGGTATCATAGGATGGGGAGGTATAAGCAAAAATGCTATAGAATCCATCAATAGAATGCAGAGGACTATTTTAAAAGTTATACTTAATAAAAATAAACAACATTCTACAGCTTCTACCTATTAAAGTACTCAAGCTATGGATGTGAGACAGTTATACCTGAAAACAATTTTGACTTTCATACAGAAGAACACATATATATTCCAAAAAATAGTACAAATTAATCAAGAGAAGCATTTCACTAGATCTACCATTTCTAACTCTTATAACTTGCAAACAATATGTAGAAAAAAGCAGAGAGGCCAGCAGCATTTAGATTTCATTGGGCCCAGAATCTACAATAAGCTACCTGAAAAATTAAAGTCTTTATCAAATACAGATTCATTCAAATTTAAAATGAAGGTGTGGCTTCTAGACCAAGGTCGTGATTTCTGTAAACAGCAAATATATTATTAATTACCTTAATTTCGGTATAAATTGTGAAATATATTGAATACAGGTAACAATCATCTATGTATATTATATGAAACGATGTAAAACATTTTGTATGTGTAGTGTATAATGTATAATGTAGTATGTGTTGTTATAGAAGATATTATATGATCATCTATGTGTTTTTCATTCTTCATTTTTTTCTAGTCTTCTCTTATGAATCTGAATTTAGCATTTAAAACTATCTTAATTTTTGTAAAATCATTACTTTGAGAAAACTATACAATTTTTATCCTGTCATCTTGAAAATTCATGATACTCATTCAAAATGTCTGTCCGCACACAAGAGTCACGCTCTTACGCGGATTTCTCGATTCTTTATTTTCCAAGTAAACTTTATTATATATTACATTTTTTTGGTTTCAGCCGATATAGGCCCTAATTATACGACTTCTTTTTCTTTTTACATGTATGCATATTTGAATTTTGTTGTTTCAATTGAATTTGAATTGAGAATAAAAATGATTTCATTAAAATTAATTAGATCCATTATAATATTCGACTTCATAGCATGATGTCATGAATACGTATTTCATTTTTCAAAATACTTGTTCAATCAGTTTGATGCAAACATGTGCAAGTAACATCCAAATAATTGAAAATTAACGAAGTATACAATTTCCCCAAGAAGTGAGGAGTCTCCTTCGAGAATTTGGTGAAATATATTCTCTTGATGAACGTGATTCAATTCATTCTCATGTTGAGAATATACCTGATTTCTATGCAGATTGAATTGTGATGAGAAGTGATACTGTTCCTGAATATCTCAAGTAGTTCTAGTAGTCCTTATCAACATAGATTTGTAACCATAGAATATTGAGTTATTCATTGGTTCGCTGCATAGAATTTTTTCAGTTCGACTGATACAAATCGAATAACATATTCATAGAAGTTGAATAACATACACACATATTAATCAACAGCTCGCGATTTCCATTTTTTTTTTATATTCAGCAACGAATTACTCGCAGTGATGGCACTGAAGAAGTTATATACTCATCCTCATAAAGTTATATCTCATATATATATATATATATATATATATATATATATTCATGTTTGACTTTAAGCTTTCACAACTCATTATGTGCTATAAATTGAAAATTTTTGGATGAAGTTGTGTAATAATGATAAAATAAAACAAACTCTTGCAATTTCATATTTAAAATGATTAGTTTCATTCTCGAAAGCTCAACGTTTCATGACCTTTATCGGTCACCTCTTCAGGAGCAATGACAAGAATAAAAAATATTAGAAAAACAACAATTACAAAACAATCAAGAAATTCCAGTTCTACAACCACTGTAGAACTACACAGTGTAGTATGTGGTGCCAGTATAACAAAAAAATATGTCATTATTGACAGAATAGAGAAACATCAATTCGGTGGTAGTGATTGGGTCGAATCAATAAAACTGAATAACCATCAATACATGATTTTTGAATGGTACATACACATGAAAATCATAAGCAGCTCCGTCGGTCAACTTTTGTTGATTGTTCACCATCAATTGATCTTAGTTATCGCCATGAGGCCTACGTCATCGAACCCACTATTATTATTATTTTAATTATTATTATCATTATTTGTATTTGTTTTCTGATAACGCCTTTTCATATAATTGAATTTTCTATCTAAATATAAGTTGATCATTTTCTATAAGTAATTTTTGTAACCAAATTGTATTTCATATGGATTATCAAGCTGGATCCCCGTGGTCAATCACGCATTGTGAACAGCCGACAATAAAGTTGTTTTTCTCTCTTAAATACAGCATTGCACATATTTCGATATGCGCAATGTTGAAATTCGTAATTAATAGCATGCACTAGTTGAAGCATGCAACTATTTGCATGCTTTAGAAATGATAATAATCAACAAATGATGGATATGATCAAGTATTAAACGTTATTGAGTAGATCGAGGCAAAAGTTGACCAACGTGTTGTTTCAACTCAGTGTAGTTGCGCTATTGGATGAGACATGTGGAGAAAAATTTGTTCGGGCTGAGAGTTATTGAAACGTATTTCAAGAGAGCTTTTGGACATTCAATGTATCTGCTTATTTACTCGATACAAACGCTCTGAGACTACGTAGACACAGAAATAACAAAAACGCTTTCGAAAAACTTTCTTACTTTATGTTCATTTGGTACTCACAATCTGGATGGTGTATTTACTAGTGCGGAGAGAAAATTTCCACTGACAAGTCAGTCAACAATACAACACTCCACCGCAGCTTCATAATTGTCACGTATTGAGTAATCAATAGATGATAGAAAATGAATGTGGAGTATAACAGAGAATCTGTAATCAACTTCAATTATAATCTTATCGATTTGACCACAACGTGATGCAATCGAACCGATCTTCTCGAATTCATCCGATGCCTCCGAATGATATACCAGTCGATGATTTGGATCCAGAATATGGTCCAGTCAATAGCATCAACAAAAGAAAACTGCGCGAAGAAAGACACCAGCTCAGAACGGATTCCATCTCCGTGCCCACAAATGTTCTCTCCAGCATTACGCCTGTTATCTACGTAAACAAATCTCTTGGACTAGTGTGCTTCTGTATACTCAGGACTGATGACGTTACTAAACTCATCACGTCTCCTTGTGGATCTGCTAACAATTTGGCAGTAATAATCACAGTAATAATATTGGGCGTGTTTGGTTCGTCAACTTATTACTCTACACTCCAAGATCCTTCCAGTCTGGAACTCATAGCAGACTCCATCACAATATGGACGCCGATAATAAAATTACTATTGTACTTAATAGGGGCTCAAAGGCAACGAATAATTGTGCATAATATCCACAGCTTACACGATATTGATGTCAGGATGAAACAAAGTAATATTGACATTCCACATGAACGGAATCAACGAACAATGGTGATGATTCTTCTCCTGAATATGATCACTGTGCCTTGTATAGGAATAGCTGACTTTGGATACCAGTATCAAGATCCATTCAGTGTTGATTTCATAGTGAGGACACTGTTCTTTGCAATGGTTGACGTTATGACCTCGCTAGCAGAATGTCAGTTCCTCTTCTGGATGGTAGCAATGAGACAAAGATTCCATCTGCTGAACTCCCGACTCAAGGAGTCGAGTCATGATGATTCGCGGCTTATTCACAACTTGGCGGAAATGCACTCATCCTTAGTTGAGTTATCAGAGAAAATAACATCATTGTTCTCATTTCAACTACTCTATAGTATGACGGCGTATTTCATACAGATATTAATGTGGAGCTATAATGTCGCTTTGATAAGCGTTTCAACAACTATGAATGCTCCAATGTACGCTAGTCTGAATTGGTCAACGTATTTGATTTTCTACATTATTAACGCCATCATTATTTGTAGATGTTCTGATTCAGTCAGTCATGAGGTAAAAATATGTACATGTGGATGGTGTTTTTGTAGTTTGTCACACATTTCACCAAGATCTGAGATGATGTACATTATTCTGATCAACAGGCAAATTTCACGGGAGTTCATGTGAGTCGAGCATTGATGCAAGCATCAAACCCTCAAGTAACAGAAAAGGTGAGTGGAGTCCAGCCAATGCCGATTAATTTGCAACCACATTTTTCCAAGTTGAGTTTCGACAAGTACGCATCAGGCATCAGTCTACTTTGTTCATCGAACTCAAAATAGAAATATACATCAAGTATATACTTTCAAATTCGATTCCATTTCTAGAATGCGAATCATTCAGATTCTTGAGCAAAGTCTCGGGGAATATACATCAAGTATATACTTTTAATTCCGATCCCATTTCTAAAATGCAAATTATTCAAAATATTGAGTCACGAGTGGAACATTGTAAGCCCGATTCTTCTTCATATTGTTTGGTTTCAGTTGCGAGACTTCTCGGCCCAGTTGCTTCACCAGAAATTACACATCTCGGCTTGTGATTTCTTCGACATCAACTTGAATCTCCTGTACTGCGTGAGTATATCAATTCTCGTTGTTAAAGCATGATGAAGTGATACCAACCTATTTTATCATGATATAAAGAAGGTGACCCAACTCGGGTCTCGATAATGAAATATTTCCGGGGTCAGAATCTGAGCCCAGCGTCCCGATTGCATGTAGTGCAACTATCGCTTTTATATCGAACTATTTACAACAACAATGCTTAACAATGTTATACACGGCCCAGTCGATTACGAGAATTATAGATTCTTTCAGTTCAACAATGCCACCGGTATACAGTAGCCACTCTCATTTACATCTGGTTCACAAGGGGATCAGATGAATCGAGACAGGTAATCGGGACGATTGGCTGTGAAATGACTGCAAGGAACCACAAAATACAGTCTATATTATCATGATGTGAGTTGGGGAGAACCTTCTTCATATTATGATAAAATAGGTCGGTATCACAACATCGTAGTTGAAGGATGCACATCGAGCTGTCAATACAATTTTTACAACCAGACACCTGAATTAATCGTCAGAAATTGTTTCGAAGCCACAATAATCGACAAATCATAGTAACTCCAATTATATCTGTAATTTTCAGTCTTGACATAACTTCTTGAAATCGAAACTAGTTATGAAATTAAATTAAGAATTAAATAAATGGAGATTAGTCATTTTTTATCCACTCAATTCTCTAGACGTTTCATTTCCGTCTTCCAATTCACTAGAATTGCTGAGAACTATTCGGGTATAAAAGGAAAAAACTATTCTGAAATATCCAATCAATGAACTACTCCCAAATATCGTTATAGAAAAACAATAATACAATAATTAACCTAAAATTATCGATTTGTTGTCAGATGGCTTGTGGAGTGACAACATACCTTATCATACTAGTGCAGTTCAGGTTGGCGGAAGAAAAGTCTGACATATCGACAACATTCAACAACACGTTCAAGGCGAGTTAAAACGGTAGTGAAATGATCACATGCACGCCAGCAATATAAGATTCGAGTGAACATTGTGAATAGAGTAAATTACTTCGAAGATCACTTGTTGATTGGTTTATTTCAACATCATGATCGTGATGAGAGAATCTTTGGAATCAGTTCAATGGATCCAAGAGAAACTGACTTTGAATTATTTTTGTGAATTGCAAATGATATTTGTTGGTGTATGTATGACATAGATACTGACAAAATATGTATTTCAAATTATATTTCTTCTGCTTGCATCCATGACAGAATGCACATGAGCCGTAGTCATGACCCATAGGAAAATCTATAGATGGTGAAATGTGATATTCCTTCGATACAATTTTAGTGTGACTCAATCAGCAAACTGTGATTATCCTGGTACCAGGTGGAACAAATGAAAATTAAAATACTTGTGATGAGGATAAGGCATATTCGATCTTCCTTTCATCCCCTTCTTCTTTTTTTCATCCGCCTCAGTATTCTTCCTGAATCTTCTCCATATTCACCACCATATTTTTTTGAAAGGCTACCAACAGGTTACCTAAAGATTACCAAGAGGTTATCTGAAGATTACCAACAGGTTACCGGAAGGTTACCACATACATTACTGATAGCCATGCAATATTGGGGTACGAATGAGAGGATGAAAACGGAACGAATTGATGAAAGTTGGAACAACGACAACATAAATGATTGCCTCATGAGTTATGTGAGGCTCGAACCCATCCTTGATATCACTTGATGTTTCAAAGCCGCATGATGAGGTAAGGAATGAGAAGGAAAGAGCAGCTTTTCTTCTTTCTATTTATTATAATATCAGTCTCAATTTTTGTTTTAGAATTCAATTCTGACTCTTCGAATCGGGAAAATGCGCATGATATCAATTTGTCTTATTTTATGCAAATGAAAGCTGAATCAGTTCCTGGAACTTTTTTTTAAATTTCTTATCGTTTTTGTTGCAATCTATAGTGCTGTGAGTAGATTTGTTCACTCTTTGGGATATATTCCATCATCCTCCTACGTAATCATTGATTCTCTTGTTTAGGTCCACACGAATTATGTTCCTTGCGGATTGCAAGTTCTCAAATTGATTTTAATAATGCCCATAGGCTATCATGCAAGCATTTACATGAGGAAAGTATAATGTTATGTTGCCCGCACACAATTCTATTCTCTCTGAGCGGACTTCGTTTGTATGTCAAAAATAGATGCTAGAATATAGAATTTATGTGCTACTCCCTAAGTTTTTTATTTATTCTGTATACATCTCACATCATCACATGCATCCATTTCCATGGTTATTATACAGTTGAACTCATGATATGAATTGATGGACGGAGGAATACTGAGAAGATGATTCAAAAATTTGATACATTCGAATATCATGTTTGAATTTGTATAGCTGTGCTATTATGTGAGATAAGTCAATTATTTCAGACTTTTGTCAGAATATCATAAGGGATATTCGAAACATTGGCAGAAATCCAACTCCACGGTAATATCTGAGTTCGATAAAAACATGTTTATTGACATCGCTATTGTGACATCAATATGAATCCCAACGGCGGTACTTCCCATTTATTGCATTTTTCATGAATTTATGGTTCAGATGTGTCATTTTCCCAATTAACTTCATACTGAAGTGCGAATTTAGTGTTTCTATCCGTGGAAACACACCATGGATATCTTCGAAAACGATCAAAATATAATATGGAAATTTACATCAGGTCAAACGATCGTAAAATGGTTGAATATGATATCATGTTATTGGATCCATGTTAATATCCGACTTCATAGCATGATGTCATGAATACGTATTTCATTTTTCAAAATACTTGTTCAATCAGTTTGATGCAAACATGTGCAAGTAACATCCAAATAATTGAAAATTAACGAAGTATACGATTTCCCCAAAAAGTGAGTAGCCTCCTTCGAGAATTTGGTGAAATATATTCTCTTGATGAGCGTGATTCAATTCATTTCCATGTTGAGAATATACCTGATTGCTATGCAGATTGAATTGTGATGAGGAGTGATACTGTTCCTGAATATCTCAAGTAGTTCTAGTAGTCCTTATCAACATAGATTTGAACCCATAGAATATTGAGTTATTCATTGGTTCGCTGCATAGAATTATTTCAGTTCGACTGATACAAATCGAATAACATATTTACATAGAAGTTGAATAACATACACACATATTAATCAACAGCTCTCGATTATCCATTATTTTTTTATATTCAGCAACGAATTACTCGCAGTGATGGCACTGAAGAAGTTATATACTCATCCTCATAAATTGTTATATCTCATATATATATATATATATATATATATATATATATATATATATATATATATATATATATATATATATATATATATATATATATATATATATATATATATATATATATATATATATATATAGATATAGATATATATATATATATACATTAATATATATATATATATATATATATATATATATATATATATATATATATATATATATATATATATATATATATATAAGTGACTATCATGAAATTGGCCCCTCCCATGGACAACGCGTTAAAAAAGGCAAAACCAGAGTCACTAACGATAATCTCGACGATACAGATGGGTATACTAATGATGCACTAACGAATGGAAGAATAATAGTATCATATTCTGAAATGTGAGGAGCCATTTTTTCACGGACGTCAATGTATCCTGATCAACCCTGTCAAGAATCAACCAATGTTGATAAATATATTTACGAAGTATTTCAAACAATCCGAAGCCAATTATTTTCCCCCGAACATGTCATATGAAAGCATCTCTCTAATGCACCCTCCTTCTTGAGAGATGAACCTCACGTATTCTTGGCGGACACTGATAAAATCCAGGGTAGAAAGTAGATCGAGCAGTAGCCAGAAGAAGGCGACGTAGTGAAATGTACATACCACTTTGAGAATGCCTTCAAACTTTCTAACTCAAACATTTCATCTCCCACTTCAAGACTTTCTTGCAAGTCAATTTGCATTTATCCACGCAGTTTTTCGGCATGCAAAACGTTGAGTCAATAAAAAATTCATTCGACAGTCAACCGAGATTTTTGAATAATCTCTGTTTTGTTGTATTTCTCCAAAACCCGATCGAAACTGGGTTCCATGATGGAAACTTTGGCTCACACGGCCATAAAAAGACGGAATATTGTTATGCGATTTTAGCGTAGTGGTAAAAATATCAGAGCCGAGAGAGTTTTTCATTTCTCATGCATACAATCAGGAGATAGTACTAAGAAGTCGAATTCCCCTTTTATTCACACATTCCCCATTGGCGCGCATCATTCAGTCATGTTCCACTTGACTGGTCCCTGTAGTATTAAATATAATTCCTATTTTCACCCCATTCATCGTTTTTCTTTCAAATGGCGAGGCGGCAAAAACTGCGAAAATATCCATCAAAATAATCGAATATTCATAACACATCTAACAAATAAATAATATGTATTTGCCCACTAATGAGGTGGCATTACTTGAACTATTGTACAGAGACAGTTGAGAGCATGTCGCTAGCGCAATGAACCGTAATTCAAGATACCGGGTTTCAATTTCCGTCATGGTCGAGCGACTGTCAACCATCCTGACTGAGAGTGTTCGTGATTCTCCTCAGTTATTACAGTAAATACAAGCTGGAATTGTTGAACATTATCGAGCCACGACAATCCAATGTCAATCATTTCAACTGACTGAACTTGAAGGAATAATTCATTGAATGTTCTGCATTGGTTTGGGCCTATATTCAATTAGCTTAGCGATCAATTAGCGGATTCAATTGAAATATTCAATTATCAATCAATTCACTCATGTGACTCTATTCCTGATGAGGACATCTGAATTTCTGACTACAAACTTTGAATCAATCTATGAGTTTGAATGACTATGATATTTCCTCATACAACATTAGATGATTAGAATAGGGTTGCGGTAATCGGTATAATGTGAGATGCATACGAGTGAAGTACACGTGTACCATCTATTCTGAGGTTGCTTATATGAATATATGAATGTATGTGTGAATTGAGCAATGAATGTAATGAATGAACGTATGAACACATGTATCAACAAATTCACGGATATAATAATAAATTAATGATTAAATGAAATGAATAAATACATTTTTAAAAATATATAAAATGTACGAATGTATAATGAAACCTCTCTATCGTTAACTACGATCAAACTGTGTACAATTCTCAGTTATTTTAACTGTTTCAAGCAAAATGACCCAGTCCCTGACAAGCCGTTGAACACAAAAATGTAATATTTATTTGATCTACTCTGACAATACTTACAATTATCTTATGAATCAATACTTTTCAAGATGTGATTAGTGAACAAACAGATAAAGGCATTCCAAATCAAACCCTTGATCTTTTCTTATGTATGATGCAGAAAAAAAGCTCAATGATAACACCATAAATCTCGTCTGCGATGCAATATTACTTCAAATAGGATCTCGAACATGGCTAGGAATGTTCGAGTACATAGCAGTGTCCTAATTATGGTCAGTTCGATATCATAACTATCTCTGTGAACGAGCAGAGATCCACTCGTGGCATTCATCTACTTGTAAACAAAATAATAATGTTCCGATCGTTCGTCCACCTGAGTCACATCATGAGCGCACGGGTGGTTCGTTCCTTCATCATCCGTAGAAACAATTGGATTCATATCCATGATTGGAGGTTCCAATCGATCGTTCACCCTACACCACACCATAAACAAACGAGTGGTTCGCTCCTTCATCATTCGATCATCATTCGTAGTGCACTATGAAAGGTTACGATCGATCATCCCCCCTATATCATGCCATTAACGCATGGGTGTTTCGCTCTTTCATCATTCGTATACAGACACAATTGCCTACTTATTTTCAACATAGAAGGTTCAAGTGTGCATTACGAGAGGATTATTAAAATCGTAATATAGCACACAGTACATTCAGAGTTTGCATATTTGCATACTTATGATTTATGTCCGAATAGCTTGTCTATAACAGATCTCCGAACGAAACTTGGCAAAATGTTATAATTATGTTTAAACTTGTTGGCGAACAATACTGAAATGGGTATGGAGAGAGATGTAATGGAAAGTGAGAAATCTCGGCTTTATGATTGACGGAAATGTGAATTAGAGTAGTATGAGAGGAGGGTGAGGGGTAGAAGAGGGGGATGACGAAGAGAAGTTTTGTTTCACCAAATTAAATGACACTTTGAATGGAGTTTGACTATATTCGAATTATCGATCTTGAATCTTTGACAATAGTGGTTTCTTGTCACTTTCAATCTCAGAACCAGAAGCGAGATAGATAGAGAAGAAGAAATATGAAGAAAGGAGGAAAGAGAGAGAGAGAAAGAGAGTAAGAGAGAAAGAGAGATATATATTATATATATATATATATATATATATATATATATATATATATATATATATATATATATATATATATATATATATATATATATATATATATATATATATATATATATATATACTTATAGAAAAAAAGAGATTTGGACCTCTTTCTACAAATACTCATCCAGAATGTATACCCAATCTGTTCACATAATGTATCATCCTATTCAATCTTTACCGTGGGATTAGAACAGTCGCTGGATGTGTCACAACGACGTATCAGGAATACTACGATCATTTCTGATATAAATTCCGAAATATTTTGTCTTGATACTCAATATGGTGGCAAATCAGAGTTGTACCCATTCACTGCAAAACACATTTATGTACACACTCACAGCAAGCCATATGCATGGAGGTAAATTGGGTGGTATAAAAATCATCGGTCATCAACATTTACATGAAACAGCTTGAATATCATTATTTTACACGCATGCGTAATATTTGGGTTTCGTCCTTCTCAGATAGCCGTAGTAAAGACTTTCATCTCATACCAGTGAAAATCGGACATTTCGTTCATCTGATTTTGTTCACGCGACATACAGATCGAACAAGGTAGCCAATCACATTGGCATCTTTCATGGACATTGGTGTAATACCAGAATAGGTTGGATTATTTTTCTCGAGCAGAATCAGTTCAACGGTCAAGAAAATAAAAGAATCAAATAGATTGCGAAAAGTCGAAAATTCGGAAAATGCCCCGAGAGGATAGCATTGTTTGAGATTCTCAGTTTTTTTTTCATTGAAATTCGATGGTACTTTTACAAAAAAAAATCATTATAGTCTGATACATATGTTTCTATCGAAGCCTTGGAGAGATCTTCATGAGAATAGATCATTATATTGGAAAAACATGAAATGCGTTCGAAATATTTGAATGAGATTCAACAAGATGCATGAAATAACAAAGGCTATGAGTCATGATGATTGCATGATAATAATCAGATCATGAACAAAAGGATGAGGAAGGCCTGATAGTTTCAAAATCAAGGCGTGTGTAAAACTTCTTCATAACATTCCATATAACTATACTGCTAACCTCACAACGCATTTACTACGTTTAACTGGGGAATTTCAAAATCGTTCCCTTCAATGATTGTTGCCGCCCTATTGGTTCAGTCAGCTGATTCACGTTGCTTCAGAATTTCACTCAACTGGGGAGTGTGTTCAATCCCACAAAATATGTTCTTTTCATAAACTTCATTCATGTATCGTCTGCACATTCGTCACTCCAAATAGCTGAGCTCCTGGTGGGGTCGTTAAGCAAACAATAATCATTTCTGATACGAATGTTTGTTACTCACCATTATTCTCAATGAACATATCTCAATAGAATCCGTTCATACAGTCCATGCATTCAAAAATGATCCTAACTTGATGGAAGTTGTATTTTCAATTGCATTGCTTCATGAAATAGTATGATTGAAGAGTCATGATGCATCATTTTACATTATCACCGAAATATCCTAGTTATCCAATAATCTCCAGTTAAGGCTATACGGATGTCAAGGTTGGTTCTTCCGAACGGGACACCACAAAAGCGATCTCATTGCTCTAAATGGCATCATTCAAAATAGCATATCATCATGTTCAAATGTGATTATAAACTTCATTCCATATCAATATTGCAATAATTAATGCATGCAATATGGTCACGGTACATTCATGCATACATTCAATACTACTTCATTGAATACTAGAATGTATAATTATTCATTAACAAAAACAATTTTTATTAATTACTGTGCATACTGAAGTTAGGGTAAATGTACTGTTTGACTGATGTACGGTATCACACTCTATCAATATGATCGATCACACATCAGAATGATATGCAATTTCTCAAACATCTCGATTTTCGAGGTATCACGAGTCAAACGGGGCGTATCAATGTTGAACAATTGAGGAAAAAGACCCACTCGCACATCAGTAACATTTCCAGTTTCAACAACACATATGAACGATGGCGGTGAATTACTAGATAAACATTCTTGAACTGCTTCATACAATTCAGATAAATATCTGGTAAAATACTGCCGATCCATATTCAACATTCATAATAGGCTACATGTTATCTGTATGTGATGGTACCTGATGGATGATACGCGGTGAGGTGAAAATCGATGTTTCTGATACATATACAATGGATTTCTTCACCTTGGTTTTAAAAAATTTGAGTCAAGCATGACGTATTTGTCAACTTAGTTCGTAATATAGTTATATTTCCAATTTTGTATCTGTGAGGTCGGACTGGTGGGAAATTTTCGACCTATATAAAGACAATAGACGCCCCAAGAAATCGAAAATTTCCAAAGTTGGTGAAATCTAAGCTTTCGTATAAGCTTATACCCACTATAGAATGTCACGTTGTTCACTACTTTTTGCCTCAACCGTAATATTTTTGACTGAGTTTTCCTATTCAAATGAGAAGTGAGCCACTTAAATGTGGTTCATGATGCGTACACTTTTGTTCACTTGTATTCGTGGAAAAAACGATCTCCCACCCACAACACAAAGATAAATATTACCGTTCATAACTGAACAGCGGTATAACGGTTTTGGAGTATATGAGGATTTTTATGACGAGGTTAACGATACGAAACGCAACTGCATCTTTTGGAAGCGTCAGATCTTCAACGTTGCAGCAAGGACATTTAATTATCGTGGTCTATTATCATTATTCAATTGGTATAGGAAACATTCCTCTTTCATGAAGACAAGTATAGTCCATAGTATTTTAATAGTGGTATCACTGAATCGTTTTGATTCCTAAGTTTTTCATTCGATCAGTGATGAAATATGATATGTATTGATGCGATATTTCATCGGTCAGGATGTTGGAAGACTAGGGTGACAAGATTTTTTTTTTTACTGAGCAAATGTCAATGTTTGCTAGCCGGCAATGATGCAGGCGAACGTGGAAAAGTCGTTTATTGTTTGCACAGTATAATTTTGATATATAAAACTCAATTTCGTCGTGAAAAAAAGAACGGCAGGCAGTTCGAGATTGTATTTAATAGAATCGATATATACTACAGGAAATTAATAACAGAATGCTCCAGTTAAAAATGTTCCATATTGAAGAAAGTATATTCACTTATTTTCCTCTAAACGTTTGAAAGAAACATTCATTTTCAACGGAACTGGTTTCAAATTGAATGAAACCTTGAAAATGCTCCACACAAAGTCTCGCATCGAGAATTGGAATTGGAATTGTCGTGAACCATAAACATCAATACAAATTCTCGAATCAAAGAGAATGTGCTCCTCAAAAAAAAAATGGATCTTTTCACTAGCGACAGCTCAGCAATCTTCCAAGTATCGATTGAATCAAGTGAAAAAAAAACAAATAACACAATAAATAAGTATTTAAGCAATACTCATTCATTTTTAATCACCCCTGATAATTTACATCATTTTGTCACCTCGACCGATGTATCACTATTCAATTCTGAATTACGATCAGGTACAATCGGCAATTAAATATATTCGATAAAGTTAGAAAATGTATGCAACACAAATGAAGTACGGTGCTTATTGGTTATTATGAAAACACACCTTTATGTTTGAGTGAACAACAGCTCAATTCCACCTGACTCGAGAAAGACGATTTTTTTCTCGCTCCACAAGTCTACCAAAAGTACAAATTCAGTTGATATTTGGCATACATAAGTGTCACACCATCTAGCTTGATACTGTATAATTTTGAGACGCAATCAATTGCACTACTTCTGAGAAAGACTATTTCAAAGTAAAACCCATAATTTGAAGGAGAAAATACAGAAAATGATATCCTCTCGAATTGATTCAAATTATCACGGAATTTCAATATAGTATAACACATATCATCTCAGAGTTCAAGATAAATTGTAAAATGTCTTTCGATCGAAAAAAAAAGTATGATGTGCATGTTTTAACATCAATAAAAGCTTTTCAGCTTTTTCAAAGAAACCCACTGTGAATTTACGAGGTGAATTTACAGGTGAATTGTACAACGAATCGGATGACTGATGAATAAAACAGGATGAAAGTGGCATAATTGTTTCAAATCCAAGTTTCATGAAAAGCTTTTCATTTCATTCCATATAAACATGCCTATATTGCTCATCCAACAAGGCACATGTTGCGTTTTACCAGTTCCATTTAATTTATGTGTGAGGTTTTTAGTAACCATGGTGATGATATGATGATAGGATGAATCAATTCCATCAAATAAAGGGGTAGCCCTGGAGAAAACATTTCAAAATTGGAAAATATTTTGTATTATTATTATTATTCTTTTTTGAAGTGTATTTAGCTGTTATCCGAGAATAATTTTGCAATATTTCGAATGGTTGATTTACTACGCAGTCGCAGTCCTAAATAATGGCAATGCGTTCACTGCTGGTGCCTACTGAGTGTAAAATATACCTTGACTTTGATTCGATTTATCTCAACTTCATCATTTTCTTAGCCGAAAAAATCATAAGTCTGAAACTATTGGTTCTATCTTCATGAAATTTTGACAGAACCTGTATTATTGCAAGAGGTAACATTTTAATCAGAGAGGTGAAGATCAAGATAAAATCAATCATTTCAGGTATGTTAATGTCATCAAAAATTGTTCATTTTTCCAATATAATAATAAATATTACACATAGGATTGATTTTGATTTCAGTTTAATTTTCATCATAACTAATGGTATCAACAACAACATACTGAAATTTGAACTGTGTAACAACAAATGTGGAATTATTGTTTCGTTTTCCATCCCATCATTTTATAAAAAGATGAACATGGAAAATAAATTATTATGAACAAAATTGACCTCATTCTGATTTGTGTTTTCTATGTTCAATATGTACCAGTTTACAGGAACATTTGTTGAAAGTTTCGGATGTGTAACTTTAATAAGTACTTTGAAATTAAATATCAAGTCCGACCATTGATTAACTGTGTTTCACTGGCTATATCCCCTTAATCAATATCCGCAAAGGAAGCTTAAGGTATAAGAAAATATTTATATATATATATATATATATATATATATATATATATATATATATATATATATATATATATATATATATATATATATATATATCATATATATATATCATCATGATAGCGATGTTATCATCCCAAAATACATAATTGAATAGTTGGTTCGTCAAATATACATCGAATAGAGCTGGTTGAATGGTTCATGAGTCAAGTACGTATATATTAATGAGAAAATGGCTCATTCACTTATCATCACCCTTGGTTACGTATGTAATTCTCTTGCTTTGAGTCTCGAAAGATGATCATCTGATCATTCAATAATTATTCGACTCAATTATTGGCTCTCAACAAAATTTGAATGCAATAAACCAATAAGTTCAGATGTTATTGATGATAAATTAATTGTGTTGGGAAGAAGAAATCTTTATTCTCATCGATTGTCATCTTCTATGTTTTCGATGTTCTTTGTCTTCTGTCTTACATAATTTTCTCTTCATTTTGTACGTCCTCTCTGAAGTTTCTCTCAATTTCATCGTTTCACTTTTTCTAGATATTTGTCACACAATCTCTTAAGATGTAGTTCAATATTTAGTGCGTACAATCCTATACTAACAAAATACTTTCAAATTCACGGGAGAGTATTATTGATGACTTTTTGATACTGATTTGTGATGTGAACTCTAATGCACTTCGAAATTTCATCGGAAGTCGATGATGGAGCAAGGTCAAAATATGTGTGAAATGATCAATTACCATTTTAATTGAATATATTACCTGACAATGTATATTCATTCAGGTTCAGCTCTTCTGGAATACAACAAACAAAAGTTTGATTGAATATGTAAATGAACAAATGAATAATAGTGAGTGGTTTTGATGGAACCTGTTCCGTCACTCACACGAGATAAAAATGAAAATTCCGTATATTGAACAACAAAACTGAATTAATTACTAAATCTATGTATGAAATGTGGGACGGTGAACCGTGTCAGATCGTATTGATGTGCCAATGAATTAAATGCTACTAGTATCGGGAGACCTGATTTGAAAGAGATTGACGTATTATGTGTATTCATGTTCTATTTTCTTGAAAAAAAAGTCCAACATTCGAGTGAATCCAGAAAAATACAGCATTAGCATTGTGAGATGAGCGTTATACATTCAGTTTCGATTTATTTGATACCCACTTCGATTTTGAAACTGTCCCGTTTATATACTGCCTTCGTAATACATCAAAATGTGTTGGTAATTCATAATGAACTAAGAACACTCCATTTGATAACCATAAACTATAAAAAAAATCGAATACTTGAAAACAACTGACTTAGGTCAGGTTTTACCAATCTTAATTAGGCTACCAATTCAACAACTTTAATTAGAGGTACAAAAATGATATATGTAACCAATGGTGATAACAAGTTAATCCGCTAACTATTGCTTAATCCAGTTTCGTGATAAAAATGTGTAACACAAATTATAGCCATAATAACATTCTGTGAAAATTTTTCATTCCATTCGAATGAAGTTGAGATATGGGAAATTCCACCCGATGATATTCTCATGTATATTTCATCGAATATTCAATATATGTAATTCCAAATATGAAGTACCAAACCAATTTGAAACAAAAAATTTCGGAATTCATTCTGGTACGCCTGTATCCAGGTTAGAAGAAAGATCCGAACGACCGTCCCTCCTATCTCACTCGGCTGACGCAAACTGGTTCGCTCCTTCAACTTTCGCAGATACATGTTCAATGTTTGGCAAACGTTTCAAAAATATCATCGATCACTTGTATGCCACGTACGGAAAAGCGAAATTGAAAATTAAAAATTAACACCAATTTTTCCAAGTAAGACGTTAAATGGAGTTATTCGATATGCTCATCATCTGGTAGATGAAATATTACTTATACTTCATACAAATTCACAATAATTCGAAAACAAATTTGTCACAAATGTCGTGGCAATCAAATACCGGTACAATCGTGTGAAATCTTAGCCAACGATATGGCGTGATTTCATAATCAATTTCTGTTACATTCGAATTGAAGTTGGCCTACTCAATATTGTCTGAGAGACACACCATTGTCAGAGTGAACTTCATGGAATGGATACATAAATGTGAATGACAAACTTCTGAATAAAAATGTATGAGCCTACTTGATAATTGAAGTAAATGAAACAGAATATTTGAAGTGAACAATGGATGTAATGCCGAGAAAAGTTGAAACAGAAAAAAATGTTTTTGCTGTAATACTATTTCATTAGCTTGAACTTCATTGCACAGATAATTGTAAAATAACTAATATCAAATAATTGAAGGTTGAATTGGAAGCTTCTACTCTGTATATACAATGTGAACGTGTATTGTGTTGGTACAAGTTTTACTTTTTATTAATATTCTCATCAAAAACTCGTTCCTACATCCGTCGCAGTTTAGCACATAATCAAATAGTAATGTAGACAATGTTTGATATTAAAAGCAATCTTATTGCAAGTAACAAGTACTTACTTTGCTATTGAAATGTATTTCAAAGAGCTTCTCTGTAGTTGAAGTTGAGTACATAAAAAGAGGAGCAAGTTAATAGGATTCCTGAGTAGTGAGTCAATATTTTGACATCTTGAAAATCCTTAAAAACTTCGAATGATATTTGAATATGAACTATAATTCAGTTATACCTGATTCAATCATGAAATATTCAAGTACTCTCCAAACTCTTTCCACTACTCTCTACACAAATTCGTTTGGTCGTTTTAATTTGTTTAGTGTCGAGTACAATCCGTGAAATTGCAATAAAACTACTTCTCCAAGCTGTGAAATGAAAATTTTCGAATATATAAATATTAATGCACATCAATTGTATCCACATTTCACGACAGTTGATGAAGGTTAGCACATAGAGGAGTGAACCATCCGCGCGTTGGTGGTATGATGAAGGGGGTAAGGTCGATCAGAACCGTCTACTTGAGCGGATACAGTTATATATGCCCATCCATAAATTGCTGAATATATGTTTTTCCATAGATGTTTCGGACACAATTTCCTGGTGAGTGATTGGATTGAATTTGTGATACTAAAGACGTTTTTGTAGCGTGTGCCATTGGATATTTTCGAAAAAAATCATTATCTCACCATTTGGCAGGCTGAATAAATCTTCATCTCATATTTTATCACTTTTCATTTGAGTCTTATCCTATCTTAAAATACTGTTGCTCCACAAATTAACCTGGATTATAATTGTGTAGTTCTTGAACAAAGTATTTACAATCATCACATGTTCATTGGATAACTTGAATTGCACAACGGAGTGATGATCTTCACAGTAATGCTCAGACCAATAAGGCACAGTTCATTATTTTAATTCAATTTATATTGGGTTTAATGACACACGGTATTCATAACTACGATCTATTGGAGTGAGATGATGAAACGGGCAGCTGATTTATAAGGTGTTTTTGGATAGTGAGAAGGAGTCGATCGTGGCATGTTGTGAAGAAACCATCCCATTATTGACCGGAATGACAGAGGAAAACCACAGAAAACATCAGGATGGTCGATCTTGGCGAGAATTGAACCCAGGTCTCTCGAATGACGGTTCAGTGTATTAACCACTCGGCCACTCAGCTCTCAGTTCCTATTATTCGATCAATTGTATACCCCTGGATAACCTAGATGTTTCTAGGATCGTTAAGAAAACGGTATGTCAACCTGGGGATATGATTACAGATATATTCACTGAACAATACGATATAATCGAACTTTAAAGCGACGTAGGTGATTTCCCTCTGAAATGTGGTTCAGTTGTTCTCGTTTTTGATATATCTTCATCCCATTCTGAAGGGAATGACACTTGGAATGTTGTTGAGTTCAGTTATATTTGTTTCACAATTCATCACCTCAAGCTTCGAACTTTTAATGAGATGAGCGTTAGCGACGACCTCCAAGCCATTCTTGGGCAACTTTGTCGCTGTGTTGATTTGTTCATGTTCAAACTTCTCAACTGCACAAGTCATACGGATGAATTATGAATATGAAACTTTTGTGGACACGCAGACTTATATATAACATCAAACTGTGGAGTTTTGAGGCCAACATCGGTTAATTGGGTCACTTTAAAAAAACATCACATTTTGAATATCCCAAAACATTCAATTCTGGTGCGAAATTGTGAGGAAAAATCTCTCCAGGAACATTCGATTTGTTTGGTAATATGATTACAAAAATATTACACATTTTCACGAATTCTCCCCGATATCAAATTTGCCTGTTCTCCACAAATTTATTTTATGAACGAAGACACTATTTCGCTGTTCTTGAAAAAGAGAGGAGTGTTTTCACTATCCGCCTCCCACATGTGAACGACCGTAATTTTTTTTGAAAAACTTGGTATTGTCATAATTCAACTCGATTTAGTATTGAGGCGCAATCGTTAGATCCACTATTGAGAAAACTACTCCGTAATTTTGGAACCCATATGAGAATAACCCGGAGAAGATAACCTGGTAACAAATATTTCATCCCAACCTGTTAAAATTTCCACGAAATTCTACAATATTCAACAATATTTAAATGTAATCACATGCAATGTTCAAAATATAGTAAAATATAGTTGCTGCAATATAGTTGCAATGTGTCAAAATTCAGATTCACGGAATGACACTTCCTGGCTATTCGGATTGGACAATTTCTTAGTCCAACCTTTATTTCGTACAAATATATCGCTCATATTACATCGCATATGCTGCGGTTGCCTGGTTCAATACATGTTTCATGATACTTACAGGAAATCTTGCCTACGCTCGATAAGTGAATATTTAGTTGAAGCACTCCCATACACTAAGCTTCATTTTAATCCCATCACTCTCGGAGGTGGAAATTTCTTATCAATTTAGTAGTATAGTAACAACCAATTTCATGAAAAGCTGAGAACACCACGCGTATGAGTGAGTGAAATATTAATTCAGCCACATTTACTTTCACAGGTCCTACTTTGAAGTGGCGACGTTCGCCAAGTATTTAGGTAATTGTAAAACAGTAATGCGATGAGTGAGATACGTTACGTAACTGTCTATGCGTGTTACGTAGCTTTCTGATGACGTGAGGCTAACCTCTTACTTCTATTACAGATCTTACGATTCGAGTAATTTGTATATTGAATGAAGATGCATTCAAAATTCGAACATTTAATTGAAAGAGAATATTTCTGCTGTTAGGAGAGTTGGACATAGAGATCGCATCTTAATTCAGTGCAAAAGAGTTTGTTTCGAGAAAATATAATATTTGTTTGTGGTATAACTTTCGAACCATATGTGTCACTCAGGATAGCGGGATTTCCGTCATTGTTGAACATTCTGACAGAAGTTTTCCGTGATTTTTTTTGTCGTTCAGGTCCATACTAGGATGATTTCTTAACAACAGGCCACGACCGATTTCTTCCCTTTATCGAAAAAAATAAATGATGAGAATAACACTTCATTTTGTGTTCACATCAACTCTTTCATCATACACCGACATCAATTGATCGGGGTTAATAGTATGATCTACAGAGCGTTGTTTAACCGAAATGAATTAAATTCAACAGTATATTTATCACAATTGTATATGAAAAAAGAAAGATACACCTTATTGATACTTTCGAAGTGATATTATTTTCAATTATCAACCATAGGTCATAACATTTCCACATGCACGTATCAATAGAATTATGTGTTCTACCCGTATACGTTTGAAATGAAGGTAATGAGAAGAAAAGATGTCGAAGATGTCGGAATATATTGTGCTCCCAATAGTATAATTTAGTTAGTTCATATATCATACCGTTGAAGAGTCATCACAATATTCAGCACATTTGGATATTTTGCTGAATCATTTCCTCGAACTCTCAAAAAAAATATTGGAATAAATCAATATTCTGATTATTCGATATATTTGTACCAATTTTGACAAGTTTGTAGATTGGTTTGTGCCAATTTCACGTATAATCATTTCTCAATACGAATAAACTCATCCATTCACTCACCACCCAACTTATCATCAGTCCCCATACTAGGATAATATGATCACATCCATCCTTGAGGGACAAGATCGGGCTATGACCACTATGTTGGAACCATTTGCATTTCACCTGTTCACGGTGTATCTCCACTGTATACAAACCATAATGAATTAATTAATAAATGATAGTTTGTTAATTACTTTGTTTCATGCCAATTGCACATAAAATGATCCTGTAAAATGAAGCCACTCATATATCTTAACTCACCATTACTCGTACCATCGATTCCTTCACTCTGAGATAATTAAGAAGTGTCATGGTGTGATTTGGATTTTTGTCCCACGTTATATAATGATTATAGTTATGGTCATGAAATGTAATGAAGACAACATGTTGTTACTAGATGTGCTATGAAATCCTAACATTTCCATTATTCATATGAAAATAGCTAGGGTAAAAATATTATTCATGATGATATATAAAACATATATCTTTTCAACAAATAGAAATCAATTTCATACAGAAATAGGAGGTATTTCCTATTGGAAAAATTATTATCCTATCATGTACGTATGAATAACATCTTCGCATGTCATATCTCGTGTGATCAGCACTATCATGGTTATTATTATTTATTCAAAAATGTACTCGTTAATACACGATAAACAAACACGCTCGACTATCGTGTGGAATATGAATTGAGAAAATTAACAACATATTTTGCATCATTTAAAATACCAACTCGAGTTCATAGTGTTGTGTAACGGGTTGTCATGTTCCATGAATAACAAAACACATATTCGAATCTACTTGAAATAATGTATCTAGTAATTCCATGGTTGATGAAGTAGCATAGGCCTATAGCTAATTACAAAAGTTGGAACTGGATTGTCGATGTTCGTATTAAACATAATATATATATATATATATATATATATATATATATATATATATATATATATATATATATATATTAGAGCATTCATGATATAAGAAAACTTCATTCGACGTGACAAACACAAATATATATGTAATGAATATATATATATATATATATATATATATATATATATATATATTATATTCATGCATTCACGTCATAAAAAGAAGTGAATCGACCCACAAACACAAACATCATGCACTATTTGATAAGCTGTGGTGTTTGTATTCGTTCAATTTCGTTGAATTTAAATTTTGTCAGGCTGTGGTGTATCGAGGAATAATTATTTCTCGCCACGGGATTCACTATCAGAAATACAACAATATTTTTGGAATCGTTATCAATTTGAAAGCTATATCAATGAGTTTTTCTGTGATTGTCAAAGTTTTTATAATTATTTAGTTGGTAGACAACCTTCTTCTTTCGTTGATATAAGCGAAGGTACCGGTACTGTGACTATAATTCATCATATCATTTCATGTTTGCGATTTCTAAAGTTATTTCGAGTTTCAATAAGAGACTTGAGAGCTACAGTCGAACGCGATTCAGATCCATTCATTCGCCGAAATATGACTATTTCATAACTATGCATTTATAATAAAATTGCTACTCCAATTTTGTATGTACATCTCTACTAATTATCAATCTCATGTTCCAATCTCCATTTTATGAATATAGTGTGATTACTTACATTATTGATTGACATTTATAATAATTTTAATTGTATCCGTTCAGTGATTCGAGTGTGATTTTAATATAGATGTAAGCTCTCTTGGTAAGTGTACTTCGATAACGAACTGGACGATATCCAATCTAGTTGTTATACGATGAATGTTCGAAACTTCTGACCGTTTATTGTTAACATATAGAAAGACGGGCGGGTTAAACTTTCACATACACAACGTGATTTCACCTTATCTACCCGAGGCATGCGAATGAAATTAGAAAGGACGTAATATAATTACAAATGAACCAATACTCATGTATCTCCCTTGATAGCTCAGTTGGTAGAGCGGTGGACTGTAGAGGAATTGATGTCAGACATCCATAGGTCGCTGGTTCAACTCCGGCTCAAGGGATATTTTTGTTCGTGAACATATTATCACAATCACAGGTACATTCATCGGCAATAGTGTATTTCCACATCTCTTTTACATTTCCTCCCCATTAACGTTAGGGGAGACCATGTTTTTTTTTATTCGAAAATGTTCTGTTCAATTATGAAAATGCAGTAACGTGGCGATGGCAAAAATAACGATAAGAAAAATACGATGATACAATAGCCTAACCTGATTCATCTTGACTAACCTATGCTATAAAAATTGAGATCGTATTCAACTATAACCACAGTTATTACTCCATACAAGAAACTTTAGCATCATAATAATTGCTCGTACCTTTCTTTCGCTCATTCGTTTCTGAAAACGCAATCGTTTATCATAATACTATTCATCGATGATTATTCATTTATGAATCGGCTTATTAATTTTTTCATGTTAGTTACCAAATCGATATGTTTAACATGAACAGCATGTGATTTCAGAACTCATTTGTAGTTGTTCTTTTCAATTATGTACAATATTGATTGTCTCATATCATGTATTTTTCATCAAAAAGGCGAGATGAATTGTTACATTGAATTGTTATCATTATTATTACCATCAATTATATCAACATTGCAATATACTTCCCTTAAAATATTCACATACATATCGATTAATTTTATTGCACTATCACAAACAATAATACAAAATATTAAACGTTCATTCCATTCACACTAGATTAGCTAACAGGGAAACGTATCAGGTTCCGTCATGGATAAATGAATTCGGCAAAAGACGATTAGAATATGTAATTCCACTTACTTTCAATATGCTGCCTGAAAACTTGAGAAAAATAGAGAAATATGTCAACATGAAACGAGAGGTTAAGAATTGGTTACTAAGCATCATACAATGATTCGATGATGAAACATGAAATTATAAAATCAATCAATCAATCAAATTATTTTGTAGAGGTCTTAGCTAGGTTAACCTTGCGTGTATTTTGTTCAGGTAATTATTCATTGTTGTTATTCATTTACATTCATTTTTATTGTAGCGTATTTCAGTTCAGTTCAAAATTCTTTATTAATATTTAAAAATAATTGTAATTTACTACAAGCTATGCCCCATAGCCAATTGGCTAGTCTGAGGCAATACACTAGAAAAATAATACATAATTAGTTCATGGAATACAATAAAGAATTGTACTTGTGTTGTATTTGTATTGTACTGTGTTTATATTCATTCAATTTTATTGTATCATGTTCTAGAAAGTATTATCAGTTCATTCCACAGTCAAACCCTCAATGGATTTTATCGGATGAAAATGAAAAAATAAAAAATATACATTATCATTATTATCATTATCATGATTGTATAATATATTATCATGATTTAATACCATCGAATAGTATGAATTGTCTTGTACTTTTCTCAAGACTAGAAATTATAAAACTTCCATTTTCGTTGTAATTACTCTTTTATAATTATTTATAAGTATCATTTTGTCTTGCTCCAAGTTTCATTGTGACGTTCAAATATTGTGTGGACCTTGCTTTTCATTTCTCAATCCTTAGAATATATGTTATCATGATATGGATATAACTATTAATTTCATATATCCAAATATAAATCAATGTTTGCTTATAACTTGATTGTTTTTTTGTTCTATTTCACCATAATTCATACTCTATGCACATTGTATTTGTCTGTATTTATACCACAGATAAACCTGAATCAGGCCTCGTGGGCATTTTGCAAACACACACTTTTGTATACTTATTAAACTGAAAAATAAAAGGAATTTCAACTTGAAAAAAAAAATTGTTCATCAATATTATTAGCAGAGTATCTTGAAAGAGATGGAAAATAACGTGCACAAATCTGTGTGTGTACAACATAATCAAATACCAACTCGAACCTATGCTGAACCTACACACTAATTAGACATTACGAAAACTGTTTCAAATTAGTCCGAGTTCCGGAGTTCATCTAGATAGCCCGGGATACTGTATTACGCGGTCTGCTGGTTGTAATTGAAATACGCGCGAATATTTCCCATACTGTATTCAAGGGCTTCCCAACTGTGGCGGTCCGGGAGCCACCTCCGGCCCGCGAGACCTTTTCAAATAGCCCGCAGTATATGATCTTATGAACGTAAAATCACTGCAATTCAGTATAATATTTTCTGTAATGAAATTGAGAATACATTTGGCAAGAGTTGAACTAGCTGTCACAAGCCACACGGTTGGGGCGGCGTTTGAACTGACATTATGGTTGATAATTATCGACAAGATATTCGTGATCTGTCCTACCGTTTGGCTTGTGACAACAGGCACACCCAGTTGGCAACCTTGTAAGCTTCTCCGCTTGGGCCATATCAGTTATATAAACCTGAATGAAGACGTGAAGACGAGAAGTGCAATTTGAGTCCTAGAATTTGTATTTGAAAAAATCAATTGTAAGAAACTTGAATGTGTATACATTAAAAATATATTCTCTGTATACCGGCGTGCCATATTGAAAATGAGTGTGAAATGAATATACAATTCATCAGACAATATACTGTGTGGCTCACCTCTACTTTTTCCCACGAAAAAGTGGCCCTCTGAGATATCTAGTAAGGAGCCCAAGGGGCCGAATTCACAAAAGGTCATAATTTTGATCCGGCTTGAAGTTACGACAATTTCCAGAGATTTTACCATACTTTTAGTTTGATCCAGTTTTAGTTTTAGTTTTAGTTTAGGTTGATCCATTATTCTGAATTTTTCAATTTTAATTTTTATTGAATCTATTATTATCATCTTTGAGACAGTATCGAAGTTGATCGGTAATATCTTTGTAGCAACTTTAAGACCTTTGTAAATTTGGCCCCTGCATCCCAACAGGCTAGAATTTCAATGAACCTAGCCGTTCGTAAAAACTGTATTTATCGTAGTGCATTGGATACTATTACATACGATACGCTCTACGTGCTGTAGGTAGAGTTGTATTGCTTTGCTTCCATCTGATAACAGGTATGTACGTACACTTGCGGTCACTTTTTTCATTTTTTATTTTTATTGTCACAAATTAGTTCATACAATGAAGTAATACAGTTTGAACTCTCGTCCACTAAGCCATAATCGAGTGGCTTAGGAGGCCTCTCAAACTCTCAACCAGGCCTCTCGACTCGAAAGTTTTATCAAAATTAACATCGTAATTTCGATCAAATCCACGCCTATTTTGATGCCACAGACTGTACGTGAAGTACGTATATACAAATTATCATAGTCCGCTAGTGTCAGTGCGTCTACTATCAGTGAAATTTCTCCATGATGCATGTTGATACTGTTCATTAATCGACTTTATCGCCAGTGTACTTATTTGATTAACGTTTGAAAATAATAGATATCTATAGTCTTGATAGACAATTAATATTGTCATACTTGATACTGATTGTATACCCTATATGCGGCTCGCGCAAACAAATCGAAAATCCGTACATTTTTCCTATCCGATGAGAAATTTGAGCATCAACACTTCATATCGAGTACTTGAAATAAAGTTTTTGATTGATTGATTGATTGATTGAATGATTGATTGTTTTATCCAAGATGCATCAGCAGCAAAAGTTGAGTGATTCAAGGATTCTAAGACGTGGAAAATGCAACATACGCGTTGAGAGATTTGTATTATGTAGGCATATATTTAAATGATTCAGAATCTACTCACCTTGGCAAATACTTAGACCTACACGTTCTTCATGGAATGTGTCATCCAGTATTCATTCATGCAATAGCTCAAATATCAATGCTTTCGGAAAACAAGATTTTTCCTCTTCATCGCTTCATGCTCCACCTTTCAAAATAGCTATTATCATTTCATCCAAATCTAATTTACCGATTCACACATGCTTGTTTCCACAGAAGAAAAAGTCATCTACCAACTTGGTAATTGTAAAAACTTCAGTAATTCAATCCAGTCGCTAATGCGCTCGTATCCTGTGGTCCCCCTGCTCATCTTGGGTATTAGTTCGATCCCCAACACTGGCAATCTCATGGGAACATTGTGAGCCCCATACCGACAGTATTGAATATATGCACTTTATTCGATACCTGATTCTCACAAACTTTAAGAGTAACACGCGTGACATCTTTGGCACAGTGATCTCATAATGACAACAATGCACACATGCACTGGAAAAAAAATGATCGTATTTTCATATTCTTTCAGCAATGACAGAAAAATACTACAGTTATAGGCATACAACGTTTGTTATATCATTGTTATTCCAGATGAATATAACGAATTCTGCACACAAGTACATGACATACTTATATCTACATGTGGTGAAAATTTGGGGTTATTATCTCCAAAAGTTCCAAAGATTCAGGTACCGAAAAACGAAAAAAAAATGAGGAACAACCACAGTTGAAAATGATATTACGAAAGTGAATGACACTGAAATTTAAGAAGTGGGCCTACATAGTGTTGAATGAAAAGTTGATCTAATCAGATACACTTCGAATAATTTCATGATTTTTGCAGCATCCAATTGATGAAGCATCACATTATGAAACTTGAAAAAAAAATCATGAAAATTATGAAAGTAGCTTATAATGTCCCCTTAACAGGCATGCTTCGTGGTTTTCCTCTTTATAGTTCAGACCAAGATGCATTGAGGGTTGCGTTTTCCCGTTGCCCGGTCGCAAACAAACGCAACCCTCAATGCACCTTGGTTCAGGATGGTTTATACAATAGGAAACACAGCCATTTTCGATCCCTCTATCATTCTCATCATCTACAGAACTATCATCTCATAATCCTTGCATCTCATTGATCATCCATTCTACGCCAATGGATCTCACTTATCTTTATGGTGCGTCGTTGAACCCAATATGAATGAATATTTCATGTTGTGGTATTCACGTACTTAAAGTTTTATTGGCAAAATCTCGCAACAACTTCGATTATTTCGAGAAATGTGGTCGCGTATCTAATCGTGAACTTCGTTCTGATGAATCCAGAATCGTGTTACACTAAATACCATAGATGAAGAAATATATCATAGCTATCATAGATCATAACATGTAACATATATCATATATCATATGATATATATGAGAAAACATATATCATAGATATCATAGCTGTGTTCATTATTCTGGTAGACGACATTCTTCAACCACGATACATTTGTCTTTTTGAGCCTACGAGGCAATCATGAAAGTCTTCATATTATCTTCTGATACGAGTGATATCGTTCCGATAATTTGTCTCGCCTTCTCTTTCAAAGGTTCTCTACTCGTTCTCTCAAGTTTAATTTGAATATGATGAAGAGAAAAATCCATGTACTTCACATTAGATTATCTTTCGTGCTAGATAATTGCTGAATCATGGATGAATTAAAAATAGTATTTAAATCTGTATATATGCTATGTATTTTCATGTCAATTTAATGTGTATTTAATAAGTGAGGAGTAAGATGCAATACATTGAATTGGATTATCTTTGTCTCATGATTGTAATGAAAAGATCGGGAGCGCAGCATTGCTACACGTTGACCGGCAGAAGATGTGTGAACCAAGTGACGTCACTCCTACCGCTGCTCCACCTACTACATGCGTATAGGCAGACCTTGCTAAGCAAGAATATCATTAGACTATGGGTTTTTGTAGACGCATTTCCACTTATTTCAATAATTTATCTATTGCACTTTATGAATGGGGAGTGTCACAAGAAGTATCTAAAGGCATATGGGCCCAATGGGAAACATTATCTATGGAAAACAGTTCAAATGCAAGTTTAAAAGATGTTCCTGAATCACATTTCAAAATGTCATCAAGAATATGATTCCAAATCTTGGCACATGGTATGCAGCAGGTAATTTTCTACTGAATCAAGTCTAGTTCTTGTTCGGACAATATTTAGGCGCCTCTGGTGTGATGATCATGGACGTCATTATGTTTCTGGTGTGGTATTTGAAAAATAAGGCAAGTGGTAAGATGTAAATACCACATAGAATCAAAATATTCTACTTTTTGAAAACTTCTTCATATGGTGCAAAACGATTGAATCTGAGCATTGATCTTATTGCTTCTTGTCGGTGTGCAAATAATCTTGTGTATTTGAAAGTATCACCCCAGAATGTAGGCCTATAACTCCATATTAAAGATGAGTTTGGAACTGGGCAAAGTCCGCAAAGTATCTGAATGACATTCCGTGAAAAAATATTGATGCGTGAAAGGAACATGAGCTAATTTATACCATGTGCTGCAATATGGTGATCCTACATCAGGTGAAAGTCAATTGTAACGCCCACACATTGACATAATCGACTAAATCCACTGACATTCACAAATTTTGGAGTTCACCTCTAACCGCAAAGACCATTACAATCGTTTTCTCTTGATCGAGACCCATTTTATTCAACTATGTTAATCATATTTATCACTTAATTTTTTATTCCCATCATCACCTGCTCATCTACTCCCAAATAACCTATCTGTTGGTGGGATTCAAGCAAACAATAATATCAATGATGGATATGCGTGAACGGTATGAATGTGAAATTCTAGTTCATAGTGAATCATTTATGAAATGGCAATAAAATCAGCAATTACCTAAACTAAATTAATTTGATTAAATTAAAATTAATTTAACTTATCGGAAATAGAGAATATGGAATTCGTGAATATAATAATATTCGTGTAATTTGCTTGTACATATTCCGCGAATTTTTTTCTCCAGTATTGCTATCTTATCTGAATGTATTCAACAGTTTATACTTGTGTATATCTCACTTTTTTTGTCTCCCATGAATACTACGTAATTCACTGAATAATTCATTCCATGTATGCCATACTTGTATCCAATTGGATGAATTTTGATCGACCGTCTTTTCTATTCCACTCAACTATAGAGCAGGGGGGATTCAAGTATCCATCGCTCGTATATTCTAGAAAGGAACTAGAATCGTTATCGATGAAGAAAAATGATTATAGCTCGCAATTAGATTACATGTTCTATTCAACTTATATGTAAGGAAATTTATATTCAAATGTATTTCTCATTTTATGTAACAATTTCCTTTGAAAAAGTGCTATCAATTAATTCTCAATGATATGATGCACCCAAAATATCGTCTGTATTTCAGCTATTTGTCTTCTGAGATCCATTCCATTATATTCCATCAAGACAGTGACTTACGAATAATACGTGACTCACGTGTTAATTGAGTTAATTATCAATTGGAGTGAGCCTACAGTTATATAATTGATGACAAAAAGTCATCAATTGAACCAATTACCACAGAATTATTATTGAATTCGAAAAGATAATCGCAGAGTCAGAACCCGAATATCAAGAATGAAGCTCAAGATTTCGAAGCCAAACTTGGGCTAGGTTTGAATTATGATGTCTAGTGAATTCAATTGAAAATTGCATACCTGCCAAAGGAATCGCATACAATCTCCTTGATCTCAACTTGAGTAGATTTCATGCAACATTCTTGCATATAAGCCTACAGTGAGTATATGTATATTTTCTCAGCCCTCTTTAACAGGAACACAAAATGTAAATCATTTCATTTGACTCCTCTAATCAAACAAGTGAATTGACAAATAATAACAAACTAAACGGTCACCATATTCTAGTAGACGAGTTCAAAAAGTGAGCTCCACATTTTGTAACATAGTACCAACTCTACAAACTAATACTTATAATGAATTAGAATGCCAGCGTGGATTTCGTCACCAACTGCATGACATCACTGGTGGGTGCTTATAACCATGGTAACAAGCAGACCAAAACACGTTATAGATAAGACAAATTCAAAATTCAAACAAAGCTTCAGTTTTGAAATGTTATTCATGCGTATATTACGTTTTAATTCAAATGTATACGGATACATTTCAAATGCGACTGCACTAAAATCGAAAATAGATGAACAATTAATTATCACATTTCTTACACTTGATAAAATATATCACTAATTAATTCAAGTCGATTCATGGACTTCATAACACTTTCAACTCGTATGAGCGCTGCTAAATATTATTCCATCACTGTTGACTACTTTTTCATCTATTCGGAATACAAACTTTTCTCTAAAAGTATATGTTATTATTACTGATTATTGGAGGCACGAGCGTCATAGCTCAAAGTCGACTAACAAAATCCAGTTCGAAATGAGACACATTTACACTAGACCCTGAACATGATTTGTAGAGATAATGACATATCTCGTGTATCGATACCACTGTAAACTCGAATCTTCAATCTCAGTTCGAGCCTAGCCGCTGTATACGTATCTAGCATTCTACGGAGTGTCAAGTGTGCGGTGGTGGTATTATAGTTGGTTCGTGTTCACGATCTGTGGTGGGTTGAAACAGCCTGGTCGACATGCTCGGGTCTGGTGCACATCAACTTTCCCTACGCGGTGGAGGTGTTATGGCGTCGCATTACATTGGTGCACAATGTCGGAGCCGGATAGTGACGTCGCGACGTCATTTGACGAGCGTCTTAGGAATAAGCGCGAATAATCAACCGTCGCGGAATTATCGGAACTCTTCAAATCAGGCTGTAAGTGAATGGATTATCAATATGATAATTGGTTGCTTGATGACCCCACCAACGAGTGGATTATGCGGGGGGCACGTGATTATGAAACTATGAATGATGATAAGTGAAAGGATGTTTACACAAAAATCATGCCTTGGGTGGGACTCGAACCCACGCCCAACGGTGACTGTAAAAATGTAAACGAATTGAGTTGAATTTGATCGAGAAAATGGTTGTGTCAAATTGACAATCATTGAGTTACTCTATGATCGATTATTCCTTTATGATGGTAAGATCGACAGTGTGGTGCTCTGTTTGAATGAGTATACTTTTTCATTCTCAGATTTGATTAAGGAACAATGGTTTTATGTCAAGTTGTTGATGTTGGTAAGAAAAATATGAAGTCGAAAAAAAATGTGTTTTACATTATTGGATGACAAAAGGTTTCTAGACTGACGAATGACACATTGTAACGGTTTTCTATTACTTTCCTCCTTGCTTTATACGTTTCAAAACTTTATCAAAGAATTCGAAACCATATCGATGGGACCATTTGACCTGTGGAGAACCCGATCTACAGCAGGTGATGACATTCGTGTGATCTCTCCAAGAATTTCCTTAGAAATTTCCTTAGAAACATTTTTCATTTTCCAGATTCTCCTCGTAACTTACATATAGGCCTTACTCGAAATCATGCATTCATTCTTTACACTATACTCTCTGAAATCCGTTGGATATAAAGATTTGTCTGATCGCTGTAATATAATGGTGACTTTCAGAAAAAAATAATGTAGAAGTCATCCATGAGATCAGGTTTCAATTCCAGCCATGATTCCTGACAACAAATTTCTAGTGGTTTCCCTCTGACGCTTATAGATGAATACGGATATGGTTTTTTCTTCACTTCTCTGTTCGAAAATACATGATGAAATAGCATTTCATTTTTCATTCACCGATGTCAGAACAATTTCTCAGCTATCATTATGTAGTGCGTCGTTGAACCCGATATAGATAAATGATGATAAATGATTTGATCATTGTAAGAGCTAGATTATCATTTATGAAAATGAATAATTTATAAACTTTGAAATAATTGTATAACTGAATCAATGGAAAAGACACATACCTTTCACAACAGAATTCACTTTTTCTTTCTGAACATAAGTTATATACATTTTTATATTTCCTAATTCATAAATGGTCAAAAAACAGATGAGGAAGGGACCAATTGAAATATGAGCTGAAAATATATTCCACTTACATTTTATATTCTGTTCATATTGTCAAACTCAGTAAATTTATCATAATTTCCATATTTCCGTACAATAATGCATAATCAGAAGATTGTATGAACCATTCAGATTAGAACTTTATGATCCACACTTGAAGAATTATTCATCAATGATTTTGAGTAAATGAGCAGAAATTCATCAATTTCATCGAACATCAGAACAATTGAAAGTATTTTTCCAAAAGAAAGTAATCGAATATTCATCATCATAGCAATCCATAGCATATCCCTCCATAGAATCCTTCTTACTAGTTTCCATTCTCCAATCATTTTTTGAATCGGAATCTGTTACTTTGTCATGCCAAGACATATTTCGAGTAATAGTACACTAATAATAGGCCCAATTCTACTAATATAATTAAATTATAAAATCCAAAATACAAATTAGAAATCGTTAATGACTAATTAATACATTCCAGTTGAAACTGTGAATTGGCCATGGGTGAATATGTGATCAGTGTGATCTTGCTGGATTATAATCGACCAAACATGACAATTATCTGTCACTTGTTACCCACATGCTACGCATCCCATAACCCCGCGACATCGAATAAGATCGCGTATAATTGCCTCGCGTCCCCGAACATCAGGCGCACAGTGACGTAGCAAACACACCAGATGAATATGGCTTGTATTTATCAATCGTATTATTGACCTTTATCATATGAATACAAGCGTTAAAGGAATAAGTATAAGGTCACGACTAATTATCAATGGTTCTGAGATTAAACGGGATAGGTTATTAAACTCTCACGGAGACAGCAACTGAGTTTCCGTACTATCAAACCAAGACTATAACCCGTTAAGTTATGGTTGACGCAAAATAATCGACAAACAATTGTTATGGAATTGATTATTGAGATGGAGATAAGGATATCGATATTCTCGTTGAAAAGACCATTCGATAGCAGAATATTATAAAATAATAGTATGCACAATTAGTTTGCATGTTCAAATATCTGAACGTTAATATGATGATGTCATACTATTTTTATGTCGAGTAATTTACTGCTATATCATAAACTGGATTCATTGGTGCAGAGAATGTTATATACTTTATGATGAATTCCGTTTTAACCGTTCATCATAGATTAATCTTTAGACAATCATCCTTTTTAAGATTATCAGTAGTTTGTACCATCTTGTTGACCAGTAGCAAAGTATGTGAGCTCAATAAAGATGTATAATATGAGAAATAAAAACCTAATTTGATCATTAAGGGAAAAAAAAAATATATATATATATATATATATATCCATATGTATTTAATGATTATTGTTTGCTGCTTAGCGACCCCATCAACAGCTGGGTTATACGAGGATACAAATGAGAAGGTGATGATGAAATTATGGACTGATGATAAGTGAAAGGACGTTTATGAAAACCCATGCCTCAGGCGGGACTCGAACCCACGTCCAACGGTGAATACAAAGTTTCTGAAGCGGTACCTGAGTTGGCCGAGTTACCGAGGGTGGCAATATATATATATATATATATATATATATATATATATATATATATATATATATGTATATATCAAATATATATATATATATATATATATATATATATTTATATGAATATATATATGTCTAGAGGCCTACATATAAAAAAAAATATATATGTATATATATATATATATATATATATATATATATATATATATATATATATATATACATATATATATATGTATATATATATATATATATATATAGTTATATATATATATATATATATATATATATATATATATATATATATATATATATATATATATATGTGTATGAATTACATATTGATGCTATACAATATAGATGATAAGAATGCATGATCCTGATTCATTTTGATGCTCAAATAGATATTGCACGTATGAATTCATTTTTCAGTCTCGACTGTTCACAATTCCACAAATGGAGCCATCGAATCGATACACTCAATCAATTCAATTTCATAGGGCATGAAGATTATTTTGTTTTAAACAATCAATTGGACCTGGGTGAGTGTCCTATAACAAGATATGGTTCCAATGTCGAGTATTTCCAATGTCAATGTAGATAACGCTTACACGCGTTCAAATTCTTATCAATTACGTTTCATGTACTGTTGAGTTTTGGGCAATCATGAAAATAATTCACTCTGGCTCAGAAACACTAGTTACATATGAAGTTCAAGTATGAATTTGATTTTCTGTCTCTATGACTTTATCGTATATCTCGATTTATTCTTTATTGTTATTTCTCGTAACTCATCATCATAGATATCATCTTTCTGATTTCTCCACGAATCAGATCGATAACTGAGAAACATAAAATTAATCATTGAATCACATTTGATAATTTCACTATATTCCTCCGAAACTGCGATGAAATCATCATTTATTCAATTTGGGATATTCTTAATTCGATTTCTATATCCACTGTACCCACCGCATTTCTCTCAAAAAAAAAATGATCATACCAGTAATTTAGGCCCATCACTCATTTTTCTACTTTGTTTAATAATGAAGTTTACATTCGCATTCGATGGTAAGAAGTGAACATTGCCCGAGTGACTCGATTCAAAGTAGTATATATCCACATTCCTGTA
>OZ023326.1:25719447-25771947 GCA_964007535.1 Brachyptera risi
CGATATTTATCGAATTTGGAAAGTCGTGAATTTCGGCAGCATTTATCCGCCATTATTTATCTATTCGATTTCGATGAATGGAAAACATGTATTAAATCATTTCCTTCTGAACAGTTGATCCGATTTACGTACAAATTCGTAATAATGTATCGATAATGTATTCACAATCAGAGAGAATTTCAATCTTTTTGAAGAGATTTTATTCTTCAAATCTTCTCGCTCATGCTGATCTCATTGGGGTCTTCAAAAACTTCAAGTTGGCGTTCCTCAGAAATTATTCAACCGACTCGACCAAAAGACTATACAGTACTAAATTGGATGAGTGCGTGTACAATAATTTTTTTTTTGTTCAATCGAACCGTGAGACCTGTGCAGTGCTCAGAAACAAGAGAAAGATTACATAAATCAGACAAAGCTCCATGAGAGTCGGATGGAAGTCTCCGCTCTGGCTCATCCAATAAACATGAGTTGTGTATCCATCGGTACGATGGCTGTAATCCAATATTGTGCGTCTGTAATACAGTAAGCTCATGTTTATGACACTAGCTCCGTCAGTCAGTCATGGTCTCACGGTTCAATAAGTCAAGATTGCTTGCTTATTGCACACTCTGTTTGCCAGCTTCTTCCGCAAATATCACAATCTCAACTCGATCAAGGCTCAATGCAAAGTCTGTTTGAGATCAAATTGCTCTTGAGATAACTACAGTTATTTGTAATTCAATGTTTCATTATCGTAGGATAACCAATTTTTCCATAATCATCATCACCTTTGTATTTACAATGAGGATTGATATAATAATTATTCAATTTTATAAGCATTCGTTAACATACATAATAGGGAAGTCCATCTAATTTATGTGTACGTGAGTGAAATTAGAACATGTGTAGGTTTATATACTGAGGTAATAAATTGCCATATTGCTGGTAGGTGACGTTCTTCCGTGCATACATGCAATATGAACAATACTTTCAAATTTATCTATTGCAGACTCTTGGTAACGTACAATGGATCGTATAAATGAAAAATCAGAACGTTTGAACATAAGTGAATTCAGTTTTCCTTTCCGTAACCGTCAGCATATGATATTTGGAACAGTCAATAGAAAATCGTTATTTATCGTTTTGAATCTAGGAAGCCCATGACAGATATGTATTGGCTCTCCATCTTGAACATAATCCGAGCTCTCGCCAAACTTTAATTGTTTCATTACATTGTTGCAAGTTCAAATTCCTTTTATCCATTCACTTTTTGATTGATTGTTTCATTTGTTCAACCAACTTCACAACCACACATTCAAACAACTTCAATTGTTACATTACATTGTTGCAAGTTCAAATTCCTCTTATTCATTCACTTTTAAAGTGTAATATACGCCCGTCTGAACGCAACCCCGAAAAATTGGATGATATTCGACACAATCAAGTGAGAGGAGGACGGAGATAAGATTACATTCTCATACCACTTTTGACATCAAAAAAAGGATAGACAAATCATATTTCACCGTAGACGAACACAACATATGTACGCACAATATTTCGAAATAATTCACAAATATGTTAAATATTCGTGTTATTTAGCATTGATTGATCAATTATTTTTCACATTATTACGTGACCACGATTATATTCAGTCTCTGAAAGCTGATCTCGTTGAATATGAAACAATAAACGAATCTGATCGGCTCATTCTGACAGCCGACGCATAACGCAGCAGCAAAAGTTGAAAGTTCGCAAATTTTCCGTTCACGCTTGTGACGTTCTAACCGTTACAACATCGTGATGTGAACGACTTTATGGAATAGTAGTCTACGAAACAAACATTACATTCTCTTTTATTCATCATAACATGGATATCATTATTGCTATACGTTCATAGTTATCATTGTTATATAATATTGACATCCTCGTGAAATTTTTATCGTTTTACATTCACGCAGTTTTGATTGTTGGACCATTGAGAATAGTCTGTTGTTATGACCTCGATTTCCTTTATTTTTTCTTTCCTTTTATTTAACCTAGATTTTACCCACTGTTTTATCATTTTGAAAATGATTCACAATCACATTCTGTTTGAGATGCATTAAATTCAACTTAAAGCATCAGTTATCCATATTTACAATTTATTACAAATTGTCGGTATATCATTTTCAGTTGATAATGAGATAGTATAACCATCACTGAATACTTTTCATTTCGACTCGTAACAAAATCAGAGAGAGAAAACTTGTATTCAAACGTATAAAAATAGAGCAACCAATCACGGTCAACTCATGGACATAGGTTAATTGAGCAGGCAAGATGCCTGATTGAGAGCACAATGGTAGAAAATGATTAGAATAATTGATTGATTATTGATTATTTCAAAATATTTCGAAGGTGTGTGAAAGTGGAATCATCCCATTTTCCCCCACGAGAGCTCAAATTCTGATAAGTTCAGAATATTCAGTACCCAATTGCATGGTGGTCTCAATCGTCAACTTCACAAACTCTAACTCTAACAAGCACTAAAAGCACGAACTCTGATATGTTCAGATTATTCAGTACATTCGATTACTATCAGTCACATAGTTGGTGCTCATCAGTGTGGACACTAATTATGGGACTGGTGGCAATCTAGGTCACTGATTGAGCTGAATATTCTTACCTCGTGGAAAGTGTCAACGTCACTTCTGAATCGTTGTATGATTGAAAACGACCAGTGATGGATGTGTGCTACCAAAAGGCCACACTGATGAAAGCCGCTTGAGGTACCCTGTTTACAAATTTCGAAAATTGCCCCCCAATAAACAGCCCACTAGACAGCATTCGTTGGACAAGTGGATGAGAGTGGTCAATTATGATGAATATTATGTGCAAGATAGAGACAGCGAAGAAATTGCCACCTTTGTGGCTCGGTAACTATTGCTTTGAAAATGGAATGCAGGTATGACGTGGGTTTGAATCTCGTATAGACGTATAGGCATACCTTTTTGTGAACGTCCACTCACCTTTCATCACTCCATCGTTTTACCCGTTCATTCGTATTACCATAACCTGTCAGATGATGGGGTCGTTACTCACTACTAGGCAAACGCGTTATGTGTTGCCGCGTTGATGGATGAGCTGGAACATATCAACTTATCTTTGGATTGGTTATTATATATATATATATATATATATATATATATATATATATATATATATATATATATATATATATATATATATATATATATATATATTTATATATATATATATATATATATATAAATATATATATATATGTATATATATATATATATATATATATATATATATATATATATATATATATATATATATATATATATATATATATATATATATATGTATATATATATATATATATATAAATATATATATATATATATATATATATATATAAATGAATATATATATATATATATAAATATATATATATATATATATATATATATATATATATATATATATATATATATATATATATACACCTTGAGATCCAAACCATTTGCCACCCTATAGGCCATTATACTTTTGCCATTACCGTACCATGGTCCTTTGCGCGCGCATTAGACTAGCTGCCATTAATGAGGTGTAGAAATATAAACCTATATTACGCCATATTGGCTTAAATTGGCCCCCATATATACGCCATATTGGCATATTGGCATATTATGCATATTATTTATTATATTATATATTCCAATATATTTATATATATTTTAATATTATTATATCATATATCATATTATATATTATGACATATTGGCATATATATTTGGCATAGTATTGGCAATATGCCAATATTGGCATATTGGCCCATATATACGCCATATTGGCTTTATTGGCATATTGGTGAAAGCCAATATGGCGGCGCCCATGAATGGGCGCGTAAAATCCCGTATTTTTCCTGATTTATTTCTATGATAGTTAATAATACTTTGTTTTAATCGCTTACAATTAAGTGGTGACACCTGTTGCTTGGATTTAATTGGATCTTAATAGCTTCGAGTGATTTACAAAAGTGACATTATACATTTTTTTACATCAAAATGGCTGGTCCGATTCCGGTGAAAGTTTGAAACAATGTGTATAATCATCATGTTGAAATTCCGTGGGAATTTGTATTCTCTCGGATGGAATATTTTCCACGATTTTCTTCCCCCGGGTTATTCTCACGTGATTTTTGAAAACTTTGAAATTAGTTTTCTCAGAAGTGGTGGGCAACCGATTGCGCTTCAAAACTATACAGTATCGAATTAGATGAGTACACTTGTGTATGCCAAGTTTCAACAGATTTTGGATTTTCGTTTGACCTGTGGAGCGCGAACAAAAAAACAAAACAGAAAAGGCACTTTTTTCGAGAATGGTGAAATTGAGTCTTCGCTTCGCTCATCCAATTACACAAACAACGACATGAGATAAGCTATTCTATTATAAATAGGCAAACGCGTTATGTGTTTTCCGTTGATGGATGAGCTGGAACAATATATCAACATATCTTTGGGTTGGTTATATATTTATATATATATATATATATATATATATATATATATATATATATATATATATTCATATATATATATATATATTTATATATATATATATATATATATATATATATATATATATATATATACATATGAATATATATATATATATATATATGTATATATCCACCTTGAGATACAAACCATCACGTCACTGCCCTCTTATTTCCCAATTGATTTTCATGATCATAAAGATATTTTGTTCTGATCGTTTCCGATTGAATGGTGACACCTGTGGCTTGGATTCAATTGGTATCTTAATAACCTTGAGCACAGCCTTCTTTATTCAGATCATTCTTCTCTGATACTGCCCTCTCACTCGGGGTATGCTTCCCATGTTAACCGATGTCCAATTATTTTAGTTCACAAAATCGCCGATGGTGCCTTTGTTTCCAGACCATGACGTCACTTTCCAAAGATGTTCAAGTGAATCAGTTTGTTTGAAGTGTCATATCTGCGAAGATACGAATAACTTTGGGAATTTCCGTAAGATAATTTAAATTACGCACGCATTCTATTAGGCCGTGACTTCGCGAGGTCACCAACTTGTAACTTTGTTTATGATAATAAATGATATTAAAGATTTTATTCAATAAAATAATGGATCCGGAATATCACCGGGACAAGTTCTTGAATGATGTTCAAGAACATCATTTTCTTTGTTTGATGTTGTTTGCATTGCTCTGCATTGTTCATTGCATTGCATTGCTAAATATCGTTCACGTCTAAATCTGGGTAAGCCTATAGGCCCTAGCCAAAATGTAGATATGACATAACCTCAATAACGTCGCAAGAAATTGACAGATTATTGTGACAAGAATGACTGTTGAAAAGAAAGACAATTGTTCGAAGTTGGAACTTTAGATACCAGGGTGCAGTACATACCAGACCATATTTTTTGCCTGCGCGAGCAAATATGCGCGAACCCGTCAAAATAGCCCGAGTGAAAGGGCAGTATAAGAAATGAATGATTTGAATAAAGAAAGCTGTGACCTTGAGTGATCCAAAAAATTTGATCATATATATATTCTTTTACATCAAAACAGCTGATTTGATTCGTCTGAGAGTTTGGAATGATATGTGTGATTATTATATTGAAATTCCCCAGAAATTTTAATTCTCTCTAAGGAAATATTTTTCACGATTTTTTTCCTCCGGGTGATTCTTCTGAGATTTTTGAAAACTTTAGAATAAGTTTTCTCATAGTTAGTTCAACCGATTGCGCCTCAAAACTTTACAGCATCGAATTAGATAATGATACTCATGCATGCCAAGTTTCAATTGATTTTGAATTTCGTTTGACATATGGAGCGCGAGCAAAAAAATTAAGAAATAAAATGATGATAATGAAAAATAAAAGATGCACTTTTTTTCGGGTATGGTGAAATTGAGTCTTCGCTTCGCTCACCCAATAACAGCATAAGTGAATGAGGGGGAGGGTAGTGAGCTGAAGTTTATATCCGATGAATATGTGGATCACACCATGTTTTGAGTTTCGACTTTAGCTCTGTATTGACCTTGTTCCACAAGACTATACTCATACTATTCTCCTGTCTTACCAATCCACTTCTAATTTTGTATCATATATTCATGAAATCCATCGTTGAGGAAACTGATCCCTGACCGTATGATGCGATTGTCCGTGTTTTCAGTGAGTATACTCATCCCGAATTATGTACTCAGTATATTAGTAACGTTTGGTTGAATATTCAGTCTTCTCTACAACGTTATGGTGGATTTAGTTCTCATTTTAACGCTCGAGTGGAATATGTTTCTTTACATAGTTTCAGATTTTTCCAGATTGTATATAGCCGATGAGTTGGAGAATACGCCGATATTTTTGAAGCTAAGCTTCCTATGTATACATGATATGGAGAAGCTTGTCATTGGATATAGGAAGTGAGAGCCTATTTATATATATATATATATATATATATATATATATATATATATATATATATATATATTAATGAAAGAAAAAATATATATATATCTATATATATATGTATATATATATATATATATATATATATATATATATATATGTATATATATATATATATATATATATATATATATATATATATATATATATATATATATATATATATATGTAGTACATATATATATATATATATATATATATATATATATATATATATATATATATATATAAATATATATATATATATATATATATATATATATATATATATATATATATATATATATATATATATACGAAGATTATATATATCGGCTTCAGAAATCAGCACAGAATTTGCTTTTCTAATCATGCTCATTTTTCCAACTTCAGAAATATGTCAACTCTGACAACTTGACCTGATTTTCAGTATCATTAGTTTTCACATTGGAGAATGATGGAATATGTCTTACCAACAAATGTAGGCCTTATAGTTTAATAACAAAACTACGATGTTTGCAATTCAGAAAGTTCTTCAAACTCTAGATTCACTCCCAGGAAACTTGTTCAGAAAACATCCATATTCTACACTTTGATCATTTTTATGTGTTCCAGTAAATATGAATTTCGAATACACTGTTGATAGCCAGAAATATCCATCAATGTATTCAGGAAAAATATATTGATATGGGCCTCTACACGATCCCAGTTGACAACAGTACGAACATAACTATATATATATATATATATATATATATATATATATATATATATATATATATATATATATATATATATATATATATATATATATATATATATATATATGAGCAGCGTGTTGACGGAACTGGCTTCAAATTGTCATAGTGTAAACGTGACTCTCTTATTAGAATGTATAATATACATCTCTTATATATTTCATGATACATATCATGTATTTTGCTGCCAGCAAAACGCTCATATTTTGATTATGAGAATTCAATCCCGAAATTTGACGAGAATGTTTGGAATAATTGTTATATTCATATTCCGTGAAAGTTTCCGTTCCCTTCTTCGAATATTGATTCTAAATATTCTCTATCAGGATTATTCTTGTGGGATTTTAAAAGTTTCTTGAGTATTTTCCGATGAACCCGTCTAACTGGTTCTCATCAGAAATAGTCTCAACCTATTCTTCATTTTGACTGACACCAATGTTCAAAAAAAGTTTCCAGTCAATTAGATACTTTGCCTGACTTGTATACATCGTGCAAAATTAAAAGAGAAAAACATATGAACGTTGTCAGTCTTTCGATATCAATCAATGACTGCATTTTCCTATTCTAAAACTGATATTGAAAACATGACACGAAGATATTTTTTCTCGACTGATATCAAGAATGACAATATAGGACCGTTTGGATGAGAAACTACAAAGGTGATAAACTCCCTCCACTCCATCAACATTATTTTCTCAAAATATTGTATGATGCTTGAAAGCTGAGTGTTTGGAATTAGTTAGAACTGTGTGGTGAGTTAACGGTAACAAACCGCGAGTATATCACTTCTCAACATCGAGACTTGATAAATAATCAATGTTTCCCAATAAAAAGATGGATCGTTCGGACGTGACATCACAAGAAATCTCTTACCATCTCAAAGAATAATGAATGATCATAAATCATTTCACAAACTATATATCTCAGGGTATGAATTTCAGGGATGATTAAAGAAATCTCCAATTTTCTCAATATTTTCACCTGTCTTCTCATTCAATTCTTCTTTGTTCACTTCTCAAATCTTACTTACAATTGTCGATCGTTCTGAAATCGTCAGTTCTTCTCGTTATTCTTAATTATTTTAGTGTTTCATTTTATTTCATCATGTTCGTATCCATTCATTTCTCATTTCATCCTATTTTCATTCAACTGAAACGATGCGATCAATCAATTGTTTCTATGTTTGTACAGGGTACGCAACTGGACATGAAAAGAGCGTTACAAACGGCAGAACGACGAAGAGCGACATTTTCCGACCGCAGTCAATTGAAATATGCACGCCGCCTGGTGGTCAAATTAGGAAGTGCGGTGATCACACGAGAAGACGAACACGGAATAGCCCTGGGAAGGCTGGCGTCCATTGTTGAACAGGTAAATCCCACATTCTAGAGCTGTGTTTGGAAATCTGAAAAACGTTATTCAATCAGTTTGTTATTCATATACTAACACGAGTTTTTTTTAAATTAAAGTTGATACATTTCTACTGGGTGGAAGTTTTCCATTCATGAAACTCGACTCGGTAATATACTGACAAAAATTATTTTGGTATCAAGGGTGATAAACAAATTTGAACTTAAATTCGAACTTTTGAAATTATGGTACCAAATATTAGACTTTTTGTAAGTTGTGATTTTTTTCATGGCAGTAACTTGGAGAACTGTTGTTGGTTTTTCTGATGTTTCTGGAATGTCGATATTGTTATTCAGTATTCTGAATAGGCCTACTGTTTATTCGGATAACTCTATGTCGCAGAATGGTTTCAATTGAGGAAGTGAGATCCGTACTGAATCGTCATTCAGGAGAACAAATTTGATTCTCAACATAGTTGACCATTTTGACTGATTTTTTATCAATAATTGTTCAAGTAAATACTGGGATGGTTTCTTGTACGATGCCATGACCGTTTTCCTCCCACAAGATTAAGACGCGTGATAACATATTTCCATTTCATCCATTTCATTTTCATCCATTTCAGTTTCCCATCATTGCAGTCATCATTCACTGACGCAAATGGACATCAGTTAAAATTGCAGTGTATCGTGAACAAAACACCTAGGTACTTGAATGATAATTTTTCTCACCCAAAACCTTGCCTTGTGAAAATGTGAAGTCAAGGTCTGGAATATCTCAGAAACTACATGAACTTCTTCATATAAAAGGTGTACAATCAAAACTGTATCCCGTACAACTCATAAATTATACATCAATACGGCCTGGAAATTAACAGGAATTTATCGCTCCTCAGTCCATGTCTATTCCATAATGTCGTCCCAATCAACTTGATGGCATTTAGTGGGTATAGTGAATGAGGGTACCCAATTATTAGCCCAAATAATCGATTGGGAAGAAAAAATCTCTCAATAAATTGTCACGTGACCAAATCAAATTTTGAATATCGTTGCATAATAAGCATAAATAAAATAGTTTCGATGGATGGAATGGTGAAATATCAGGTGACAGAATGACTCTAAAATAACACAATATTATTATCTGATCATCATTAATCTTTTCCATCTCAATATCAAGTTCGGAAAACCTCACTGACGAAATCTAACAAGAGATGTAAATTTTAGTTTATTATACTTCGATGAAGAAATGCAAATCCAGGTCAAGTCAATATTTGCCTCCTTTCGAGCCACAAATGCAACACTTATTTGAATTGGTGGATTTTTTGATAATTCAACTACCAATAACGTAACAAAGTTTCCATAAGATATGAAATACACATTTTCTCAAATCATATGTTTACCTGTGTCAGGAACGTGCAGTTACCCATCACTTCGATTCGGGTTGGTGTTCGGTTCGGGGTGGGTTGGGTAGTGGGGGTTATAAGCCAAGTGTCAAGTTTAAAAGTCGACCTTGGAACACAGTTTTGATTCAATATCTTTTATATGAAGAAGTTTATGTGGTTGCTGAAATATTTCAGGATTTCGTTTAAATTTTCACCCGGCAGGGTTTTGGGTGGAATTTCTGTAATTTTTGTTGGTGTTTCTGATTTTTGTAGAGGCATATTGCGTGTTCACAATAGCATGACAATATATTTCTCATTTGTGATATTACATTTCATTCTTTCGTTACTGAATTTAATGTTGTATCGTGAGAAATCATATTTCGTGAAGACATCCAGAAAGCGAATTCGAAATCTAGTTCGCAAGATCCAATAGTGCGAAACCCCCTCTTCAATACTTTAAGTAAAAGATAGTGCGTTGCACTGCAAGTACTACATTTACGGACGGTACTTGGCTTGTAGAGTGACCGCACTACTATAAGTTACAAACTTCTACTAGAACATCCATGGTGATGACGGACCGTTGACTCATTTTTATTCCCCAATTGGTACATTGTCCATGTAATGTCCCTTTCCCCCATTCATTACTCTGAGGACCTTGTGATGATTCAAAATCAGTGTTTCTACTAAGGGCGGCGCTGGTAATTTTGAATTTTAGAAATTTCGAATTTGAATACTGTAGGCCTAATATATGTGCCAATGAAATTTGGAAGTACGCTGTGGTATTAAATAGAGAAAACATGAAATATATGATAATAGTAGCCAGCGCAAATCTTTGTAACAATGATAATCATGGAAAAATATATACCGCTATCGTTTTAACTACATTTTGCAGACCACATTCCATTCAAGAGCGCATTCTGCTGTTACTTTTGCAGTTGAATTGTCTCAAATTCATTCAAGTCATTTTTTTGAACAGTACGAGGAAACTGTGCGACATGTAACATATGTGTCATTCAGATTTTGGAAGAAATTTAATTTCAGGCACAGCTTCAATACTAATTCACTTACGAACTCACTAAATGTGTGGGCCATATTATTTATAGCTTACTTGTCTCGTCAAATTAATAATGTGTAAGACAAATTTGAGATATACATCTTCGCCTCTGAAACACCGGGCCTAATTGAGAACGAAATTATTAGATGGTATGCCAGAGGTACACCTGGATCCCATCATTTCAAGCAAGATTAAAGCTGAAACAAACAGCTCATCCATGAACTTTTGTATTGTTGTACAGTAAATTCTAGCTCTGGAAATAAATCTGGTCAACCTAATCCACTATTCGTAGTCGAACAGAAATTGAACTATTGAAAATAGAGTGCTCATTTCGGTGTGGGACTACTCGAGTCAGACAGATCTCATCAATTCTAGTCATAAAAAAGATAATGGAAATCAGATGGAATCTACGCAATTCTAACGAAATCTAACTATATGTTCATAGACTACGCGTGAAGTGCTTTTGCACAGTGTGTGTATATATATATATTTATATTATTTCTCAAATTTTCGCGGACATATGTGATGCCATGATTATTTTCCGGATTGGACCGCTTACCGTAGACTGATTACGCGTACGGTAAGCAGTCCAACCCGGAAAATAATCATAGCATATATATATATATATATATATATATATATATATATATATATATATATATATATATATATATATATATATATATATATATATATATATATATATATATATATAATTATATATCATCATATATCATATATATATATATATATATATATATATATATATATATATATATATATATATATATATATATATATATATATATATATATTTATTTATGGAATCTCATCGCATATTTCACATCAAATCCCTCACATTTTCAAAATAACTTGGCAATAACAATGTCCTACAATAATTATTCATCTCACAAAAATGGATAATACGTCACTTATAGTATTTTCCATATGGTACTGTGAAATACAGATACTGCATTGACACGTCATGACCTTTCACATCTGATAGAATTGACCTACAAGCTGAAATACATTCGACTACTCAAGCTGACTGGTCAACTATGTCAACAAAACCAAAGACCTCCCCCCTCCTCCCCCCCTCCTCCCCCCTTCCCGAGGAACTTCTGATGCCGCCCATGTGACGGTCAACTGTCGCTAGTGGTAGAAAGTGAAGTCAGGTAGGGCGTGAGCTCGAGTACGCATGAGGCATGGGTTTTTGCAGACGTCCTTTCACCAATCATCATTTCATTATCATCCGCTCATTCTTCCCAAACACAAACAGCTAGGTTCAACAGCTAGGTTATAAAACCTCATCAACAGCTAGGTTATACGGGGAGCCCTATAGCCTAGCCGTTGATAGGGTCGTTAAACAGCATTGAATAAACGGAATGAATATTAAAGACACATTTCCAGAGATGTTGATTACTATACAAGTATACAAATTCAGATTGAGGCTCATCGTTGTTTGTCATCTTGGATAATCAATATGTCAATGTGATTTTATGACAATAATCTTTGTTTCAAAGGCGCTCGTTTTGGAACCAAAAGTTCTGTTTTGGAAACTTGGGATGAGTCGAGGGGAGACTTCACAATTCCGTATGACCCCAATGCAACAGCGAAACTTGCTCCAATGATTGCCCGATGAAGCGTGAATATCTTTCTCTTCATACGAAATGCAGTGGGCTTATGAAAATTCCTCAATTATATATCAGCAATCACAAAAAATAAAAATCCAAGAAGAACAAATCAAACCCAAATAACAATAGCTTGTCTATATACTTTAACCAGTTTCACGAAATAGTAACTATAACGGAAATATTGCTCTACATTTCAGCTTGCACTTGATTATTTCTGAAAACGAATGAGGATATTAGAATGTTATCAAAAACATCATTTCATAAGAACGAGAAATTCTGACTACAACGAGATTCGAAATGGCTACCGTTAGATCCAAATTCGAAAGCAGTAATAGCGCCACCATGTCAACATATTCAGGATCTATCGACCGATATAAACGATACATGCGAGAAAAGCGAACAGTGTGTTTCCCATATGTGTTTTGTCAAGACGCAGACGTGGGTGGGTTCGAGTTCCTCATAAGAGTCCATGGGAGTAGATTCATCGAAATATCAGTTTTTTTTTTGTGATAATTCTTGAACGGTATGAGATATCAAAATTCCAATACGCGAGAAACAGATAATTATCATGTTTCAAGATGAAATAATTTAAAACTATATAAGTCATGCCGCATAACTGTCGAGCGTATACAGCTAAGAAATACACATCTTTTAGCTGTATACGATTGACAGCAGTTATGCGACATGACTTTAATATAGTTATTACTTATATCATCTTGAAGCTAATCATATCATGATCATCTGTGTTTCTCGCTTATCAGAATTTCAATATCTCATACCGTTAGAAAGTTATCACCAGAAAACTCTTTATTTCGCTGAATCGACTCCAATCAACTCATCAGAAATAATCCTTAAAAAACTAACATATGGCTTGTTCGTACCCCCAAATAATCCAACTGTTATGAAGGTCATTGACCAGACAATATTCATTGCAGTTTCCACGTTAATCCTCTCATTGATTATTTTATATCATATATTCTTCAAACGAGTGTTCAATTAGCCACCAGCATTCGTTGATTGAAGCATATGAATGAAATGAGGCTGCAAACACCATTATGTTGTATAATCCCATTGTTCAATCTGGCAGATCAACACACCCTACCGTTAGTGATAATTGATAGGGGAGACGGTCACTCGGGACCACCGACTCAACAGTGACGTCAAGTTTAGTTTAATTAATGATCCGTGTAATTTGTTCTTGTTGTCATTCTGTAGTAGTTATCATAGGAACTTGATCACGCAATGTTATTCAATCGCATAAGTGATTGCATATTAACCTTTGATTCCTGCTGGTTTTACGAATGATAGACAGCTTAGTGTCGGATTGTTTGATCACAGCGAACACGTCAATAATGATCCCAATGAATTGGAATTAATTGATTGAACACTAAATAAATCACTAGGTAACAATCCACGAACACACAGGTACCATCAAACAGAGCTACCATCAACAGAAGTGGAACAGAGCCTGAACATCAGATTATTAGAAATAGATTGAAAAAAGTCTGACAAATTATTAAACACCAGGTTAATCAGAGAATTAATAGGCCAATAGGAGACATGAGAACATGACAATTGAAATAGAAATTGATGAAACGAGCAAAACCTCATTGGAAATTGCAAAATAAAAACAATGATCAGCGTGGCTAATAATTTAACAAACAATTTGAACACTCCAAATGGAAACTACAGAGAATATTTACTATTGAAATCATGTGAGGGAGAATTTGTATGCTCGCAGCGCGCGTGCGTACCTGTGTTCCAGCCTGCGTGCGTATCTGTGGTCGTGCGTCGCACGTACGTACATCCGCTATATGAAATGCCTGGTGGGGTGGTGGCTTCGGATACTGTAAACGGGCGATAGTGTCGGATAGGGGAAAACGAGAAAGTGGAGAAACCGTCAAGCGGGGGTTGCGGCTCGGCCGCGTGAGGGTTTCGGCTCGGGTAATCCCATTTACGCATTGAATCCTGTAGAAGGCAAGACAGAAAAGGAGTCACATATATTATTTTAACTTTTAAACCCATATTATGATTCCCAGAACCTTACAATGCCGTTTGAATATATATATTGAACGCTCGAATACTCAAACATTGACAACTTATCACCACAATAACTGACTCACTATTACACACCTCACATTGGCCCCATCATCATTCAACAATATATATACTCAAAGCCACAAACACGTACACAAAAATACACCTTTCAGTTCATAATCATGGAACGTCGTATACGACGGGCGCAACCTAGTAGTATCTATATAACATGTACAAATCTTCACCCAATTTAATCTACTTGATAAAAACATCAACCTCAGAAATCATGGAAATAGCAAGCGATATCAAAAGCAAGAACTCTCACGGAGTGGACGACATTTCCACGTCGGTAATGAAAAGCTGTATAACATATAAAGCAGAATCGTTATGTTTCATTTTTTATTATAGTCCATCAGAAGGAGTTTTTCCAGATCAAAAAGAACCAGCCAAAGTCAAATCAATCTACGAAGAAGGTGACATCTCTTTTCTGGACAACTATCGCCTGATATCGCATTCACCTTCTGTCTCTAAAATTCAGAATCGATTAAAAATCTGAAAATAGTAAATTTTTGAGATAAAAAAACATTTTATTTGATGGTCGAAATGGATTCCGAAAAAAAAGAGATCAACAGGAGACACAATTGAAAAATGTTCGAATAAAATTGTGAGTCACTTGGAAAATAGAGGACAAGTAGTCGATATTTTTTGTGACCCATCAAAAGATTTCGATTGCATGAATATAACGATATTCCATTGAATGAATGTCACTATTAGAGAATACGAGGAACAGCACACAACTCGCTGAAATCATATTCAGAAAATATAATGCAACAAGTACAAATAACTCATGCGGAAGAGAATGGTACGAAACATAAGTATTTATACGGTACAAAAAAAGGTGTACAGCAAGGTTCAATTTTGGGCCCCCTTCTTTTTTCTATTCTAAACAATGACATTCCATTGAACATTTCAAATTCGGAACTTTTTGCCGATGATATGAATATCTCAGCAAATGGTACACATTAGAACACGTTAACTATGGCTACCGAATCAAAACTGTCTGAATCGACCACGTGGTTCAATAACAACAAATTCAGTTTTTGAAGATGTGAAAAAAAATCCAATTCACTTTCATTCTAGCACAATTCGGTACAATTTGCTAATTCACAACAATTCGGTAATATCAGAAGTAAATTCAACTTAATTTCTAGGAATAATATTGATACAAACCTGAACTAGAGAAAAACATAATTCACATACCAAAGAAACCCAATTCTGGTGAATTTGCAATCAGATCAATACGATATTTGACACATTCACTACAAGACTGGTATATTTATTAAATTTCGAATCCTTTATTCGCTATGACTGAGTTCTCGGGGTTTTCATTACACGCAAATGAAATGTTCATCCTTCAGAACCGTGCAATACGAATGATCGTGGAAGCAAAAAGAAGTTTTTTTTGCAGACCACTCTCCAAAAAATCATAAAATCTGTTATTTCTTCCTTTCTTTTATTCATTCATATTGGATAACGACGCACTGTATAGTGATGACGACGATCTATTAGCGTCGGTGAATGATATATGAGATGGTGGGATGATAAGATGTGAGGTTATTTTATCAGGTGTTTTTAGATAGTGGGGAGGAAACGGTCGTAACCTGTTGTTAAGGAACCATCCCAGTACTGACCTGAGTGACAAAGGGAATCCACGAAGAACCCCTGTAAGGATGGTTAACCACGGCGGGATTCGAACCACGGTTCACTGAATGACGGTTCAGTGTATTAACCACTCAGCCACCCGTATCAGTAATTATATTCTTCCATTGCGTTCATATCTTACGGGCAATTTTATAGGTGAAAAAATCAAATCTTCGAATTCAAACGCAGACACACTTACACTCACAATACAAGAAGAAAACACATATACAAATCAATCACCATAGTACAAAATTCGCTTGTGAAACTCAGATTTCATCAACATCAAACTTCTAACAAACCACCAACGTCATCAGAAATCATATCATCTATTCACACTCTCAAGCTGGATTTCCATGCACGCGATTCTCATATCGCGCGATACCATGTCGCGCGTCATGGCGGCGCGCTCGAATGTTGAACAAACCTCAACTTTCGTGAAGCGATTCGCGACTTGTCCCTGATTGGTCAGTAGTCTGCCGCCTCGCGACTTTGAGCCGCCATGACGCGCGACATGGTATCGCGCGATATGAGAATCGCGTGCATGGAAATCCAGCATCAGGTACATTCTTAGGACATTTTTTATTGTAAAATGTTACCACTCCATTGACTGATTCTTATTGGATGAGCGAAGCGAAAACTCACTTTCAACACACCCGAAAAACAAAAGTGCCTGTTTTTTTTATTTTCGCGCTTCACAGGTCAAACTGAAATCAAAATCAATTGATTCAAAATCAGTTGAAACTAGGCATACACAAGTATTCTTATCTAACTCGATTCTGCATAGTTTTGAGGCGTAATCGGTTGAACCACTTCTGAGAAAAATCATCTCAAAATTTTCAAAAATCCCATAAGAATAACCCAGAGGAAAAAATTCGTCAACATATTTCTTTCGAGAGAATTCAAATTCTCATGGAATTTTAACATGATTATTAAATATCTCATTCCGAACTTTCAGTCCAATCAGATAAGCCGTTCCGATGTAAAAGAATATATATAATACTTTTTTTAAATCATTCAAAGCTATTGAGAAACCAATTGAATCCAAGCAACAGGTATCACCAACCAATTGGAAACGATTGGAACAAGGACTTCCTCATTATTATAGAAATTGATTAGGATAGGATGACAGTGATGTAATTGTTTGGATCTCAAGGTGTATATATATATATATATATATATATATATATATATATATATATATATATATATATATATATATATATATATATATATATATATATATATATATATATAAATATATATATATATAAATAACCAATCCAAAGATATAAGTTCATATAAGTAGCTCATCCATCAACGCAGAAACAAACACATAACGCGTTTGCCTAGTAAGATACAACAGAGGACTATGATCTAGACTTCACGCTAATGAACTCGAGAACAGAATGGACTTTCGCAAACAATTTGAAAAAAACATTCCAGCTTTAAACACTTTTCAAAGCCTCAATAAACTATACTACAACTCTTCGCACCATGACAATACAGCATGAAAAAAAAATCAATGTTCCTCCTATAGTATATCATTAGATACAATCAGTAAAATATATAGTTGTATAAGTTGTCATTATGAAAAATCATCAGTATGATAGTTATTATATTACCACAAATTCAAATTTTTAATATTGTGGAAAAAATGTCTGTACATCCTAACAAAATAATCAATCAATATGTTGAATGGATCCAAGTGACGATATTAACGATATTATATCCAATATTATATTAATAACGATTTATCATTATCATTATTGAATAATCATTATTGTATATAACAAACTTTGATATATCCAGATATATCCAGTACTGTCAACTTTCAAAGTTCAAATTTGAGTACAATTTTTGTATCATAACTACTAGAATTATGTTTTTCGTTATCTCAGTTTTAAAGCTACCCGTTGTCTCAGTCGGTCGAAGATTTTCTGGGGGACTGAAGTCAAGTCGGGCGTCGGTTTGTGTCTCACATTAGGCTGGTTTTAGTCAACATCATGAATTTACCACAAACACAACACTGTCACATGGACCATTAACAACGTACTGAGGAACAGAACCTATATCTTTCACATTTTTATTCGTTCTCTTTCGTTTTTTGTTTCTGTTGAGTTGGATTTATGTCGAGAACTAAATTGCATAGTAGTGATATTTTCGATCCGTATAACAAGTTAATACATGGAATGATATAAAAACCTTCCGTTCCAAATGTACATAGTGTATATTTCCAAAACCAATTAGATGAGCCAATATACATATAGATGTTGTGTATGATGTATTATTTCTTTCAGCTTTGGTATACTCAATCAACAATATTTATTCTCTTTTTTCACCTGTATACCAAAATGAAAAAAATATATTTGTTCTATCACATGAACGAAATAAATTAAATAATGTACGGGGTACATGTATGGGATATTGTCCAATATCTCATACATGGAACTTGCTCAATTTCATTATTTCATCTACATTATTTTGTAACCAGGAAAACGCGTTCTGTGTTGCCGCGTTGATGGATGAGTTGGAACATATCAACATATATTTGGATTGTTTATATATCCACCTTGAGATCCAAACAATTACGTCACTGCCCTTCTATTTACTAATCGATTTCTATCATAATGAAGAAGGTTTCAATCGTTTTAATTAATTGGTGACACCTGTTACTTGGATTCTATCAGTATCTTGATAGCTTTGAGTGATTTTAAAAAATTACATCATATATATTTTTACATCGAAACGGCTGATCTGATTTGAGTGAAAGTTCGGAATAATGTATTTCATGATTATATTAAAATTCCCTGATAATTTGAATTCTTTGGAAGGAAATATTTTTCACTTATTTTTTCCTATGGGTCATTCTCGTGGGATTTTTGAAAACTTGGAAATTAGTTTTCTCAGAAGTGGTCCAGCCAGTTGCGCTTCAAAACTTTACAATATCGACTTGGATAAGGACACTTGTGTATTCCAAGTTGCAACCGAATGTTAATTCTCGTTTGACCTGTGGAGCGCGAAAAAAAAGAAAAAGTTCTTTTTTCGAGTATGGAGAAATTGAGTCCTCGCTTCGCTCATCCAATTATAATTATTAGATGAGCAAGTTCAAGTGAATTTTTTTGTCCTTTAATAATGTGATTATATCGGTGATGTTCATATGTTCCTAATGTTCATATTGTTCATATATATAAGCCTGGTTTTCGTACTTTTCGTTATTAAGCAAATATTCATGTTCACTCATATTTTGAGTTTGTATTTCAGTTTTCATTTCTCTAAGTATTGTGAATAACGATGTGACATCTATCTTGAAATTTTTATTTCAGCACACTGTTGGGTATAAGAGTGGTCAATAGACCAAACCTCGCCCTTTTGACTTGTAGTCCTATTCATTAATACTTGTGAATAAAGTCAATAATACAATAATATACAATACTATGAATCAAATACGTGGTACATCAAGAGTCATACATTCAATGTTATCAGAGAAGATACATCATATGGAATGATTTGATGACTGAAAACTTCTTGGTAGTCATATCAAGCCATTCTATAGCGTTAATATGAATAATGATGTCCCTTACAGCGACTGCCATTTGAAATAATGTTCCAGGCCTAGCTCCAAGAAGTGATGTCTCCGATTGGTTATCAATTCATAAACATATCTAATCTTTGTTAGACGAGCTTTAGCGAGGATTCAATTTGACATACTGAAAAAAATTGGTGTTCGTTTTTATGTTTTTTTTTTTTTGTTTTTTTTTATGTTTTTTTGTCGGTTCTCCACAGGTCAAACGGCTACAGCTATCAACTTCAAACTTTTTTTCGTCATGGTTCCTCATCTAACTTAGATCTGTATAGTTTTGTGGCATTATCGGGTGGTAACTTTTTTTTTATGAATTTTAGACATTTCAAAAATCCCCGTTAGAATAACCCGGAGGAAAATACTTGAAAAATCAAAATTTTTCAAGACCTCTCAAATTTTCGCCGAATATAAAGGAAACTATTAAGCACATTTTGAGAGATTTTTCGCATCAATCGGATGAGAAATAACGAAGAAAACGCATTTATAAAGCATTTTCCCATCAATTTAGGCTATTACGGGAACCAATTAAATCTATACCAACAAGTGTCACCAATTAATTCAAAACGATTGAAATGAATGAAGAGGAAGGCCGTTACATAACTGATTCTCGTAAGGTTTTTGAACGTTTGGAGTGATCCAAGGTCTGTAGATGTAGATTGGGTTGACAAATTATTTTTCATTCTAGATTTCTATACCCCTAAGCTCGTCTAACAACGCGCATCCCGCGTTTTCCTAGTATAATTCAATTGTTGTTAGAACAAAATCGTAGCAGGGCTGATGAGGTGGGCTATGAAATAACGTATGTCAGGGTTTTGCGTTCTGAGACATCGATACTTCGTTGCCTTATGTTGTCAAAGTATTTAGCTCATCCAGTTCATTTCCATCACATATATCATATTTCGTTGCATATTGAAATTCATCTTGAAATCCGGACAGTCAACTTTTTCAAAATTAGGATTGAAATCAATCATATTTCTGAATTATATTGTACTCTAAAATATGAGCGAATAGTCTTCTTTTGATGTTTGAAATAACATCAGAATCGCTTGGGAGTCGACTCAGAGAAATATCAGGCTTCATTCTGCAGGTAATAAATTTCAATATCGGTACGGAGGAATAACAAATCTCTTCAATGCTCTCAGAATGATGTAAATTCAATCATTATATACATTTTGTTCCTAACACTCCCACAGGTACAGGGGTATATGCACTCCCCCTCCCCCTCTATACTTTCGAAATTCGAATTTTCTCCGAAATAATTAAACGTGCTCGTTTTGAGCTGAAATGTGCTGCCTAAAATTCGTTTCGTGCTACTACCGTTTTTTATTTATTCTCATTTCAATGTGATGGGGCGAAATTAATGCCGAGTGAATGGCCACTCCCCACATATGGAGTGTGAACCTTTCATGATTTTGCTGAAATGTCTGCGTTTTGTGCTGACATGTGCTGTAGAGGAACTTTTTTGTGTTGCCACCGTTTCCAAGTTATCCAACGTTAAGTGTGAGGGGGCTGTATATATCAACTTGCCCCCCCCCCCTCACAACATTAGAATGTGAAATAACTACCAAACGGTGGAAGCACAAAACGATTACTTCACAGCACATTTCAGCACAAAACGAGCACATTTCAAAAATCATTTCAAATGTATGCATTTGAGCTAGCATTGAGTTGCCTCCCCTTCCCACACACACACATATTCGAATCGGAATAACTGAAGAACGATAGCAGCACAAAAAGATTTTTTGCGGTACATTTCAGCACAAAACGATCACATTTCAATGCCATCATAGAAAATGTTAAATGTGTGTGTGTGGAGGGGGGGGGGGGGGGGGCAGTTTAATGCACCTTAGGTCCAGCCTCTCAGTTGAGAAGTATGTCTTTCAGTTTTTAAGCATGTCTGAATATTGTGATTAGACGAGCTCCAGCGAGGATTCAATTTGGCGTACTGAAAAAAATTGGTGTTCGTTTTTATGTTGTTTTTTTATGTTTTTTTGTCGGTTCTCCACAGGTCAAACGGCCACAGCTATCAACTTCAAACTTTTTTTCATCATGGTTCCTCATCTATCTTAGATCTGTATAGTTTTGTGGCATCATCGGGTAGTAACTTTCATTTTTATGAATTTTAGAAATTTCAAAAATACCCGATGGAATAACACGGCGGAAAAAAAAAATTAAAAAACTTTTATTTTTAAAAAAATTGAAATTTTGTGTGAAGTTGAATAACATCTTGATACACATTTATGGAAATTCTCAGCTTGATCGGGTCAGCTATTTCGAAGAAAAAACATGAAATGTGCTAAATTGGTACCACTCGAAGCCGTTTTTACCCATTTATAACTAAAATGTTACCCAATTGACGAATTTAGGCAGAAGTTTGGCAATGAAGTCGACATACTATCACTTTCCGCTTGCCTAAAAACGTGTTTATAGCGTTTTCCTAGTATAAATTCAATAGTTCTTCTATATACAGTACCATCTTGATGACGATTGAAGATGTTTCTACTTCTCCTATATCAGAATTTGGACATATTATATCATTCAAACGTAATCACCAAGAAACTGATATCCAGATGGTCTCATGTTGTAATAACTTAACTGCTGTGTGACTAACAAGAGTTTCTTTGCCAGGTTGCCGAATGCCACTTGAACGGCCGCGAATGTATCATGGTGACGAGTGGCGCTGTTGCCTTTGGCAAGCAGAAACTCACTCAGGAGCTCTTGATGTCGCTCAGCATGAGAGAAACGCTCTCGCCCAAAGATCACACGCGGGAGGTAAGTTGTTGCGTCTATAATTGTATCCACGAAAGAAGAAGATCGCCGTTCTCGATAGCTCGCGGTCAGCGATTTTTTTTATAACATTGAAACTTGATACAAAATCATTGTTCCCCAATTGAGGCTATGGATGAGAGATAAGATCGTTCAGACGGGGCACCACAAGGGCGATTTTATCACCCCATTTTAATTATTCAGAATCAATGAAATCAATACCCATAATTTTCGGTCATATCAGTTTCCGAAAGTCCGGAACACATTATGAGTAAAAAAAAACGTTTCTGTGATATATATATCAGGACATTATCAGCATTGCTATTGCAGAAATATTATGAATGACAAAAAATGAAAATTAAATTAAGAAATATAGAAGAATGATAAATAAATTAAATGAATGAATAAGAAATATAATATTGCAGAATTTCACAATGATTATAGAAATTGACCCTCGTATTCAGCGTTACACATCAAACTTACAGATATAATCAGATATTTTATAGCCTTCACATATACGAAATTGTTTCGTCAATTGTTTAGCGCATTATTTTCACAGTCTGCATTGAAATCTTCTGTGTATAACACGCCTCACATGATTTTAAATGAAACGGACTCAGTCGCGTCAGTGATAGACGTAAATCACTATAATGGGAATTGACCATTCAGTTCCATGAATATCACGAGCTGGAAGTCCAACAAATTATCAGCACTGTTACGTAGCTCTGGAAAGTCTGCATCAGTCATGACATAGGTTTCGACACAGTCGCGTATCCATCGTGTAGAAGCTATAATCGAAGCATATTTACATTGAATCGTTCACTGGTTTCCTCATTTCCTCGAGAGTTACAGGCGGTCTTTATACTGACAAAACAAACATGCTCTTCGGTTGTGGTATTCCAAGTATTTATGATTTTTCAAAATTAAATTCATGATTAATATAATGAAAAATATTAGGAGAAATATAATGAAAAATAAATACTTATATTATATTAAAATATTATAATGAAAAATATAAAAATATTAGGGAGTTGAATATTCAAAAATGCAGTGAGTTTCTCCATTATTATAATGGGGGTGGTAAGGACGCCCTTGTGGTGTCCCGTTCAAACTATCCCATCCATCATCCATTGTCTTGATTGGGAAGCAATGATTTTGTATCAAGTTTCTATGTTATAAAAAAAAATATATTATAATGCGAAGTTTGTGAAATCTAGTTTTTGTATCATTTTCATTGTATCGTGGATATGAGTAGCTAATGTGGTAATCGTTACATTTTCATGAACAAATTTGTGTATTGCATTGAGTTCCATATCACATTTTGCTGCTCACTGTGTGATTCCTTTCGACAAAATAAGAGTTCAGATTGGAATTGAAGGCATAGAATATTCCAACTGAATGGGATGAAAGATCAATTTTGAACATTGATTCCAGAAAATTATTGGAAAAGAATCCAACTAGACGTAATGGCACTCGTATTGCACAAGAAATACTTATTATGCAATACCAACAATTTTTCTGAATCGGATACGATCATTATAATGAAACTTCGTCGATAAGATTGAAATGATGTGAGTCGTATATGCATCTTCATCATCAAGTGTGTCATTAAAATCATGATCCATCGTCAATAACTCAGTCAAGTATAGAAGTATAGCGCACCGGGACACAAATTGATATCAATTTTATAATGGTGGTATTATATATCGAAGTGTATCATAAAATCATCATTTCGAAACTCCATATTGCTCGTTATAGAACGAGCACAATTTGAGACTTGAGGGTTCACTTACAACTCTTTGTTGAAAGAATCTAACAATCGGTATCAAGGGGCCATGTATTCATTCCGCATGAATATACACTCCACGTGAGAGCTTGAATGTGGACCTTGTTCTAATATTGAATTAGATTGAATGTTCGAGTCAAATTGAATTGCGTATTTTTTATCATTTTTCTCTATCAATATTTGTCTGGGATAACCCAATCATATTATAGACTGGCAGCGAGAACTGCTTCAATTTCTACTGAGTAATTAAAAAAATTATGTTTCTCCCAGTTCCTAGTATTGTGTCACCTTCTCAATCCTCTTCATTCTCGCTGCATTCTCTCTTGTCCTGACTCTTCCTCTTATTCAAACAAGACCTCTCCATCGCTCCTTATCTTCCCTATAATGATATCAAAACCCCACAATTCACCAAAACTATATAACGAAACTATAGTTAAAATAGTGTTTTACATTGTTCTATATGAATTCATTATAGGAATCTTGAACGATTCTGGGTTGCAAAGAAATTTTGAAATTGCTGCGTCGTATCTAACAATATGATTGAATCAAAAATCTACATGCACTTCTGAATTTAAAATGCCACGTTTTATGATGGAATCAAACAAAATAAGAGCTTCGGTATATGAAATGTGTAATGTCACGGAACACTGGTTTCTGATTAAATAGAAAAGAGTTCAGAGCTTTGACGAGGATTTATGAAACATGAAAATGTTATACCCGCCGGGTGGGGGGGGAAGTGGGGGTAAACTCTTCAAATATAGAAACTGTTTGATAATTAAATTATATAATCGTGTTCATTCTACATTAAAGGCTTGGAATATTTATTTTAGAAATACTTTGTATCAAATCAACGATGATTATTAATAATAACAAATAAGAGAAACGCTTTACCCAATATTTAAATTGGAAATAGTTCTAGATCTATATTGATTCAGTTCTTTGAGATGAAATACAAGAGTGAGAGAAAAACTGACAGTCAATTTTTGAAATAATAATGCCGTAGGCCTACACAAACATGCTTTTTTCCACAATATCAATTTATGTTGAGAAAATAATAATTACGAAAATATTCTATTTTGATTCATAAAAATGATGATACGCATATGAGAGATGTTCTTTGATATCCATTCTACAACTGATCATTCAATTCGGAAGTATCTGTATCAATATTACAACCGAATACAGAATTCTCGGTACTTTATCAATAATACACACACAAATTGGACCTGATATCTCATTCCATGTTTTTGCTCATCGCAGAGAACAACTGCAATACTAAAATAACTATCCCTAGTAGGTATATACATATATATATATATATATACTAGGCAAACGCGTCATGTGTTACCGCTGCGTTGATGGATGAGCTGGAACATATCGACTCATCTTTGGATTGGTTATTATTATATATATATATATATATATATATATATATATATATATATATATATATATATATATATATATTTATATATATATATATATATATATATATATATATATATATATATATATATATATATATATATACATATTTATATATATATATATATATATATATATATATATATATATATATATATATATATATACACCTTGAGATCCAAACCATTATTACTTCACTGCCATCTTATTTTTCATTATTGATTTCTATGGTAATGAAGAAGGCTTTGTTTTGATCGTTTACAGTTGAGAGGTGACACCTGTGGCTTGGATTTAATTGGTATCTTAATAGCTTTGAGTGATTTATAAAAATTACAAAATATATTTTTTAACATCATAACGGCTGATCCGACGATTTAAGTGAAAGTTCGGAATAATGTGTATCATTATCATATTAAAATTCCCCAAGAATTTGAAATGTTTCGGATGTGAATTATTCAACGGATATTTTCACCTGGGCTATTCTGATGAAATTTTTGAAAACTTTAAAATGAGTTTTCTCAGAATTGGTTTGACCGATTGCACCTCAAAGCCATATAGAATTGAATTAGATAATGACACTTGTGTATGCCAAGTTTCAACTGATTTTGAATTTCCGTTTGACCTGTGGAGCGTGAACAAAAAAAGAAAGAAAGGACAGTCACTTTTTTTCGGGTATGGCGAAATTGAGTCTTCGCTTCGCTCATCCAATTATTCAAGTGTTTTATTAAAACTGAAGTTCTGAAAAACTTGTATTAATTTGATCAATAACATAGTGAGTTCCGTGCTATACTTATCCCCTCGAAGCTTCCTTCTGATTTGACATTCACTCTTTTACAGGATGCTGGACTTCTTCTTGAACCTCGAGCAGCGGCAGCAGTGGGTCAGTCAGGACTCATGTCTTTGTACGACGCCATGTTTGCGCAGTATGGTATCAAGCTTGCTCAGGTAAGCAACATTCGATAGAATAGTGACATACGTGATTTTTGAAATAACCTCGTATCATTGTATTTTGTTAAGATTCAAAGGAATGAAAAAATCACGGTCATTTTCATTTTTTCAGTTTCCTTGTCATGGGATCACCTCATATTATGTATTGTCCAAATTTGTTGATATGTATATATATATATATATATATATATATATATATATATATATATATATATATATATATAAATATATATGTATATATATATATATATATATATATATATATATATATATATATATATTCAATATATATATATATATATATATATATATATATATATATATATATATATATATATGTATATATATATATATATATATATATATATATATATATATATATATATATATATATATATATATATATATATATATATATATATATGGGAAGAACAAATGAAATTGAGGAAGATTTAGGTTTCGTCATCCATTGTCACAATATCAAATTGGCACATTGGTGAAGGTTTTCTTCTCAAAAAAGGAACTGTATTTCATTTTCATGAACATGTCAGAGATGAAAACTAGGATTTCTAGGAAAATCTTCAAGTATTCGTGATGAATTTGAGAGTGAGTGCGTGTATTCAACGATATTGAATACAGGATCACACATAACTATAAAGAAAGAAATTATCAAATCGAATGATATGTCATAACTGTACAATAAATAAATGGGAACAAAAAGGATCAAATATATCCAAAACATAACCTAGTAACACCCTATGACAATATTTGTTCCTAATCTGAGATTTACATTTGGAATAAGAAGACTCCTTGAACTGAAACCAAATGAATAAACAAATTGATTGAATAGTATGGTATGGGAAAATAGGAGATTCGAATATATTCATGATGAAAATGCATTTGATCAATTGGTGATCATTATTGCAAACAACTGGCTGATGACTGCATTCATAATTTTTTTTTGCATTGAAAATTAATCACTAGAAACAATCGTGAGGCTCCAAGTAACAATTGGTTAGGAATACGTTGAACACCTCAGGCAAAATTGAATGGAACAACGGTGATAATCGACTGGCATAAAGCACATGATATCAATCACCATTCCACTTACGGGCAAACTGCATTCTGCACGTAACAAACACGAAGTTAACCAGACTCGAAACTGATTCCAAGGTAATTTGCATGAATATGGAGGGTGAACAAAATAAGTTATCGTTGTGTACAAACTGCAAAATGTCAAAATCACATAAATCAGTTCAATGTTAGTATACGTGTTGTATAACTTATGTGTGACGTCACTCATTGTTGTGATGAATTTACAAAAATAGTTACCAAATTTCACTGTCCATTCAAATTTTGGTATGAGTTTGTTTGTCCACAACTTTATAGTTACCAGGATATCGTGAGAAATATTTCCTCTGATTTCTGTTGGATGGAAAATGATTAATACTCGTTACCGTTAGTAATGCAGAGAATTGGAGAAGTATTGAAGATTGCAATTTGATAATAGCAATTGGTGGGTTTTGTTGTATTTCTCGTTCAACAATGAGTAACGTCATTTCAGAGAAGTATATACAATATAAAAATGATCAATTTTTTTCAATAGTTGAAAGTGAAATTTGATCTTTTCTTATATATTGGCCAATTTCATTCGCTTATTTGGAACACAAAATACAAATAATGTCAGAAATCGATATTAAAACCTTTTCACATGAGTATGCTCTCCTAGACTCTTATTATTCATTATTACGGATCACACTCAAAGAAATTCACCGTGCATGTCTAATCACAACAAATGAAGCTGAAGTGAGCTGAATAAGATCAATTGAGGTGAATAATGACTTCATATTGTTGAATCTTTTTTATGAAAGGAGTTTTAGAGTTTAGTGTAATCTTGCCCAATGAATTTAATCCTAGTCAGATGAGTGTGGTGAGTCCTTCCATTTCACATAGAAAATCAGGACTCGTTTTCATGTTCACTCACATTATTTTCATCATTATTATTATCATTATCATCATTATTATCACCATGATTATTATCATCATCATATTCATTATCATCATATATAAGCTACAATATTATTACTTTTCGAACTCGTTCTGATTAGTCAAGTAGCCTATATTCCGCAAATATTTGCAGATAAATATTCCGCCAAATATCAATAATATTGTTCTCTATTTGTGTAGACTGTATAATACACAATTCACTATACATTACGTTTTATATTGAATAATCCCACAGTCAAGTCTCAATCTTATTGTCGGCTTTGTGGGAATTGAAGATGTAAAATATGTAGATGAAAATTGTAATGTGTGAATAGAAAATAAAATAGGAATAGTATTATCATCAACGCGGCACCGGTCAGATAAAGTAACCAATCGATTCGAAACTTCTTTCCGGACATTGTCGTCACAATATACTACAGTAAGTTGAGATTGTAAGATTGTTGAGATCTTGTTGAGATAAGTTTTACGAGAGAAATCGGTTGGACGCATTTTCGGAAAATTTCGAAAAATTTGAAAAATCACCATGAGAAAAGTATTGGATGGTAATTTCGATTCTCCAATTTGATCAATTCAAATTGAAATAGTCAACAGCTTAGAAGTAGTTGTTTGTGAGGGGTAACCCGTTAAATATTGTGGTCATACACCGATACAGGAAATCCGAGTCGAATAAAAATGAATAAATATGCGAAAGGATGAAAAACATATTCCAATTGATTTCGATAGAAAAATTATGTTCCCAACTCAAGACCTACTGTCGAAAGCATTCAGATAATATTGAAAAAAAAAAGGAGTAGGAGGTGGGAATCTAACCCGTATCCCTAGCATTGTGAGCGGACGTTTCGACCACCACGCCAACAGTAGAGCTGGCATAACGGCTTGTTGTATGTCTATTTGGCAGTGTTGCACTACGTACGATATCAATAGTTTATACCCCGCAATCTTCATGAAAATCCATCATTTAATGGAGTTCGGGGGATTGTTAGCCCTGGTATAATTTTCATTCACGTTTTCAAGACCAATATAAAGGTCAAGACATTTAAATTGTTGAATTCTATTCACGTAGGTATTCACATTCTATTTTTTTTCTACGTACGGTATATTTTACAAAACAGTTGAAATGAGACAGAAGATTTCAACTTTTTCTATATGACAGAACATTCGTATACTTATGATACTTATGAAAAATTTCAGTTGGAAATGTACTGGAACTAATCAGCGGCCTTTGCGGGGCTGTTTGCAATTTCTTTCGCGGCCGCCCCTTTTCCTGCTGCCGGCCACGGTACCGCGCAAAGCGGACTCTCAGGTCAGGAAGTTTGCCCAGAACGTATTTTTTTCACTAAGAAGTGCCCTAGTTTCTGACCACCTAACCTTCTGTAGAAAAAAAAAGTCTTTTAAAGGATTGAATTGAAGTAACACATTTTTCTTCGTCATTTGGAGAAGAAATACATTTTCATGAATCTTTCCATATCACCCCAATTGAAATTGATCCACAAGGCTAGGATGAACTCAATTATACCATTTTATTCATATGATATGAGAGATGAAATGAATGATAGATGGTAATACATAACTCATTGATGATTTTGAACAAATATGGAAATTGGTTCTACTCTATAGGCACAGCTAGTTTGATTACGAATCATAATATAATAGGAGTAAATTATCATCATTGTAGTATGATCATTATGATCATCAGAAATATGATCATTGAAATATATATATATATATATATATATATATATATATATATATATATATATATATATATATATATATATATATATATATATATAAATATATGTATATATAAATATATATATATATATATATTTCGATAGTAATAATCATGATAATCATGATGATCATATCATGATGCATGATAATAATGAACTCTCATATTATATATATATAAATATATATAAATATATCCTGATGATCATAGTGATGATATATATATATATATATATATATATATATATATATATACATATATATATATATATATATATATATATATATATATATATATATATATATATATATATATATATATATATATATATAAATATACATTAGAGAACAAATGGTCGAAAGATGAGAGAGGAAGCTTGTTTCCCATTTATAAGCACCGAATAGTATTTGTATACCATAAATAAAAATATCCCCAATAATGGGTCAACATATATATGTGAAGTTGACACTAGTGTCAACTGTGGGCGACTCTGAAGATCGTATCTCGAAAGATTCGTTCACATTCCCTGAATACGAATACGCTAATAGAAATGTTGATGAAAAAAAAATTCTGCTTTTCAGGTCCTGGTAACAAAACCCGACTTCTACAACGAAGAAATACGTAGAAATTTGTTCAGCACTTTATCGGAGTTGATCAGTCTTAATATCGTACCGATAATCAATACGAATGACGCCGTTTCGCCTCCACCGCAGGCGGACGAGGAGTCCGAGGGCGTGAGATCGAAGAAGGTAAGAAAGACAATCAGGACAAAGTGGAGGCCTACGACTAATTGACTTACAGATACTCTAATAACACTTCTGAATGCGTCTACGCAAGCAGTCGGAGTAAAAGTCAAGTCCGATTGGAGGTCGGTGAAAAAATCTCAAGATAGAAGAGTGTAGATAGATAAGCGATAAGAGTTAACTAGGTTGATGTAAGAGAGAAAAAAACACGAAAAATATGACGGCAAGATGAGAATAAATAATGGATGATATTACTTGAAGGTGATGCTTGAGAATTTATTTGGAATATTGAAAATGTTTTCGCCGTAATTCATGCACTCAATCATGTTTAGAGAAAAACATGGAAGTAGAAAGAATATTTGTTATTAACAATTTTTCGTTATGCAGATTTTTAGATCGTAAGAGGAAAATATTGAAGCATGTGTATTGTTATCAAAGTACCGTCATTATCATTTGGAGAATCATTCGTGAGACTACGGTTTCACAGGTCACAGGTCACAGTTCAATATGCTCTACTATGATGTCAATATGAGATGATCTTTGTTCATTGTTTCAGTTTTTTTTCAACTCGTAACCAGTGCGCTTAAAGTGCAATATTGATTTGAAAAAAACATGAGCCATAAGTTTAGTGAGGAATATATCGAGCGTGTCCCATTGATATATTTTTTGTCATCTTCTCATCAGTTTTATCTTCGCGTATGTGATCATTTTTAGTTAGTCCAATCTTGCTTGGACCATATTCATTTGACTTGGTGATGATTTGTAGACCTATTTTTCAGGAAATTGTAGGAAAGATAGCCGTCACAGTGATAGTTCCGACGGCCATTTGTTATCTCCAGGTCATGGCTATCTTTGTGCTTCCGCAATATCTTAACCTTGACATTTCTTGATTGCCATGATAGCTAGAATCCTACAGGAAAATCAACAATAGAATGCGTTTCTGAATCTCAATATGGCCAACGAATGTTTACAAGAGACCAGCCAACAATGTAATATTCCAATCAATGTTATTGTTGAAAATAAGCGCGCGCTTTATTCTGTGACTTTTCTCTAGTTCCACTTTTCAACACTAACAGCGTACCCGCAACATTTTCTGGATAGGATCATCACTTTGTGTGTATAGTGACGGTGGCTTACGAAGAAATGATCTCAATAAATTGAAGTCTTCAAGGAGAATCGTGATCTCTCACGACTGTAGACCTTGAAATACCGGATTGATCATAACGATGAATTCGTTGGTGAGAAGGTTCACACCATCAGGGAATGTTCACCCAAAATAGCTGCGTACTGAAACGTACGATTAATCACGCGTAATTCGATGGAGTTGGATTCGTTTTAGTTTTCGTTCTCGCTTCCGCTTTCACGTGAAAAACCATGGATGTAAGCTTCCATGCTGTGAACTCTCAAAACCACAGTTTCAGTATATGAATCAAATTTTGTTCGATTTCTTCACTGAAGATTGAATTGGTTCACTCCAAAACAGAAGTTTGATCGAATACGCGCACTGAATTCGGCTCCGATTTGTCGATGAATATCGAACGACTGAGAACAAACAAACAAACAAAAAACAGGAGACGCTCCACAATAGTGTGATTAAAGTCTCCGCTATAGCTCATCCAATAATTGAATGCATATATATTTCGTCGCTCAAGTAGAGAGGTATGTTACCATTACGGGAAAGCGATTATCAAAATCCCATGAGAACTATTTTCCTCAAAATAATGAGAATCGCATGAACGCAGTTCATGACTTGACGATATTTCAACTATTTTTACCCCACCAACCAGCGTCTCGATCGCTAGACGACACTCTACACCATCAACCTTACAGAACAAATCTCAGTCAGTTTCATTGCATTTGGGGTAACAGAATCGAGTACTTACTCTCCAACTGTCGACTTTTCAGAACTTTCAAAGCTGAACTACTCTTTCAACTCGCATGCACATTACAGCACTGATCGATTCGCCTTTGCTTTTAGTGTCGAAAGGATTCAACTTGAAAGTGTAGTGTTTTGTTGTGACTGATGAAAAAAAAAGTGAATTGAATCGAGAAAGCTTTGGTATCCTTCCATCCAAGAAATAATGTCTTCCTAGATTTGAAATGAGTGACTTCTACAGTTTGAAACGTAATTGGCATTTGACAATAATGATAGGTGAATAAAAAGGTGAAAAAGTCGATGGACTTCTTCGAACGTGTTTTGTCACGAAATATACGGCGTAATTTTCAATATTTTCTCATAATTTTGAAATGAGAATTATGAACGATGTGTTATTGCCTCGTAGTCAGCTCGTTGATGCTTTACCTAATATTTGTTATTCATTCAGATAACACTATGCAGCAAATTTGTCTAATTTGTTTGACTTCTTCCTCAAGCTGACGTTGTGAACTCGTTTCAGTACATAGTTTCATGATGAAATTCAAGATTTTTATTTTTATTGATATAGAAGTGATACGAAACGATTAATCAATTGGGTGATAATTAATATGGTGAAAAATGGATCAAGGGTGAGAACAAAATCACATACGAAAATGATGAATATTGGTATTACTATGTCTGTATCACTATATTCATATTACTATATCACTATATCACTATATCATTAATTAGTAGAGTGATAGGCCTAAAATTATAACATTATAGGCATATCACTGATTTAATTTGTCGATTGTGTTTAATGATACATTTTACATCTGCTGCCAATGGAAAGAAGTGATCATTGCCCAAGAGACTTAGTTCAAAGTGGAAGATATCAACATTCGTGTGTTTATACTGAAATACTTTCATCTACGGCGAAAAATTATGGTCACAGACAGCGCAGTCCGGGGGTTGAAGTTCATTAGTTTTAAATAATCAAAATGGGGTGGTCAGATCGCCCTTGAGGTGCCCCGTCCAAACGATCCTATCTTTCATCCTTAGCCTTAATTGGGGAACAATGATTTTGTATCAAGTTTTCTCAAAATTCTGATTCTTCGAAAATGGTGATGGATTCAAAATTAACGACCGTCATGAAAAATGATATATTTCATCTCCACGTGTTTCTCACTTGTGGATCATGAGAGTATGATCTAACTAAACCATCGATGTACTCAAGACCCGTCTACTCTGTACAAAAACAGCGGGAATAATGATTACAAATTGCAACCTGCCATTTGATGGCAACTGCCATCTGTGAAGCTGATTAAGCTGTGAAGCGGTGTTACGCTGCTATTATTTAACCGAAGAACTGAAAATTGAAAAGCATGCCATGGAGCATCCAGTGCAGTGCCATCAAAATTACAGCTTCCAACTTGCAAGAAATACTGCCGCGTTGTTGCGTTCTCTGTACCTGATAATATATTCCAATCTCTCCTATGTTCATAGTTCACTTTATAGACTCGAAGAATGAAAAATCCGTGAATTCATTTTTCCATCATTCGGTAAAGAAAATTGCAAAAATATGCCTGGGTGCAAAATGGGACTGGCCATTGCCTAACACTTTCATGGATTCACAAAAATATTTCAATCAAACTTCAAACATTTCCGCTATACGTGACTCATGTATTATCAAAGTTGAAAATATACCTAGCATTATATAAAAGCACTTCTGAAAGATACAGTATTTTTTCCATGCACAAAAATATTCGAATTTAATGAAAATACGAACTACAATATCAATCTGTAATTCTGACAGGTAATTTCCATCAAAGACAACGACAGTCTGGCAGCCATGCTAGCCGCTGAGATTCAAGCCGACCTCCTCATATTGATGTCCGACGTTGACGGCATCTATACTGCACCCCCGTGGCAAGAGGGCTCTCGCCTACTAAGGACGTACACTTCGGACATGACTGACACTGTACAGTTCGGCAGGAAGTCCAAAGTGGGCACTGGGGGCATGGACTCTAAAGTAAGTGGAAGATTTCTCGTGTTCGAGTTATTACCCGACCGCCTCATAAAATGTTGGTTTAACAAAGACGGTTCATTTTCTTCCATTTTATTCGTCATTTGCTGGCGTATGTCGAATTTCAACTTTTTGCCATATGAACTTGTTTGAATATAGAATGATGATGTTATTTGAACTAAATAACAGTGTTTGACTAGTCAACTCATAAAACTTCCAGAAGTTCTAGTAAAATACATTTGGTTTTGATAGAAAGATAACTTCAAAAGTGAACACTTTCATACTGAACACTCATTTTTTTCAAAACTATTATGATTCTTCAGAACCATAAACGGTCATTATCACCACAGAATACTCACATCAGAGTTCTCAATTGGATGAGTACTCTACCTCAATCTCCATGGGCTGACAAAATCCAATGGAAATAAATCAAATGATTATATATATATATATATATATATATATATATATATATATATATATATATATATATATATATATATATATATATATATATATTTATTTATATATATCTATCTATATATATATTTATATATATATATATATATATATATATATATATATATATATATATATATATATACATATATATATATATATATATATATATATATATATATATATATATATATATATATATATATATATATATATATATATATATATGTATATATATTGAAACTTTTGAACTTTCACGACTCATTTTATAATAACGATATATTTAACAGGAAGATTGAAGTCATGTATCGAATTGTGAAACCTTTTCATTATCTCAACGTTTCAGCCATTATATTATGGTTTTTTTCAAGAGAATTATCTGAACTGATTAATATGACAAAAATGTAATTGATAATTTCTCAACATATGCACTTGGATACCACTACGTTTTAAAAAAGGTTTCACAATTCTATACACGACTTCAATCTTCCTGTTGAATATATCATTATGAAATATATATATATATATATATATATATATATATATATATATATATATATATATATATATATATATTCACTGGATATGAGTATAGGCCTAATCAAGTATTCATGATCACTGGTTCATCACTTTATTGATTCCTTACATACCTTTCCTGCTATACCTTACTTTATTGATCACAAGTTTTATCTTTATCTCAAATCACGATCCGAAAATTGAATCACTCGAATGTATATGAATGTATCATCATAATTTTAGTCTATCCATCAACATGAATGTACGAATAACCTTCTAACGTTTACCTTCCCATTTCCCTGTAACAACTGGCATGCCCGAGGATTTACAAGGTGAAAATCATCGGTAATTCTGGATAAATTTTCTGCAGTTTCAAACATGAAGCACTTTCAATACCGTATATATGAAACTATAACCGTGATATTTGTTATTGGTTCGTAGGTGCACAACCTCAAACTCTCAGGGATACTAAACGTGACCGCGCTCACTGAGCAATGATCGAGCCATGGAATTATTGCAAGTATGATATTGTTTTATGTGTTCATTGTTTCAGGTTCAAGCTGCAACATGGGCCTTAGATCGAGGTGTGTCTGTGGTGATCTGCAACGGCATGCAAGACCATGCCATCGAAATGATCTTAGCCGGAAGAAAGATAGGCACATTTTTTACGGAGACAGTTACTAATGGTTCTACACCGATAGAATTCCTAGCGGAAAATGGTAGGTGGAAATATTAAAGAGAAATACCATGTTACATTGCTACCGAGTAACGTTTGTCATCCAGCAGCCCGTGACACAGAGATAATTATAGCACTTACTTATTGTACCTATACTGTGATCTTGTATTCACTCACCCAATATGAACTCACTTTTTATTGCCTTCTTATGAATGATTGATGAGACGCAAGGATGATGCGAAGAATATTTCTTGGGTAATTGAAATGTTGGTAGAATGAAAGAGGTCGTGGTAGTTCTTGTGGGGACCATCCCGACATTATTCAACTTTGATCATCCAGAGAGTAACCACACACAAAAATGTGAAGATGACGTTAGCTGGAATCGAACCGGGTCTGATTCACCTTCACCTTTCAGTTCATATTGAGCAAGCGCTTCTATACGTACTTGTCATAAGCTTCATTTCAACAAGCCATTAAATATTTGTGATCATTGTTTCAGTTTATAATTTAGATATCGTTTTTGTATTGATGAGGATAGTTGAAGAATGAGAATAGAATTGATGAGAATGATTGGTTAAACGGAAGTAGGAATGATCGGATGATGAAATGATGAAGAAATGGATAGTGATGGTATGTGAAATGGACATTCACAAAAACCCATGCCACATGAGACACGAAACCGAACCTGATCGGTTTCAGGTCTTGAAAATGGACCCAAATGTCTCACTCAATCCGACGCATATGAATTTCTTATTATGAATGTGTACGGATGAATGATAATATTATGACCGCAGAAAGTGATGGAGTTCTAAATTAGTCAAGATCGAAATTACCACTGGTGTCAAAAGAAACGCTCTCAAATTAAGGGTATGAGGATGACAATAGCTCAGAATCGCCAAGAAAGGAGTACCGGACTGCATTTTCATGCAGTCGAATTCATTCTCCTTTATTTTTCATTCAACATTCAGAAAATATTCACGAGGTTGATAAGTTGGTGCAACGGATCCCTCTTCTTATTCAGATATCAAAAGGAATATTGAGCAAACAAAAACTACCTCAATTGACAGATTAAAGCCGATTGCTATACATTTCACGATTCAATCCAGGATATAGCTGGTTGAAATTAACCCTCATTTTGATCTGAGGGAATGCGTATAATCCATCATTGATATATATATATATATATATTTTTTTTTAATAACATCGAAACTTGATACAAAATCATTGTTCCCCAATTAAGGCTATGGTTGAAATATAGGATCGTTTGGACGGGGCACCACAAGGGCGATCTTACCACCCCATTTTTGATTATTTAAAACTCATGATCTTCAACACCAGGACTGCGCTGTCTGTGACCATAATTTTTATATAAATACAAATATATAAATACTTTCATTCAATATTGTGATTTGTGAGTCACTCAACACCACCAATTTTTGAGCGATAGGCTTATGATAAACGTGGATTTGCTAGATAAACTGTGTGCTGCGTTCGCTTTATATGATAAAAATAATTGCATAGCTTTAAACCGTCTCAGTTTAGTATCATTTCCGAATGGAATGTTATGAAAAAAATGTTGAATCTCACATCATTTTCAACGTTATTATCAAGTCACTCTAAAATACAATAGAACATACGTATGAACAAACAGAATAAGTTCATTCGGAAAGAATATGAAAATTCATCTCGTTTTATTTTATTATTGCATTGGAAAATACAGAGAAGGGAAACGTATACGATTTGAGGTTTTCAAGTGTTCGTGTTATATAATATAATATATGAAATGAAAAAATGTTTTACCATTCTTCATTGAATTGTATTAGAAAGTTTTTTCGATCATCCATGTCTGATCCGAGTACTGTAACTTGAGTGTGGTATGAAAATTCATAAAATTCATATTATTTCATATGATATTAAAAGTCATACATTCGAAATATTCCACTCAAATTTTCCTATTTCTCTAACCTTATAGAGAGATTTTTACATCCAGAGAGATGAAAATTATTTTTCCGCCAGTACAGTTGCCACGAGTTCACAGAATGATGAAATACGAATCATTGAATCAATTGAATGTGAGAGTTTTAACCTCCATTACCTCATGGTCATGAAAAAAATATGATTTTTTGTCAGTCGATTCGTTTTGATGTGCTCGATAATAATATCAAAACAGATGATAGGCTAACCGGGATAAATTTTGAGATATATCAATTCAAATACTGGATGTTTCCCTATCATTTAACCCACAACCTTCAAATTGTATGCGTTTTTATTATTCAACAGATCATTAAAATATACTAAAAGGAATGACATTCAATCAAAAAACTTGTTTTATTGTAGATGAAGATGTTACGAATAGAATTATGCAGAAATAAATATAGGTACCCGTTCTCATTTATGAATCACACTCATTTTAAGAGGAAAAATAGTTGATTTTTCACTAAAATGAAGTCAAAATAGCAACTTAATATTTCATTAAAGCGCTGTAACTTTGGCCAAAAAAATATGACAGTGTTTCTGATGTGATTTTAATTCAAGACAACACATGTTCAACAAAACTTTACTCAAATTTCCCCAATGTAGAATTAATTTCAAAATTACTGTTTGACTCTGCTGACCAAACGGGTGTTAGACTTTAAATTTCAATAAGATGATGAGAAATAATAACAAAAAATATTCGAAAATGGTGAAGTTAAAAAAATAGGTGAAAATATTACTGAGGATAGAACATCATGATGATGATGAATATTGAAAGTGAATGAGGGGCAAGAGGTCATCTGAAGTTCAGATTCATGCAATTTGATTATAAAAGAGGTTCAAATCCGAATGTTGAATACACCCTTTCAAAACTATTGAAGAAATATTCATTTCTCCATTGGCTGCAAACAATGTACACAAATAAAAGACATATGGTGATTGTTTCCCGAGTGTGAATTATATAAACTCTCCTTCAAGGCATTCTCGACTTATGTTCAATTCGATCAAATATATTCAATGTATAATATTTCATGAAGTCATACTAAATATGTTGGCTTCAGTTTTTGATTCGAATGTGTATTGTGTCTGCTATGTGCTGTTTCACCAAAATTAAGCCAAAGATAAGATGAAAAAAATTTCCAAGATAATTTCACCAAAATTGAGATGATTGTGTTTTGTGCTTTAACCTACATTTTAGAGAAGGTTGCTCAAGTATTGTGAGAAAAAAATACATACGTTCTATTCAGATCGCGCTGAGGTGAGAAGTATCGGTCATGGTCTGATGGAAGTAAACCAGCCATTCATGTATTCAATGAAACATGGAAAACCACAGTCAGAAAGGACGTCCGACAGGAATCGAACTTCGATACAGAATGTATTTAAAACCAACTAACCAACTGGTTCTCCTACAGCTCGATCTGGCAGCCGCGTCCTTCAAAGTTTAGCACCAGAGGACCGTGCCAAGGTCATCGACACTCTGGCAGACCTTCTAGTCAGTAGGCAATCGGAGATCCTGGACGCTAACGCGAAGGACTTGGCCGAGGCAACGAAAAACGGCATAGCCAAACCAATGTTATCACGATTATCACTCACACCGTCCAAGATTAAAGGCTTGGCAGTTGGACTGAAACAGATTGCCGAGACGAGTCTGACGAATGTCGGGCGCGTCGTTAGGAAAACGAAATTGGCGCCAGGATTGGATCTGACGCAGATCACCGTACCAATAGGAGTACTACTCGTCATCTTTGAGTCCCGGCCTGACTGCCTGCCACAGGTACCTATATTGATACTTTTTTATTATTCTGCGTTCCATTCTGTATTGTACATGTGAAACATACTGTGTACGAGTAGTATTAGTAATAACTAGGAAAACGCGGGATGCGCGTTGTTAGACGAGCTTAGGGGTATAGAAATCTAGAATGAAAAATAATTTGTCAACCCAATCTACATCTACAGACCTTGGATCACTCCAAACGTTCAAAAACCTCACGAGAATCAGTTATGTCACGGTCTTCCTCTTCATTAATTTCAATCGTTTTGAATCAATTGGTGACACTTGTTGCTATAGATTTAATTGGTTCCCGTAATAGCCTAAATTGATTGGAAAATGCTTTATAAATGCGTTTTCTTCGTTATTTCTCATCCGATTGATGCGAAAAATCTCTCAAAATGTGCTTAATAGTTTCCTTTATATTCGGCGAAAATTTGAAAGGTCTTGAAAAATTTTGATTTTTCAAGTATTTTCCTCCGGGTTATTCTAATGGGGATTTTTGAAATTTCTAAAATTCATAAAAAAAAAAGTTACCACTTGATAATGCCACAAAACTATACAGATCTAAGTTAGATGAGGAACCATCACGAAAAAAAGTTTGGAGTTGATAGCTGTAGCCGTTTGACCTGTGGAGAACCGACAAAAAAACATAAAAACAAAAAAAAAAAAAAAAAAAAAAAAAACATAAAAACGAACACCAATTTTTTTAAGTATGTCAAATTGAATCCTCGCTAAAGCTCGTCTAATGAGTGATGGAAGAAGAAAAGTGTTGATGTGGAATTTTCTCGTGAGAATTTTATATTCTCTCCTGTTAGCTGATGGAATATGAGAGATGAATGATTTTCACCTGTGAAACTAAGAACAGGATGCGATACTTGATGCAATACTGCCGGAAAAAGTGGAGTAGCAAAACTGCCGGGAATATAACATATATTGCCATTGTTACAATTTGCAAGCACTCTCTTCCACAACTTTCCATGAGTCATTCGGTTCTCAAAAACAGCTTTCCTGCAATGCTTACTATCGAATAACTCTTTGGAGAAAATATGAATCCGCATCAACTGAATGGAAATCTTTCATTACACATTATTCATATATGATTCTGTACATATATTCATATATTCGTTTATTCATATATATATATATATATATATATATATATATATATATATATATATATATATATATATATATATATATATATATATATATATATTTAATTTTGATCTCAAATACATATTCTAAATGTGGTACACTGAAGTTATGGTAGCAAATGTATATATGTCAATATGGTTCAAGGTTCTCTAGGGTATGACTGTGTAGTATTCTGGACCTTCACCGCAACGTCACACTAGGTCATATCTTGCCCAAAGGCTCCAGAACTTTGGTTTGATATTGTATGGTGACTGAACGAACAAGCTACTATGGTAACACAACTTATAACAATTCCACTGCCATTTACGTTTACTAAACAGGACAGAAACTATGTCAACACTATAGAATAACAATGAAACGGCCGATTAGATTGCGGAAATCAATTGTATTCCATACTTACAAGCTGAGTGGCGTATGTTAGCAACTATAGCAATCTGCCCGTAAGCGGATGACGCGCGCTCACAAGTCGGCCATGTTTTTTTTTAAGGCTCTTTATTGGATAACATAAGAAATTGACCCTGAACATGAATCCACAAAACCCTAAAAGGGTTTATCTGTGGGATAAGTACACATAACAATGATTAGATAGTGAACAGACATGTATATTAAATTACTTGCTTCTATAAAATTAATCTTAATAATGAACCTTATCACAATTTCACAACGAAAACGAAAATACAAAAATATAAGAATACATCGAAAATACCAGTTAGAACTCTTATTATTGAGTCACCCGTAAACCAACCAGTGGGCTTTGGTTTCATTCGTGGAATGTGTATTAATAACGTATCAGGGAATATGATCGAAATAAGCAATGAATACACTCTACAGTGCATAAAGTCGTAATCATATCTGCCTTGTACGCCAGGAACTCCAAGATGGTGATCAAGGCCACGGTTTACAATATCAGCTTGCCCCACTGAACTTGCTCGCTTTTCTCCGGGATTGCTTCATTCTTTTCTCAATCTATACAATATCTTCGCTAGTATGAAGGTCAACATCAACACAACTTTCGAATTGATCTCCATCCCCTTATCTCATCACTTTATTTCTTACAATTTGTCAAATGAGCTTTATTATTTTCAATTATTTTTTCAAGATAGAGAGATCTGTGCTGCCCCGTTCAAACGTTACCAAAATTGTATCCTTTGCCTTCATTGGGAAACGATGGCTCATGTCATGTTTTGGTTGTCGATAATCAAGAAGGTATGGAGGTCAGAGGAAGGTTTTGTACACTCAATAATCACAATGAAGGAAACTAGATGTGTTGTCATGATTACTCGTCATTAACCAATCAAAGGCATAGTCTTTTGGACTCTTGTGATGACGGTCCTGCTGTTTCAAGTAGATTACCGGTATAGGTCTATTGCACTCTGTTTTTAATTAACCCTAGTGACTGATCATTATAGCAACAGAGGGAAAGAGTGATTTTTCTTATCGAAATTGATGTTTACATTGAAAAAATAATTACAAAGTTAATTAGTTTTCCAAAATGATGAAGCATTTCTGATTCTTTTTTGGTATAAGGTATAGGGACGTGGTTTGAAGGAAAGTGTATTTTTATTCGTATTTATTCGTCTGTTTGAACAGTGAAAATTGCTAATTAAATGTTTTTGTGCAAGACACAGACATTAATTTTTTTTTTTCATCGAAATGTGGCACGTTTCCGTACACTTCCGATCACAAAATGTGTTTCGAAATCTGAATTTAGATAAAATGTACTAACATCTACTAAAATTGATTATCGTAGCCAGCTGTTACATGGAATGCGTATGTATACAGTGTATCCCAGTGAGAGTGCGTATATCACCAGTACATTTTTTTCAGCATGGATTTTTATTGTTACTTGACCAACCAATTTTTGTGACCCCATGTGTACACAAGTCCAGAAGATTTGACTTGAAAAAAAGATGTGAGACTTGGTATGATATAATATTGACACTGAGTACACAAATCCCGTGAAGAAGAGAATTGAATGTCCGATTACAACGAAGCACTAAACTGTGTCTTCAAGTTTGACTTGAAAAAATGGTCAGCTCATCAAAAGTACTCACCTGATGCATATTGCCAACTTATTGTTGCGAGCCAATAATTTGTATTTTATCAAGCTTCAACATTCTATAGTGTTGACGAATTGAGAATCATCCAGAGCCGTACTATACGCAACACGCCCTCCTCTATTTTCTAGCAGTCCTCTATTTTATTCGTATTCCTTTAGAGAGTGTCTTTTCAAAGTTTCAATCTGTCAGGTGCACGCCTATGACTCGAATAATCACACCCGAACAAGGAATAGCTAACAATTAAATTTTCTGGGTCCACAATTTGGTGTGTTTGGCTACAACTGACAGCTATTCGACACTAAAAGTTATGACAGAATGCGCTTTTGAATACATTGTAGCCAACAAAGGACTACAAAAAATGTCAGCGATTGAATAATTTACAAACAAACAATTGAATACAACAATTTAGCACCGTGTCACTACGTTCGACTACAAGACGAAAGGAAAGCTTTGGAATCGACATGCGGTGAAAATTAATTCTGTGATTTTTTTGTTGATTTGAATAAAATCTTGGTTGTTAGGATATGTTTGAGTTTTCGAATATTTTTAATGGATGTATGTATATATATATATATATATATATATATATATATATATATATATATATATATATATATATATATATATATGTATATATAAATTCTCTCTCTCCATATATATATATATATATATATATATATATATATATATATATATATATATATATATATATATATACATATATATTATATATATTATGTGTGTGTGGGTGTGTCTGTGTGTGTATGTGTAAATGTGCCTCATATATAAATTCTGTGTGACCGTTTGCCTTTCGGTGTGTATAAATAATCAAGATGAATATTTCAGGTCGCCGCTCTGGCTATTAGCTCTGCCAACGGGCTACTTCTGAAAGGCGGGAAGGAAGCGTCGCACAGCAATAAGGCACTTATGGACCTGGTGAAAGAGGCTCTTAGCACTGTGGGTGCCACTAACGCTATCTCCCTGGTAAGTCTAACAGCTACCTCTATTAAGGCAGACTACACACTTTCTCCGTGACTCTGTGTCGTGGTATTAAGTTAAACATTAACTTATGATGCTAAGTAAAATTTACGACTCCTCTAATGGTCTTAAATGAATTCTTGGATATACATTTAATACAGAATCTCTGGTGGATTTTATAGTTTAAATTCTGATATACAGAATGAAAGAGAATTAGTGGGCCTATAATGAAACTCATATTGCGTGATGCGCATCCTCGGAAGAAGAAAGTCGTCCATCTATACACTGAATATTTGTAACAATTTTTGTTATTACATGATACCTCGCTGCAAGTCAACAAATTCAACGCTTTCTTAAGATGAATCTGCTTTTCTGATTTTAAACCTCGTTCTGATGAATTGCAATCACCCGGAAAATACCACAGTTCAACAAATATATCGGCGATATTTGTTTGTGTCACGCTGGTGGATGACTTCCTTATTTCGTGGATACAAAACACATGTTTTCATTGATGATTGGAAATTACTAGTTACTCCGATCATAATTGATTAGTCTTCATTTCAACGATGATTATCATCATCACTATTATTATTATTATTATCATTTTTTTATTTTTTTAATAACATCGAAACTTGATATAAAATCATTGTTCCCCAATTAAAGCTATGAATGAAAGATAGGATCGTTTGGACGGGTCACCACAAGGGCGATCTGACCACCCCATTTTGATTATTTAAAACTAATGAACTCCAACACAATGCGCTGTCTGTGACCATAATTTTTCGCCGTATATAAAAGTATTTCAGTATAAACAAACGAGTGTTGATATCTTCCACTTTGAACTAAGTCTCTTGGGCAATGATCACTTCTTTCCATTAACAGCAGATGTAAAGTTTATCATTATACAAAATGTACAAAATAAATTAGTGGTAGGCCTATAATGTTTTAATTAGGCCTATCACTCTACTAATTAATGGTCGTGGCCAATTAGTACTTTATCCAAGCATTTGCTTCGAGGACTGTGGGAAACCACGAAAAACCAAGTCAGAATAGATAAAAAAAAGTGTTTGTTCGTCTCGAGCTTTTTATTCCAACTTCTTCTCTCCTTTTCTTCTTTTCTTAGTGTTTGATTTTGTTTTTCTTTTTTTTTCTTTTTTTCTTCTCTTTTATTCTTTCTTTTTTCTTCTTCTTTCCTCTTTTCCTTCTTTTTTTTTCCTTCAACTATTCATTAATTTTTTTCATCATTCCATTTTATTTTTATTTCTTCATCTTTTTTTGTCTTTCATTTATTAATCAATTTTTTTCATCGATTTATTCATTTTTCATATATTTTTTTCCTCCCTCTCATTTTTTTTGTCATTTTTCCATTTTCATCCTCCTTCTTTTCATTCAATTAATCAAATGATCGATTTTTTTTCTTCCTTCATCATTATTTTTTCTCACTTGATCATCTTTTTTTTCTGTGGATTTTTGTTATTGTATTCGATTATTATCATTTATACTTTTTGTTTTCTTTTTTATTTTTTTTTCATTCTTCTTTTTTTCTTTCTTCATTTTTCTCATTTTTTCAAAATTATATGCTTGTGAGTTCTGGGACATCTGAGGGAAACCATGGAAAACCATCAATCAGGATGAAAAAATGTTTCAAGTTGTTGATGTAGAGATATTGACGAAGTACACATTTTCTGGGTACAACTCTCCATGCAAGACTTCCTGTGGGGTGAGAACTTGTCAAAGCTATTATTATGACTTATTATTAGCGATGATTATGATTGATATTTCTCAATATAACTTCAATCTTCGAATATAGCACTCGAAAGAAATGTTATAAAACAGTCGATGATAATTATGATTCCAGTTTTATGTTTGGATGGAGAATTCAACTAACTGGAACAATATTCACATGGAAAGTACTACATAGGTATATTCAGGCTATATTCTGAGGTCTCCAGTAATTTTTGTGAAGATGATATTGTTTGCTTAACGACCCCACCGACAACTAGGTTGAACGGGGGTACGAATGAGCGGATGATTATGAAACGATGAAGTGATGATAAGTGATGATTAGATGAGCGTAGCGAAGCTTTCCATTTCACACCCTGAAAAAAAATGGGCTTCGTTTTTATGTTTTTTTTTTTTTTTTTTTTTTTTTGTAATTATGTACGCGGCATACAGGTCAGAGAAATGAATCAATCAACTTAAAACTTTTTCTGAACGTTGGTGTCATACCATAATAGGTTGAGATTGTTATTCAGAGGAATTGGTCGGAAGGTTTTTCTGGAAAATAATCGGAAAGTTTGGAAAATCCTCATAAGAATAACCCGGAGGAAAAAAACTTGAAAAACAAGAATTTTTCAAAAGCTCTCAAATTCTCACAGAATATGAAAAATACTATTATACAACTTTTCAGAGATTTTTACAACAATCGAATGAGAAATGATGAAGAAAACGCAATAAACGTGTACATTTTATTGAATATTTGGATCAATTGGTTTTGCAAAGTGTTTATGCGACAGGTTGCAGGTTACTATAAATATCAACAAGTTGCAGGTGAGGTTTTTGAACGTTTGAAGTAAGTCAAGGTTTGTAGATGTAAATTAAGCTGACAAGTTATTTTTCATTCTGGATTGCCATACTTCTAAGCTCATCTCACAACGCGCATCCCGCGTTTTCCTAGTATCCGGTACAGGTAGGAAGATGATGTGACAGAGGGATTAATATAAAGGGATACACTATAATTGTCAACAATTTGTTGTGCCCTAATGCTCGTCTTTCTCTACTGCATGGATATGATGTGCGGGAAAGGGAAGGGATAAATGAACATTCTGCAGAATATTAATGAAAATAATATCTCGAATTGAAGAGTATGGAATGCTATTATTTCATTCCAAATTGGTGGTGTGGAAAATTAATTTCGGTGTAACTGTTATTAGAGTCGATAAAGCAGTTTTGCCTCCAGCTATGCGATTTTATCGACTTTGCGATCACTCTAGTCCAAACCATGCCATACAGATTTCATAGTTTCCAAGTACAAGATGGTATGAGACTTGTTCAATAACATTTTAACTATAAAGCTGTTTTTACACTACGAGTCAAACCGCGGTCTGCCCGCGGTTGAAAATATTGCTGTGTTTACATAGTTATACTAACCCTGGTTCAACCCGCAGGAGCTCTAACCCTAGTGCAGGTATTACTAGGGTTGAACCCGCGGGCGAGAATTACCCGCGGGCAGAAAAACAGTTCGCTTCTTTCTCACTCTCGTCAAAGTTTCAACTCCAAGGTTGAAGGTTCACTCAAGTTTTAAAGTATATTCTAATTGAATAGATCATGAATGGAGACTAATATTACCTGAACAATTATCTGCAACACACATGGAATCAAAACATATCACTCTATATGGGAGAAAACGTCAAATGTGTCTATCATTTCAACTTAAAACTTCGAGTTGAATCTTGTCACAGCTGTCAAAGTTATAACACGAAAACAATTTGGCATACACGGCTTTCTATAGTGCTACTTATATTTGTGTGATTTGTATTGACTCAAGAAGGCATATCAAACACGGTCTTCTATAGATCATAATTTCCTTCAAACAAGCAAGCAATACGAATGAGTGTGAACAGTCTCCTTGTTGACCCGTGGTATCACCCGAGGTAAAGCCCGCGGTTGAAACCCCGGGGTCAGACCACGGGTTGGCCCGTGGGTTTAGTGGTGTAGTGTAAAAACAGCTTAAGTAAAACTATCACATTTTGTCTGCAGGTTTCTACTAGGGAAGAGATAAGCGACTTGTTGTCGATGGAGAAACATATCGACTTGATCATTCCTCGCGGGTCAAGTGAACTAGTTCGCAGTATTCAGGATCAGAGTCAACATATTCCGGTACTGGGTCACGCAGAAGGTATCTGCCATGTCTATGTGGACAGTCATGCTGACCTGAAAAAAGCCCTGAGAATAGGTGAGTTTCTTTCAATCATATATAGAATACCACCAAAGACATGTGACGCAATGTTGAAATAAAAGTGAAGCTCACTTTTACCCACACTAATCTATCACCACTCTGTTTCAACCCCCTGACCTGTAACACAGTCATGTAGTAATAGCACAGCCTTCTTCATACAGATCATTCTTCTCTGATACTGCCCTTTCACTCGGGGTATGCTTCCCATGTTAACCGATGTACAATTATTTTACTTCATAAAATCGCCGATGGTGCCGTTGTTTCCAGACCATGACGTCACTTTCCAAAGATGTTCACGCATATCACTCTGTATGACACGTCATGTCTGCGAAGATACGAACAGCTTTGGGAGTTTTCGTACGAGAATTTAAATTACGCACGCATTCTATTAGGCCGTGACTTCGAGTTCACCAACTTTTTTTATGACAATAATATGAAAGATTTTATTCAATAATATAATGGAACCGGAATATCACCGGGACAAGTTCTTGAATGATGTTCATTGCTTGGCCTAACATAAATATCGTTCAAGTCTGAACCTGGGTAAGTCTATAGGCCACCCCTAATCAAAATGAAGATATAACATAACCTCAATAACGTAGCAAAAAATTGAAAAATTGTGACTGAATGACATTGTTTGAAGTTGAAACTTTAGATACAAGGGTGCAGTACATACCAGACCATGACGTCATTATTGCCTGCGCGAACAAATATGCTCGAACCCGCCAAAATAGCCCTAGTGAAAGGGCAGTATAAGAAATGAATTATTTGAATAAAGAAGGCTGTGAGTAATAATAGTGCAGTTTGCTATAAAGCGCTTCATGCGTGCTGAATTGTGCTGCAGCCGTGCAGACACCAGAACCGTTCTACATTGGCGAGCATGAGTACCAATTGCAGACTGGCGAGGTAGACGGAGATGTGCACGAGGATATATTTGTGTTTAGCCTCAAGATTGGGCTAGTTGTCCTGGTAGATAAATATGCTTTATTGTACTCATGTGCTTAAAGAGCACATGTGCTCATGTGCTTTATCTTTCGTCTAAAGTTCAAGTCGAGTCTCGCATTCGATGATCTTGAATAGTGATACTGTTTAGACAACGTTGTGTTCAACGTATTTTCATCATAGCGTAATAGGATCATAGCTGTCATATTATTATCCAAATAATATGACAGCAACAAATAATAGGCTATAGTAATTCCAAAATTTGAAACTCAATGCAAATGTGCTCCATTTTTTTCCACCATACCAGATGCTACCTTGAAATTGTGTTTTTTCATTATTCAACATACCATCAAAATATAGTAAAAATGATGGCATATCATGAAAAAAATTTTGGATGGATTAGTTTTATTGGTTTCAAGACATTATTAGTAAAATTTTGAAATAAAAATGAGTTGCGACCATTTTATTTTCAAATTATGTCCATTCTGAGCGAAAAAAATGAATGGTTCTTCACCAAAATCAAGTCAAAATAGCAACTTGATTTATTTTGGTTTTTGTTACATCTGCGAAAAATATGTGAGAGTGTGCCACAGACAGAATTCTAATTCGAAGAAAATACACTGCTTCAGTGAAGTTTTACTTATATTTCCCCTGTGTGGAATCATTTCCGGAATTTCTTCTTGATCTCAAAGGACGAAAATACTTTGATGTGACTCTGAGTGGTGTAGTCACGAATACCTTACCAAGACACGGGTTGTGGGACAGGATTATTTTGTAATGGAATGAAAAAAACCAATATCAGTCGCTGAATATTAGTTTCATGCTCGTCGATCTGACTGTTCCGACAACGGTGTGCTTAAAGTGACGTCATAGTGACGTGATCAGGAAGACTTTGCCGAGGCTTTTGACCACTGGTTATGGAAAAGGATGTTATTTTTTTCAAAATGAATTCAAGAGTTCAATAACTATTATAGGTCGCTAAGAAGTCATCCCAATCACCGGTATGGTCAAAAACCTATGGTCAAAGGGTATTACCTTGATTAGAGTTCCACACGATCATGATCACCATTATGATACCACCTATTTATGCTTGAGTAAATGCATGCTCTGCCTATGTGAATGTGTCATCTCTTTACCATTTTCATGCTGATCTGAAAGAAGCTCTAAGAATGGGTTGGCTACGTTTACGATATGTATATAGCTATCGTAGCAATGGATAGGCAACATCGTTCAAGCCTATTCCAAAGCTGTGCAACAAGCTGTGAAAAGTGGTTACACAAGAATCAAGAATGTGCTATTACCATCATCACACCAGTTTATTTGGTTTATTAGTTAGCGTTGTTTCACAAACACATCTATTCCATACACAATGATATGTCCCAAGAAGTAATCAAATTGAGTATGTTACGCCAGATGCATGTCTTGTGACCACTTTCAATGTCGATCAGAGCTAAAACAACCGTAGTGGCTTTCCGGATGAACGTATTGTTTGGCTGCTTCACACCGTGCACAGAAGTACCTTTCATAATATTGTCGATCCATATACATTTACAATATTTTCACGAATAATCACACTGACGGAAACCTTTTGCCCTATGGTCGAGACTGGGGCCACGTTGATTGTATGAGTTTATTTTATGTTGTTATACGCGTCTAACCTTCAGATTCAATCATTTCATCGATAAACTTCTCATGGATGGATAGAAAAAAGATCTATTCCGAACGACTTTTCTTCTGTCTATTGAAATCGTCTTTGATGAATATATATCATGTAAACTAGAAGAGTACCAAAGTCGAGTAGTCGCGACCCAGTAAAAGTCAGAGATCACAATAATCCGATTCACAATACAATTTGAACTTTAACTAGCATGTAAAACTGAACGATCCAACCATTAAGAGTCCATGGGAATTGATTTGGCGAAATATCAGTTTTTTTGTGATAACTTTTGAACGTAATAAGGTATCGAAATTTCAATACCAGAGAAACACAGATAATTGTAATACCTTCAAGATGGTATAAGTTATAACTATTTGAGTCAGGTTACATAACCGTCAAGCATATATACAGCTTGAAAACACATTTTTCAGCTGTATACGCTTGACAATTATGCGACATGGATTGAATTGTTATATTTTTGTTAATTGTATTATTTTTTATTTTTTATATTTGTTATATTATTTACCCCGTGTTAGAATTTTGATATAATATTTCGTTCAAAAGTTATCAGCAAAAACCTGATATTTATCCAAACCGACTCATATGGACTCTTAACCTTTGCTGTAATGTAGCTCTGTAGAGTGTGCATGAAATATGGTTGGATTGTTACGATAGCTATAACCCTCGACTCGAGTGAAGTTGTAGTCAGTGATCTGGAAGGCTTATGCTGGCTTATTTGCTTGATCGTTCATCGTATCGTATTCGACGCTACAGTAAAAGCAGGATGCTCTCAAGAGGTAAGGTAGCAAAGATACGACAACTATACGAATAACAATTCGATGAGAAAATATCGATATTGGTTCATAGAAATAATCATCCTGTACCGTAACTCGTGGCCAAACGTTATTTACTAGGGGAACATGGCATGATGCGTTTCAACAGAAAGAATATCGACATATGTGTATGAAATGTGATGCAAAGCTGTGGGCATATTGATAGTGACGTTAGTTCCAGTATATCACTGTCACTTTGTTTGATATGATTCTCATTTCAATTGTCGTACGATTCAATTGATTTCACCTGTTGCTCTTTTTGAT
>OZ023326.1:25776947-25792901 GCA_964007535.1 Brachyptera risi
AACACAGAATTTTAATATTCCGGGTAAACGAGAACTGATGACTATACTCAAGAGAATTCACATTGGAATCTATATACACAATCTATCCGTATAGAAAAATATAGAATCTATCTAAATGTATCTATATAACGTTCATTTCATACACAATCATTGTTTTTCAGCAATAATAAAATATTTTCAACAATGAAACAACAATTCGAAAACTGAATATATCGATGAGATGAATGACTCAGTGTATATCGAGCTGAATTTTCACTCAAAATATCGGGATTCAAACCAGTTTGATAGAAGTTTGTTGATTGATATCTTAGCGAATGAGGTGAATACTTGGATGGTTGCTAAGAATGGGTCTTTATTTCCAAACGCTCGATAAAACAACCTGTCATCGCGACTCCCCATCATCTCGTGCATCATGCATCAAAGCTAACAGATCTCAATAATGAACACAGTGCGCTGTTATACCCAATATAAATAAATGAGAAGCATCAAGTCTCTCACATCGTTTTTCAATATTGCACAATGTATCAATCACTCCATCACTTTATTTTCACCCCCATTTTTTGACTTCAAGTGAGAAAACGATTTGTAATATCGACAGAAAGCCACCCAAGGGACATTCAGCGTTGATTTTTTTGATTTTTTTCATTGTACTTGATTCATGAACGATTTATGAACGTTCGCAATTTCATCAGTGAACTGTCAAATCGCGATATCATTTCACAAGAAATTGATTCGGGAATTAATTTTCACTTTCTGAACTCTCTCTCCTTCCTTGCATCTAATGGATGGATGAGTTTTTCTTCCAAGTTTAATGCATTTATTATCGAGAAATATAAATTATGGAGAGAAAGAGATGATGGCCATTGAATACATATTCAATTACTCGATCGTACCACAGGGAACTGAACATTGAATTCGAATAAGTAAACACACACATATATATATATATATATATATATATATATATATATATATATATATATATATATATATATATATATATATATATATTTGAATATATATATATATATATATATATATATATATAAATATATATATATATATTCATATATATATATATATATATATATATATATATATATATATATATATATATATATATATATATATATATATATATAATATATATATATATATATATATATATATATATATATATATATATATATATATATATGTGATGTCTGAAGTTTTGAGGGCCGATGGTTGATCGTAATGCTGGCTTTGCGGAGATTTACCTTTCTGGGATGAGTGTGGGTGGTTCTGAAAAGAACCCTGTGACTCGTCGTTTCGGCGAAAAACTATTCGCCATCTTCTGGAGTCGTTCTTGTCTTCTTGAGGTACTCGATTCGACAAGAACGACTCCAGAAGATGGCGAATAGTTTTTCGCCGAAACGTCGAGTCACAGGGTTCTCTTCAGAACCACCCACACTCATCCCAGAAGGGCAAATCTCCGCAAAGCCAGCATTACCATATATATATATATATATATATATATATATATATATATATATATATATATATATATATATATATATATATATATATATATATATATATATATATATACATATATATATATATAATTAAATATATATATATATATATATATATATATATATATATATATATATATATATGCTATAAATTGAATATTTTTGGATGTAGTTGTGTAATGATGATAAAATAAAACAAACTCTTTTAATTTTATATTCAAAATAATTAGTTTTATTCTCGAAAGCTCAACGTTTCATGACCTTTATTGGTCACCTCTTCAGGAGCAATGACAAGAATTAAAAATATTAGAAAAACAACAATTACAAAAAAATCAAGAAAAACATTCATATATACACAAGTGGCTGTGGTTTACTAATCACGGCTTCTCAGATTGTATATTTTATTAAAACCAGAGTTTCTGGATTGACCTTTCTTCTGATTCTCGGGTTCAGCTACTGGTTCATTTTGTTTTACTTCTTTCTTCTTAATCAATGCAATAGCTGTTGCCCAAGAATCAGAAAAGCTATATCCGCAATCGAGACCGTTAATATTTAAAGGATGTTTGATAATTTCGAGACCCTCGCTGATTGCTCTCTTCCAACGATGGCTTTCATGATTGATTATTTTGGCCTTGTCATATAAAATGTTATGGATTCTTCCACCTTCATCTACCAGTGTTGCATGTGTGGCAACAGCTGATAGATTAGGTGAACTCCTTTTATGTTGTTCAAGGCGCTGTATCAGTGGTTTCTTTGTTTGACCTATATAACACAAACCGCAGTCGTATACACCACAATTCTCCTGTGGAATAACGTCTTTAACGGGTGTAAAGAAGGAATTTAGTTTTCTTGTTGTTGTGAAGATAGTTTTTATATTATGCTTCTTCAGCATTCTTCCAATCTTATCCGTTGTGCCATTAATGTAAGGAAGAAGTATAGTTGTGGGACTCTGCTCTTCTGTCTCTTTTGGTATCTTTGCGTTGATCTTAAACGCTTCATCAACTTCTTTTTTCGAGTAACCATTCTGAGAAAAAATTCTCCTCAGATAGTTCAATTCAGAAATTAAATGATCGTCATCAGAAAGAATCATCCATTTCAGAAGAAATCCGTGTTGACTAATCTAGTTCAACGTTCTACTGCTCTTTCTGATGACGATCATTTAATTTCTGAATTGAACTATCTGAGGAGAATTTTTTCTCAGAATGGTTACTCGAAAGAAGAAGTTGATGAAGCGTTTAAGATCAACGCAAAGATACCAAAAGAGACAGAAGAGCAGAGTCCCACAACTATACTTCTTCCTTACATTAATGGAACAACGGATAAGATTGGAAGAATGCTGAAGAAGCATAATATAAAAACTATCTTCACAACAACAAGAAAACTAAATTCCTTCTTTACACCCGTTAAAGACGTTATTCCACAGGAGAATTGTGGTGTATACAGGATACCATGTGACTGCGGTTTGTGTTATATAGGTCAAACAAAGAAACCACTGATACAGCGCCTTAAACAACATAAAAGGAGTTCACCTAATCTATCAGCTGTTGCCACACATGCAACACTGGTAGATGAAGGTGGAAGAATCCATAACATTTTATATGACAAGGCCAAAATAATCAATCATGAAAGCCATCGTTGGAAGAGAGCAATCAGCGAGGGTCTCGAAATTATCAAACATCCTTTAAATATTAACGGTCTCGATTGCGGATATAGCTTTTCTGATTCTTGGGCAACAGCTATTGCATTAATTAAGAAAAAAGAAGTAAAACAAAATGAACCAGTAGCTGAACCCGAGAATCAGAAGAAAGGTCAATCCAGAAACTCTGGTTTTAATAAAATATACAATCTGAGAAGCCGTGATTAGTAAACCACAGCCACTTGTGTATATATGAATGTTTTTCTTGATTGTTTTGTAATTGTTGTTTTTCTAATATTTTTAATTCTTGTCATTGCTCCTGAAGAGATGACCAATAAAGGTCATGAAACGTTGAGCTTTCCAGAATAAAACTAATTATTTTGAATATAAAATCAAAAGAGTTCGTTTTATTTTATCAACATTACACAACTACATCCGAAAATATTCAATTTATAGCACATAATGAGTTGTGAAAGCTTAAAGTCAAACATATATATATATATATAAATATGAATATAAATATATATATATATATATATATATAATATATATATATATATATATATATATATATACATATATATATGAATATATATATATATATATATATATATATATATATATATATATAAATATATATATGTATTTGTACATATATATATATATATATATATATATATATATATATATATATATATATATTCATATATATATTTATATATATATATATATATATATCCATATATCTATCCAGATATATATATATATATATATATATATATATATATATATATATATATATATATACATATATATATATATATATATATATATATATATATATATATATATATCCATATATCTATTCAGATATATATATATATATATATATATATATATATATATATATATATATATATATATATATATATATATATATATATATATATATATATATATATATATATATATATATATATATAGAGAGAGAGAGATATATATAGGGTGTTTGTGTCAAGGATTGATGAGATCACTTTTTTCCCGTGATTCATTCATTTTGCTGATTCATTCATATTTTGATATGTATATATTAATATATTTTTTTTTAAATTGGGTTTTAACGACGCACTGTGATGATGACTGAGATTTATTGACGTGATATGTATATTGTTATTTATTTAATTGATTCATGTATCGGTGAGTCCAAGATACCCACTTCAGATCGCATGACGCAAAATAGGCCTAAATACCCTGATGGACCCGAGACTCGAAGTTGTCGGTCATTGCAAAACGCTGTATAGAAGAGAAACACAACATAGTGAATGGGAAAACTATCATATCAGATCCTCAAGGAGAGCAGTGACGAGGGCGATAAGTGGAGCCATTGGAAAAATGAAATTTTCACATCTAATTTCGATGGCGTAGATTCCGGATACACTTTCGCACAAAGCTACCAGCTGCACTCGATGACTTATGTGAACCAAGTATCGACCGAATTGAATTGTAGTGGGAAAAGATGAGAAAACCATGGAAGATAGCGGAGAAGAAGGGGGATCATACATTTTACGACTAGAATCTATCTAAAAACCTAGCCCGTATGTGTGACTTTTCTAGGACACAGTGATATAGCTCTTCCAAGAGACATCGTTGTGCGTTGACTTTCCCAAAATAAAATATTAAGAAACAATTTTATCAATCGTTCGTATATATCGGCAAGAATCTGTTCCTTTCCTCATAATATTTGTACCTGATATCAATATTTCATTTTCACCCTTGAAAATGAATGCTACAATTTGGTTGGAACGTCAGACAATTGGAAGACTTCTAATTTATCATGAAGATATATATATTATGGATTTAATATTATAGATATGGATATAGATGGATATATATGATTCTAAATAATCATGGAGAACTGATAATCAATCACATATATATATATATATATATATATATATATATATATATATATATATATATATATATATATATATATATATATATATATATAAATATACATATTTATATATATATATATATATATATATATATATATATATATATATATATATATATATATATATATATTATATATATATATATATATATATATATATATATATATATATATATATATATATATATATATATATATATATATATATATATATATATATATGTATTTATATATATATATACATATATATATATATATATATATATATATATATATATATATATATATATATATATATATATGAATATATATATATATATATATATATATATATATATATATATATATATATATATATATATATATATATATATGTATATGTGTATATAATTATTCTCAGGATTATTTTGCTCACTATGAAACACATGCCGTGTAGACGGTTGTTCACTAGAAGCTAGAAGATGAGTAGTGTATTCTACCCGAAACTTCGCGCAATGGTGACAAAGTGTAGGCAACCGTCGACAAGGCATGTGTTTAAAAGTGAGCGGTTTAATCCTGGAAATGATTTCAACATCACTGTTATTCGCTGAAATTTGAGAAATTATATATATATATATATATATATATATATATATATATATATATATATATGTTTATATAGTCATATATATATATATATGTATATATATATATATATATATATATATATATATATATATATATATATATATATATATATATATATATGTATATATAGTCATATATATATATATATATATACATATATATATATATATATATATATATATATATATATATATATATATATATATATATATATATGTATATATATATGGATATTCATCCATGTTCATATATTCATATATATATATATATATATATATATATATATATATATATATATATATATATATGGATATTTATTCATGTTCATATATTCATATATATATATATATATATATATATATATATATATATATATATATATATATATATATATATTTATATATGTATATATATATATATATATATATATATATATATATATATATAATAATAATAATAATAATAATAATAATAATAATAATTATTATTATATATATATATAAATATATATATATATATATATATATATATATATATATATATATATATATATATATATATATATATATATTGATTGATTGATTGATTGATTGATTGTACCATCTTCTCTCCATGACTTTACCATCTTTCCATGATTATTCTCAACTCACAAGTTGAGAATAATCACATGCAATGGAAAACAAAGATCCATTTTCTCCCACAATCCGAGTAATTATTCTTCAGAAAGTTTCCCCAAAGAGATTAAACTCAATGGTTTATCCTCTCGAGTGACATTACTTCACAGATAGCAACTATACAATACATCCCGAAGAAGATTACCTTTCTGTTTCACCCTTTCGACACCTCAAGCTTGTACATCTATGTTCCAAGCTGAGTCCAACATTCAGAAAGCGTTATAATCCACATTGCTTCTATTACACCCCCAAGCAGCATTTACATCCCTTACAGATAACCCGCACGACATCTATTCACATGGCTGGAGATAAAGTTCTTCACGAGCCAAATGTGAGTATTTTGTTATCCTCAACGTTGACTCAGTCCATGCTATGAGAACACGACAGCAATCATACGAAACCAAAATATAATTTAGCTCACGATGTGATTCAATTTTGTAAACTTCTTTGTTTATCCCTCCTTTATCACCCAGAACTGTACCGTCTGATACTATGCCTCAGTTGACTTCAGTTTATTTTGGGATTTCAGGATGGATATGGGAGATTGTATTGGACTGGAACTCCAGAGGCTGACAGTGTAGCTGTTGCGTTACTGTCAAAAACGTTTTAGCATTCATTAATAATTTAATCATTGAACGAACCATTTACCATTGAGCTTATTTGAAATTTGAGTATTTCCCCTTTAAAAAGTATGTCACTGAAATTCAACATTTGCTCCTGCAGGAAGGAGAACAAGCACATTGTTTTTTTAAATATTCTTATGTGGAACGTCAATTCACTTACGCACTTCATACAAGAGGCAGAATTACACCAGTCGATGAGTGTTGACTATTCGTTTGATTCCACTTGGCTCACATTTTCGCAAATGTTATGTTTTCATCAAGCCCGCACTTTATTGTTGGAAATATTTTCAAAATGGAAGATATTTTTGGAAGAATATAGCCCAGTTTTCATTTTTTGAAATGGAAAAAAAAATGGAAATGGAAATGACAACTTTTTTTATATATTGGGTTTAACGACGCACTGTAATGATGACTAAGATTTATTGGCGTCGTATGGATGATTAATGAGATGATGGGATGATGAGATGAAGGTTTTCATGAGTTATGGGAAGGGTAGTGGGAAGGAAACGGTCGTGGCCTATATTGTGGGAACATCCCGGCATTAGTCTAGACTACAGAGGGAAACCACGAAAAAACCCTGTAAAGATGGACGGTAGCGGGGATCGAACCGGGTCCGACATGCCCACTACCTCCTGGGTCACACGGAGCAAGTGCGTTAATCACTCAGCTACCTGTGCCGGTCTCAACAATTCATTTTAAATCAAGCTTTCAATAATTAACGAAATCTTTTGTGATGTGTATGTGTCCAGATGAAAGGGCATTGATCTAAAAAATTAGAGGATTGATCAAATACATGGCCGCCGCAGCTCCGATGACCGCTCTCTTTCATATGCTTTCTTATCAGCTACGCCCGGGCTACGCCGATTAATGACACAATCGTATTAGAATACGCGATAAATACCAATTCGTCACAGTGGATCATGATAATTGTGTGATCATAATCTCAGTGACCATCACTAGATAACAACGTTAACAACCAGTAATGAAGTATCACCCAAATTGTGATTCATAGTTAGATACCGGAAGTAAAATTTCAGAACTGATTCTCGATACTTTCCACTCGATACTTCAATTCGTGTAGCCCTTCGCGTCTCCCTAATGAATCAAACTGACTTTGTCAGTTTGATTCAATAAAGATTAAGCTGCAGTCTATCAGACACTCAAATTCATTAAAACCAACAGGTTGGGTTATATGACCATTCCGAATGTAATTTCAAACTCTCCAAAATACTGAAATTTGAACTTTACTACGGTAGTTAATTTTGTGGAATACACATCCGTTTTCTATAGTATGAAATTAAATGAAAAAATTCTAGAAATATTGACAAAAACATCTTCAATTTTGTTGAGTTTTTATGATTGTTGTTCTGATAAATTCTCTGCGTAATCCATTAGCGATGTGGCAGCACAAGCATAATATTTTGCTTCACGTAAATCACTCCTTGTGACTGCAGACTATACGTGTCGAAACGTCCAAGTTTACGTGCGCGCCGAGATCATCACAAGAGTGGAGCGTCAACACTTCCCTGTCAGAATTATGCTCGCTGTGCACATATGTTGGGCCTATATCATGATTGAAGGCTCCCAATATTTGCCTACTCATCTTCTTTTATGTGAAAAATTAATTCCTTCTTAAATCCTGTATTAATTCTTCTTAAAAGATATTAAATAACGTGGATAACAAAAATGGTTTTATTCGACGTACTGCAGATTGGGAATGATCGTATTTTTCAATTGATAGTTTCTAGGAAATAATTGACTGATTAGGCATCGGAAACCAGACAGATTCATCCAAATATGAACGTCTAAGATGAAAAGTGATTGACTCACAGGTATGACAGCCCATCTTTGAGAATTTCAATTCGAATGTAAATTTAAGAGAAAAAACGATTATTCCGAAAGTACATCCACTAGTTCACAATCGTTCACAAATCACAATGAAGGCATATAAATACATTCTTCTGGAATATATATATATATATCAATTCCTCAACCACAAATAACAAGAAAGTAAACCATTTCTCGAATAAAGATCGAACTAATATATATTATGAAGTCAACCTCTAGGCTCTTCTTCACCCCGCCCCTCACCACTTTCAAGACCAAGTGAACTAGAGATGATGTATTCTTCTTGACTTCTCATAATGCATGTACACAGACTTGACATATGTGAACGTAGCGCACATAACACCAATTAATATTCAATGAGCACCTAATATGTATACATTCAATACAAATTGCTTTCGGTTTGAAATTATAATTATCTTTAAGAGTACATAGAAGACGATTGAGCGAAATGTGTGTCTTCAACTGATTACTTTTGAAAGGTGTAGTATCAAAATTCCAAGACTGGAGAATTATTCCTCCTTGATTTTTTCAAAATGATATTAAATTGAATCAATAATATTGGATTCTGATATATCAACTGGTGAGCAGCTGAAACCTGTGTTTGTTCAGCTCATACCTGCGAAAATCCAATATTTGGAAGTATGCGATTCAAGCTATGTCATATTGAAGGTATGGAAGAGGTGTTCAAGAATGTGTAAATAAATATATATATATATATATATATATATATATATATATATATATATTAAACCTCAAGATGCTATCACTAAGAAGTGATATTCCGCGTTTATCTAATTTTATGCACTCCTGAGGAGAGAAATACCACCCCTTTGAAATAACCAGCTGGATATTTTGATTTAATCGGTGACTCACTGGTACCATTCAAGTGAATTGCAATTAAAATCGTGAATATTGGAACCAACATTATTTGTCTCGCCTTTTTAATTTACCGGCGGAATGATCGAAAAATATTCGAGCATATAGAAATTAGAAATATTATCCAAGGTTCATCGTGAAATATGTAACTTGCCGTGCTCATGTTCATGCTATTGCGTGTGTTCTCAGATGATTTCACTTCTCATATTGTAATTTCATTGATCTTTAAAATTCCACTTACTGCTACAGATTAATTCAAGATAGGCCTACTATATATGCAAATGCGGAACAATTTCTTACCAATGATAAGACATGGAATTACTGATTGTTTGAGTACATTCATGAGCGTACAAACAATAACTATGACAATTTCCAAGTATTTATCATCATTCATTTTTAAAACTCTTTCGCACCTAGAGAGCATCCAATGATTTCAATAATTAGTGAGAATGCATTTGTGAACTTGTGACATTGAAGATGATAAATAACATCTATTGGTGAGTACACAGAATAAATGGGTCAATTTTATTCGAGTTTCATAGCAATTGATTGCACTTTAAGAGTTTTTGGTGGAGGTGCCGGGTTTCATATTCACTGTCTATACATGCTGTCCTCGTGAATAAATGATGGCTCAGGTCCGGATTTTCGAATGTATCTCCACAATTCCTGCACATAATGTACGAAAGCACGTATTCAAAAGGTGTGACCACCCTACTGCCTCACCACTTTTACAAACCCCACAAAGAAGCAAACAGAAGATACGAAAATGAGAAACGGATTGATAAAAAACAAGCGATGAAATTCTGGATTTTTCATTCACTGGGGTACGTCGATCAGCACTCGTAAAATCTCTGATTTTCGGAAAACTCATAAATATAAACGAGGTCGGAAAAACGGATTCTGTGAAAACGATGGATAATCAATAATAATAATAATGTATATATATATATATATATATATATATATATATATATATATATATATATATATATATATATATATATATATATATATATACATATATATATATATATATATATATATATATATATATATATATATATATATATATATACATATATATATTCATTTATTTATATATATATATATATATATATATATATATATACATACATATATATAAATATGATTTTTTCCAGACTACCATTACCGTATATCACGTAATATATTATATCTTCACTATCTAACGCCGTATTATTTGAACACGTGATTACAGTCCGTGACTCCAAGTGCGACTACCCAGCTGCATGCAATGCCATGGAGACCCTTCTAATCCACGAGGAGCTATTCAAGAACAACTCGAACTTCTTCGTCGATGTGTGCAGCATGCTGAAAGCAGAGGGAGTGGCCATCAATGCGGGGCCTAACCTGTCGAAGATGTTGACTTTCGGACCACCGCCGGCCAAGTCACTGAAAACTGAGTACAGTAGTCTGGAATGTGCTATTGAAGTCGTCAAAGGCTTGCAGGTATGATTGTAGTTATGAGAGGGTAATACAAATAATGTTTATGATAATCCAATCTCAATAATTGAGGTTGAAATTTCGTTGATTGTTACTCACAATTAATACTGATTATGTCGTAGTGGTAGTGTTCATTCCTCTAACCCTCTTTCGAGGAAATCGGTACACAATTCACAAATATACAATATAACTCATAAATACCATCACAATTGAGTGTGGTAGTGACTAGTGAGCATAATGATTTATCAACGGATCAGTAATTATAGAATATCAAACAAATAATACAACAAATAATGATACATTACAAGATTTCAGATTGATCAATACGGAATTGCGATGAATCAATAGAACGTGTACTACAATACAGACACTCTGATACATAGATATAGATAGCTAGATGATATAGGTAATCAGTTTGATAATAATTCCAAAAATGAATTACCGAATTACCGAATATGTCAATACACAAAAAAGTAAAATTAATAAGTAATATCAATTCGGACGATTCGTTTGGCCTGTAGCCGATTTCTTAGGTGACGATGGAAGGTGGAGAAGGAAAAGAAGGAGATGGAGAAGAAAACGGAAAAAGTACACTTTTCACAGTGCTTCAACTTCCGAACTGTTGGTACAATTACAGCTCGTGAGCTCGATTATCTGTGGTACGGTATAGCTCAAGTTTGACACATCGTGTCGTGTATGGCGCTTCACGCCACTACAACAAACCAGAGTAATCCAAGACCATTAGTTTCCATTTTCGAAGAGACAGTGTCCTGAAAAATTCCTGGAATCACCTCATGTCTTCGTGTGAACAGTTTAGCAGTGTAGCGTGTAGCTGGCTTCGCGCGGGACTTTACTCCCGTAGATCTACCTTTCGACTAGATTCCGAGATTATATTTACAACATATAGCATAGGTTACCATGGTAATAACAACACTCAACTGCCAGATTAAGCTATTCCTTATTCCCTTATTGATAATTCCGACCGTTATAAATTCATGACGCTTGTTGATTCTATCTGAATAGGAGGCCATCGCACACATTCACACGTACGGAAGCAGTCACACGGATGTCATTGTCACTGAAGACATAGACAGAGCCACCGAGTTCCAGAAACAAGTCGACAGCGCATGCGTCTTCCACAATGCCAGCTCGAGGTTTGCTGATGGCTATCGGTTCGGACTCGGTAAGTGATTAGACGCGATCTCAGTTCAATCAAGACTCAAGATACTTGAGGGGGCTTCTCTCTTACCCTCTGACCGTTGTTGACCAACGGAATACTGTGTGGTATAGATTTTTGAATTCTACGTCATAATATACAAATAATCATTGATGTCCCAGAACTAATTTTCGAGATATTGATGTTTAAAGTTCGGAAATCTAGCAGAGCTTTTTATGGAAGACCATGAGAATAAAGTTTTTTTCTATTTTCGATCTGATTTTTATTTTTCTCACGATTTTTGCTCATGGAAAATTAATATTTTAATACGTCAATCATCACTGAATACCATCAAAAATTGTAAACATAATTATTCTATGAATTTAATTATTCATAGAGGCTGGTAATAGATTGATATATCAACAAAAGTATCGATTCAGAGATGAAAAGCGTTACGGATGGGAATTTAATTAGTATTTGTCCGCTATCTTATTCTAATATTTGCTTAATTCATATGATTCATTCAGATATTTTATACGGTTCAACATTGTAGATTTTTTTTTCAATTCATCCCCTTCACAGAATAAATTTTGGTCACATTATTTGAGTTGATGGGTTTCAACAGAAGAGCCTCTTTCAGAGCCTTCAATTCTAGACTATTGTTATCGTACCAATGGATACGCAAAAACTCGTGCTTACTCTGATGCAGACACTCTCCAGAGCTAGAAAAAATCAAACGGAGCTGGATTCTTCGATGTTTCATTTGTTCACGATGACTACATTCCAAATAATTCTCTTGCGTTTTTCTTGTGCGTGATTATTTTGATCCTAGATTTTGACGTGGTTGCTTGGTGACCTTTTTACGAATTTTAGAAAATATGTTCTGCAAAGAAGCATTCAATATGAACAAAAACACGTTAAACGGAAAAATGACGTGAACACGAATTCTTGGGCTTTCTGTTTTAACACCTATAAAAAGGTTATGAAGTATATACTTAATTAGAACTAATCGTTTGACGCGTAGTGTAAAATATGGAAGAAACTAAAGTTATTTGTCGAAATACATTTTTGATTATGAATCTGGTTGCAGAGCTATGAAAAGCTGTTCCGAATCCGTCGGTACGATGGCTATAATCCAAGCTTCGATGAATCCACTGTTTACATCCTCAGTTATTATTAAACATTCAACAAGCTTTGAAATCTTGAATTTGATCTAAGCATTTCAACACATGATTATGCACATAGGCACAAATAGAGTTATCAGAATGGAAAAAAGAAGTTGATATAATGATAAAAATTTGAAATTTTGGTGTGCTAATAAAATTGGGAGATGAATCCATACATTATGGAATTTGTACGGTATTGATTGTGTTGAATATAATTATTATTCTGAATAAATCATCAAAATGATATACAATGATGGAATAATATGGATCACAAATAAAAATACAGTCATGAACTAACACTAGATATAAATCTGCCAACTCTCGGATCTATTCATTTGTGCGTCTATGGTAAACCAGTTTTGTCATTGAATTAACCTGATTCATCCGTATTCTATATTGTATAATGTTTAAGTTTTGTGTGCATATAAATGAATTATCTACTATGTAAATTCTCATTGTTCATTCCATTGTTTGTATACGGGAAAGCATTAATTTTTAGAAAGTATATATATACTTGTCCCCATGAAAAACTGAAATCGTCCAGCAGACACAAAATACAGCTGTTTTTCGAAATAGATAATTTTCTAGGGCCAGATTTACGATTTTAATCACAACTACAGCATGCATATCCGATGGAAGCAATGTTTTTCAACTTATACCGGAGTTATCACATTTACTCGGTTTGTGTGGACGACCTTTCTTCATGATTAAAAGTATAGCAGACTACAATTAATAACAGCATTATACCTTTACTGTATATATCCGAACAATAGCAATGTAAATATGTAAATCAGTTAAATTTTACCGCTCTAGAAACGTTGGTACAGAAACGTCGGTAATGGTTCGATCTTCATAGAGTCCAGGAACATAAATAAGTGAACAAGGAAATGATGTGGCTTTTAGAATCCTTTGTTCACGCCTCCTCCATTATTCAATAAAACACCCTTCAATAGACTTCGATTTATATTTGAATATATCATTCAATTTAGTGGGCATTGTCTATCTATACGTTTATATCATATCGAAAGTTCGGTTTCACTCTTCACGATTTGGAATTGAATTATGATTGGTTTTCAGGCGCGGAAGTAGGAATCAGCACGGCCCGGATACACGCCCGTGGCCCCGTAGGCGTCGAGGGTCTTCTCACAACCAAATGGGTGCTGAAAGGAGACGGTCAAACGGCCACTGACTTTGCCGAAGGAGGACCACTCCAGTTTACTCACGAATCATTGCCAATTGATTGAAATTTTAATTTTAGTTAACATTTTATTTATGTGATAATTATGTAATGTCATATATATATTTTTTAATTTTGGAGATTTTGATGGGCATCTTTCAATAAGAATCAATGTTCCTACATAATGTTTAGGATGTATGTTAATTTAAACGTTTCATCAATACCAATATGTATATATTAAATATAACGAATTGAACAAATAGTATATTTTTGAAGATGAGAAGCGATAATAATCCTATCAAATATATGTTCTCATTCATCAAACAGTTTGTATTCAAATATAATATTTTTCTGAAGATAAACGAAGATGATGAATGCCTAATGTTTGTAAAAATAAGTCATCATTCTGTCAGCGGTAGCAATGATGAATATAACGTTCCCAAGCATCGTGATTAATAAATCTCAGCACCTAGGACAGATTCAGATGTGGAACAATTCTATATTTCTGAGAAAACAAATAAGAATTTTGATGAACCACCAACAAGACGAAGCAAAACAATTACATTCATCAATTATGTATATTCAAAGTTGATACGTTCAATTGGTGAGCTGAGCTTCGGAGTGGTTAGAGAAAGATAAGGGAAGCCTTACGATATCTGATACATATAGCTGTGCATGTAATGCAATCTTTTATGAAAAATAATAAATATCACTGTTATGTTACTATAGATAATTATTCACTATCAGGGTACCTGTTCCAATATTATAATCAGTGAATAACCTATACAAACAAATACCTTTCATCTGAGGTTCCTGCATCCCTGGTTAGAAACAACAAACTATGGGATACATATACTGAATCATCGCAAATTACATTATCGAGAGCTCGGTCAAGTATGAGAATAGATGCATTGTTTTGTGAATGTGTGTGTGTGTGATAAGAGATCAGGATCTACACGAGGAAGTGAAGAACAGAGTCGCTGTTATCCAACGATAGTGAACAGCAATTGGCTATCAACATCTTACCGTTCCGATTAGGCACTCGTTTGATTGGGTCTTTGCACTGGGAGTATCTGCCTGTACTGACTGATCATAATTATTAATAGGCAAGTCGCTTCGTTGTAATATTCATGTCTGGTCGTCGATGATTCTATATCTATTGGAAAATTCACTGTTCATAACAATGTTTCGAAAAGATGTACAATGAGTTATTAA
>OZ023326.1:25798101-25848101 GCA_964007535.1 Brachyptera risi
ATGAATTCGGAAATTCCACTTTCAAATTCACCTTATCGGTTGTATAAATTGACAGTCGATGTTTTAAAATGTCATAAATAGTATTCCAAAAAGAGAAAAAATTTTCCCTCATGCTCACGTATAGGCTAATCAGAATTCCAGAATTATTAATGAAGAAATAATTCGGAATGATTTCATCCGATAACTCTATTCCCAACTCTTTTTTTGAAACAAGTGACAGCATACGCATTTCATAGGCTTCACTCGATGTCGATATGAAGAGTTGACGAATCGATTTAACTGAAACTTGACGTAATTCTCCACTCATAACATGAGTACATGAATGTACTGATTAAAATTCAACACCGTTGAATACAAACCATATACCTGAACAAGTTACTATACAGACGTACCCTAGAACTTTTTGTGGTATCAGAAATTATGAAATTAATATCATTCAGTCGAGTTATTGAAATTCTCCTAGTTTTAGATTACATTTTCAAATAACCTCACCGCCACCCGTGGCTTCCTCGGATGAAGCACTGCTCTTGTTATTGCAGTCAAATTAGGCGTGAATTTGACTTCCTCATGAGGCATCGGTTTTTTAAACATGATTACTCATCAACTTCCGCCTCCCCTCCCCTTTACCAGAAATAACTTGGTTGTTGGTGGAGCAATAATATTCTCCAATCATCATGTTCATTTTGACTTCAAGTAGCCTATAACCATTACAAAATATAACATCTCACTTTTCCGAAAATAACCTCCATATATTTCTTAATTTGAGAAAATATATAATTTCTATAATTATCTAATAATTTCAGAAAAAATATAATTTCAGAAAATATTTCAATCATCAAAACTCCTTAAGAGGGAGTATTAATTATTTCAGTTTCTACAAACTGGGGGAAATGCAAGTTGGAGAAAGTCTGAGAACGGAAATGTCTCACTTCATATATACCTATGTCCTGCTTATTTTCAGACAGTTAAGGGTGTTTCTTCAAGATAAGTTACAGCAATTACTCTTGGCGGTAGGTAGGCTTACCATACTGTTCAACCGAATGATTTATGTTCTAGAAAAACATGTGAACTAAAAGAGCTCGCGTGTATAAGTTATGGACAAGTCAGATATCTCCGTTAAAGTTCGTGAACTCAGAATAAGGGGTGCTTGTAAGTCGGTTCAGGCTGTTTTTCCACGCATTCACTCTATTTTGTGTTATAATAATTACACTAGAGAAACGCAGCATATGCGACGGAAGGTGAGCGCTAATCATATCAGGTGTAATAGAAATCTCTACTCATCATCATCTCTCCTTTCCTTCCTTTTTCTGTTTCATTATTGTTTGCTTAACAACCTCACCAACCATTAAGGGTACGAACGAGCTGCTGATAATGGAACTACGATGTGATGACAAGTAAAAGTGCGCTCACAAATGCGTATTCCCTATGCAGGACTCGAACCCACGCTCAAAGATAATTTCAGTTTATTAAGCGGTACCTCAATTGACTGAGCTTCAGATCGAAAGTGCCTTTTCTTTCTTCTTCACTTTTTCATTGCTCACCCTCATTAAATGTTTCAAACATCCTTGTTATGGTTGTCGTTCAATATCTCAGAATTCGAGTGCTATATATCTTGAAACATTTTCTTCTCTCCTTCTATACACAGTTGTAGGGAAAAAGGGTGCTACACTTGAACAAATGGAACATCGACCTTATGAAATGATGAAATTTGAATGCTCCATCCATTTTCATTCATTTTCAAATCATTGTGTATTATTGTTTTTGGAACATAATTCACATACATAATATGGAAAATGAAACAGGATTAGATTGAGATGAGAGGTGAAGCTGTGAATGAATACAAGAATACTCAGTTGTACATTCTTATGATTATTTTCTATTTTCCAATCATCAATTTGTCAAAATCCACCTGACCGATTCTGAATGAAAACGATACTGATTCAAATTAAATCACAGATAATCGAGTTATTTCTCAATTATCTGTGGTTAAATGGTCAGTGGACCTATAACGTACGGGAAAAATGTGTATGTCAATCGGAATCGCTTTGTCTTCTGTTAGCATGCACAAATAACAAACAAAAAACGTCCAGGTGCATAGCTGAATTGTACCGAATATCTCCGCAGTCACAACCATCCAATCAAACAGACTTCACTGAAATAGAGGTCTCAATAGATCCACAATGGTCCTCAATAGCTTCTCGTATATATGACATCATTTCATTGAAGATGACTTTTATTAAACTATCATGTTGATCTATACAAATAGACCCAGGCCTGGTATTACCACGGCCAGTTAGTATTTATCTGAGAGTTGGTGAAAACAAATGGCATAGGTAACCATGGTGATAACAAGTTTGAAATGTCAGATGAAGGCTAACTGGATTTGGTAATACCGGGCCCTAATCAACTATATCCAGCGAATCTTACGTGATCACCAGGAATAAGCATCACTTTCTACATTCGAACCACAAAAAAAAATTGCGTCCAAGTGAAGTCCGGACTATAAGCGTGCAGTTCAATTCACCACTATTTACAGGATCAGATTGAAAACAGTGAATCATATATATAGCTTGTTCAAATCCAACTTTAAACATCATCTCATCACAATTAACACGTACAATATTGCTGACTACCTTGATGCATACGCTCTCTTTCGAAATTATTACTATACTCTCTTTATATTGTAATTTGAATGTTTCTTACTTTTTTCAATATTGCCTGATAACATATACTGTGCGCTTTTGATTTATGACTTCTTTGATCATCAACCATATTAATATCACATGGTACAGTTCGTTTCTTTTTGTACAATATTTTATTTTCATGATTATAACGAGTTCTATAACATAATTGTACATTTATACTATATTTATGTATGACACTGTGCTCAATTGAATTAAGATGTTATTATACATCTTTTATTGGTGGTTATGTTCATCGTTTTGTCAATAAGTACAAGAACGTATAGATTATTTGAGGGTACGAATGAGCGGACGATAAGAATGATGCGTCTCAGTATTTTACATTTTACATTTCATCGTATTCATAATACATTTGAATAACGAAATTCATTACATCATGCCTATACCAAACGATCTCAATTACGGTACATAAATCATAATGGATGGCATATCTGTGTTTTGCCCCAGTTTCAAAACCAAACGTGTCAATTATTTGAACGGTTTCAGCATTAAATATATCTTTTTTTCAATTACTAGAACCTCTACTTTCGGTTCACACACACACACACACACATATATATATATATATATATATATATATATATATATATATATATATATATATATATATATATATATATATATATATATATATATATATATATTATACATTTTGTATAATATACAAAATGAGAAACTCATAGTTTTTACGAAGCACAAACGATTCCTATAGGAATCGGCGGTAATTCGAGGGATTAATACGAATCAAGGGGTAATTGTGTGTTATATATGAATGATTTTTGATGTGATAACATATTCATATTGACTCTATTGGTTGTGTTTCAACAAAACATATATATATATATATATATAAATATATATATATATATATATATATATATATATATATATATATATATATATATATGTGTGTGTGCGTGTGTATATATATATATATATATATATATATATATATATATATATATATATATATATATATATATATATATATACATATGTCGTTACATATTCATATATTGAACATACTATTGATATTTCATTGTACATTGTATCATTATATTGTCATATTCAAACTTCTATATTTGCATGTGAGCAAATTCATGAGAAAGATTCCATGTGATAATCAATTCATGCTTTATTAATATCGGTATTTTTCCAGAACGAAATATGATTATACATCTACCAAATGAATCGTGTGCATTATGTAGTACGCCTACCAGTCATAAAGAAAAAAATTTATTTAATTGGAACACAATAATCAATCGATAGATGAATCGATGGATAAGAAAATGATTAGAAATGAAAAATTCAATTGGAATACTATCATCAAAACAATAGTTACAGCTTGACTGATTATTTTCCTCATGATCAATGCCTAATGGAAATTGTACTAGCTAATAATAAATAAGTGGTAAAATGGTATTACTTTCAGTGGATAGCAGAAAATTGAGTGAAAAAAACATAGAACAGACTTCTATTGACCAGTTGAGGGAAGCCTACCTACGGCGTATCATTTTCAGTGTCAATGTGACATATAATCGATCGCAGTGACTTTTTGTATATACATTGTAGTGAAAATGCTTCAAATAATCCACATGAATATCTTCCAAAATATTATCGATCATTAATGAACACTCGCAATGTTATGTGGAGGCCTATGTAACGGTACGCGATGAGGTAAAAATCGCCGGCAAAAAATATTAAGATTTTTTTTTTCACATACAAGTGGTCTTTCCAACTTTTTATCATGAATTTTGACTCATTAAATTTCAGTGATAGATATTATCTGCATGTGTTTGATGATTTTTTCTCTTGCACTGATGAAGTTTCATGATCATTCATATCTGTAAAATCACCCCAAGGTTTTTTTTCTGTTTGCCCTGTGGAGATTAACTCGGGGCGCCTCAAATTAACTGACGCATTTCTAACTCTCTGCATTATTAACTCATATTCGACATTTTTCGGGATAACATCACTGTTGACTATATTTCATTTCGACAGCAGGAAGAAGTACTTCAGTTTGTATCCGCTTCCTGTTGTTTATCTGGTCTCCATAATGTCTGAAAAATACAAGTGAATATAGTTAGACGACGGTGACAAAGAATAAAATTATGTTAATTGAATGTTAATCATTATTTAAGGTCCATGAATATCATTGGTAAATTAAAACTGATCACAACTAGTCCGCTAATTATCGCTTAAGCCACAAATGTGTTATTCGCAAAACTGGAACTAAATGGCTTGTAGAGATTGAAGACCATCCAATCGATATTAGACCCACTATCAGGAAGAGTGCATTAAGGAGATAGCATGTTTATCAGGATACCGCTAAAACTAGAAAAATTGGACAAACAGACTAATACTGAAGTTATGATTGAATAACATATTTTGGCGACATTGTTATCCACTTCATTACAACAATGTGTGACATCAAATTGACAGTATTCCGATAACTTTATTTTCATGTCGTCGATGACGATCACTGCATTCAATGGCTAGGTTTTTGGCAGTTTGATTTCTTGGATTTAATGAAACTATGAACGACAAAATGACCCCAAAATGTTGGTGCATGAAAAAAGAGGGAATTGCAAAAACCGGTGAAAATGTGAAATACTATTCAGCGACGGGAAAGAATAAAATTCATAATGGAGATCAATCTCGTGGAACAAAAATGGTTTGTTTCAATTGATGAGTTGGATCCATTTATTTTTTAAGAAATGCATTGAACTATTTATCTCTTCGATAATTTTTTTACTTTGGTTGTCAAAATGTCAATGATTAAATCATAACCATATCTCAGCCAAAACCCTGTCGGGTGGAAACTTTAGGTCAAGGTCTGGAATACTTCAGTAACTATAGAAATGTATTCATATTATGAAAGGTGTGAAATAAAACTGTATGTCCAGTGCAACTTATTATTACTAATCGATACGGTATGTTGGCCAATTGAACTGTCACCTTATATTTTATTGTTGTCATAGCGACTAGAGAGAATTTTCGGCAGAAGAATTAATTATAATCGATCATTATTCACTATGTGAAAGTTACAGGTATGTGGTTCAAATTGCTTTGAATTGCTTCAAACTTTAAACTTCTGGTAAACTGAAGATCTCATGAAATGTAGTAGAAAAGAAGTGCGTGCGTATTTGCAGCAATGAAATGCATTGAGAATGTTCTAAATTGTTAGAAGTTTCATTACTACATTTCGCTGGACATCCCATCCAAGAATAGCATTTTGCTGTCAAAATTTTCAGTCCAATTCGTTGAAATATTCTATTTTGGTGGGCTTCACACCCTTCTTGACGATTCCAAGCAACAATGATAGATAACAGTTGTGATGGTTTCATCCATGCAAAACGTTGTTCAAATACATTTCTTCAAACATGTGGCCAATTCAGTTCGAAATGTTTGACGTGAATTCTCAAGAGGGTAAACAGAGGGTAAAACAAAAGCGCTTTATAAAAAGTGGAGAAAAAACAAGTGAAACGATAAGAAGTGACATCAGAACTGGCCGTGGCCTCATTTTTTCAAGTGATGAACGGTTGCATCTTCAATTTTGAATGGTAATCTCATTCAGCGATAAACCAATTATTTCGAGAATTGAAACTTTAACGATATTAGCTGAGACTTATTTCGTTTGAAATATTACTCACAAATGTTTACATTGATCTACACAAATATAAATATATTCTGGGCGTGTATTATAAAGGCCTCAAGAAAATATATCTGCACATCCATATTATAAGAAGTGGAATACAATTGCGAATGTTTTTTTTTTTTTTTTAATAACATCGAAACTTGATACAAAATCATTGTTCCCCAATTAAGGCCATGGATGAAAGATAGGATCGTTTGGACGGGGCACCACAAGGGCGATCTTACCACCCCATAATGCGAATGTAGAATTGAATAGTATTGTACATAAATTTATCAATACTCATATCCGAAAGAAAGAAATCATGTCTAGCAACATGATGAACACATTTATAAGCTTCATATTTCATATTTGTCTATATAGCTATGGTATTCTAATGATCAATTATTTTTCAGTACGATATTTACGAGTAGACTAGATATTCGACTACATCTTTCAAAATCGATCGAATGTTCCAATTTGCAGTGAGCTTCTCTGAAATCACTGATGTTTTTGCTTTTATTCAGTTGGTAGAAGACTAATTCTTTCATAGATAAAATCATGACATAGATCAGTGTTGAGAAGTATAGGAAGTATGGCACTGGGTCATCATCACAATAAATCTGAGATGTCAAGCGCACATTCACCTACCAATACTGAGTCAGTGTATACAGGAAAAATGTGTGTTCATTTTTAACACTCTTATTTCAAGTATTAGAAAAACTTCTACATGATTAATGACATTTTTTCACCTCTCTCTTCCTGAGAGGAAATTCAGTCAAATACTTCTTTTCGGATATAACCCTGTCATGTTATCATGTTATGGAATAGCTCTCGTATATGATGTTACCTTCTTTTTGTGTCTATATTTGATGTGCATATGGTGTTTATGTTCGAATATTAGTATTTCGTTTTACAACTACTTTTTAGTTTTCACATTCACTCGGTATACTCTACTTTCATTGCCAGTTGCATGTAGTACGTTGTGAGATATTTTGTACAAATATCTCACATCGATCAGTTTATCATTTATAACCTGTTATCGAAACTATAATATTTTATATAAGAGTTTTATTACGCATTCTTGACAGTACAAATTACACGGTCAACCGTAGTTAAATACTGATGAATGTATTGTTCTCCATTTTGATCAACATTAGAAACTTCACACAAATTAATTGCAAGAACCTTATGTGACGACTAGGAGTTACTAGATAGGATCCTCCCAATTGGGCAACATTAGCTCGATTTTACCATCTCAGATCAAATATGTATTCATACTGTGAATGATTGGAACAAACTCGGATATTATCGAACTAATATTCCATACTCAAACATATCAATTGTATAATATCATCCTGTTATGAATGAATAAATATTCTTCAAGTTTGATCAACTTCATTACTATATGCTACTTTGTGATGAAATCACAACATAAATAATTGCAAAATTAATATCGCACTCACCTTTGAATACTGCTGAATTAATTGTTCAATGAACAAATCAAATTGAACCTCATTGTTTCTTCCCATAATTCTCATTATCCTTCCGCATCACATCGTTCCCTTCCATTCTTCCACCTTTCTCGTTTCTGAAATTGATGAACTTGCCGGTTTTCACCATTTTCCCGGTCCCGTCTTTCGCCGTTCTCCAATAGACGGTCTGTACAGCCCCTCGCCCCGTGATATATCGCGAAACTTTTCCAAAAAGCATTTTCTCAGCTTCAATGAATCAATGCAGATTACTCCAAATAACACTTACTTATATACTCGATAACACACTCCTATCCACGAAAGATGAAAGTGCGAATCACCCGCGTGCCAGTGGTGTACGATAGGAAAAACTGTCGATCGTAATCTTCATCAATCGTTGATGCAAGTTGAAAACTAAATATAGAGGAACGAACAAACCGCGTGCGAATGATATAGGATAGAGCGGACGGGCGATCGGAACCTTCTTTCTTGGACTCAAGTTACACAGACAAATGAATGAGCGAACCACATGCGCGATAATGGTATCTCGTTGAGGAGGACAATCGATCGGACCCGTTTTCTGTCGTGATCATATACTTGTCTGTATCTGGCTGACAGTCAAGTAGTACACGCTATACTCATTGTTACGATGGAAAAGTTTTTTTCAGATAAGACTTTGAAACTGTTTTGTTTGGTCAGAGATACATTGAACTGCACTATTGAGACTTCATGAGTCACGTGACAGATGAATGGTGCACTTGAAATTGATTTCAAGGTCATCAAATTCCATATTATGATTTATGTTATTGTTATTAAAATGTCATATGGAATAATCCTAGTTGTATTTCATCAGAGCGTAAATATTACATGATACTGATATATTATGTGTGTTAATAGTGAATTGATTGTATGCATGTTCTACAGTCGTTCTTACAGTATGTTTTCTCTCTCATGAGTGTTTTCTCACAGCGAATACTGGGAAGTGCATTGGACCACGACCGAATCAATTATGAAAGGTTGAGGAATTAACAATGAAACTGACAATAACGAGAAGAATATAATGATTATAATAATTATAAGAGGAAGAAATTACTATTCGGAAGTCTAAAAGACATGAATAATTGAAAAAATAAATGTGAGAATATTAAAAATTATAGAACTTTTTATCAACACCGATATTTCAATAATATCATGATCTCTGAACTAATTAGTTCATTATTCAGAGTTTGTTGAAGTTTATCAGATTATAATCAATCATTTTCTATATCAGGTGATGAGATAACCCTAGCTCTTGTATTTTGATCACCCTTGTGGTGTCCTGACAGAACGATCCTGCGTTGTTATCATGTTATCATGATCATAAAATGACGATCAATTAATCTGTTTCAAATTTTTGAGGTTTATAGATATGGCGAGTTTTTTCAACGTCTTTAATCAAAACAAGAGTTAATTTCCAAAAAATATCAATTGTTTTTCCAAGTCCATGCCAAGGAGACATGAGTCTGACGTCAAAGATTTTCACCCCGCCACGTTACCAGAATTATTTGGTTCGTTGGTGTGAGAGGTTTGTACCATAGAGTAATGAAGTTTACCTCGTCGAAGGTAAAGGGGAGTTCAGAGGGTGTGTCGCCATAAACCGGAAGGAAGGCGACTTCCCGGAAGACCACGCAAGAGGTGGCTGGACGACGTACAGAAGGATCTACGTGGGCTTGGAGTGCTAGGATGGGGAAGGCGTGCACTGGATCGGGATGTGTGGAGAGGAGTAGTGAAAGAGGCCAAGGCCCTTCAAGGGCCGTAGTGCCATAGGGAAGAGAGGAGAGAAACAAATATTGACTGTCCATTTTTAATTAATATTGTGAATCTTGAACGAAAATAAAACAAGAATGAGTGGATATCATATGATGACCATAATGAGAAGATGAATGAAAAGAATAATAAACGATTGAGTTGAGAAATCAAAATGAATAAATGAAAAAATGATCAACCATGAATTCAGTTCGTTCCATCAGCATGGGCCTATTTAGAATACGGAATGATATAGATTATGAATAAAAAATATATACCAGTATTTAATGGAATACTATGAGCCAAAAAATGAGAGTGAAGCAACAATATATCAGATTGGGGAGATTGAATCTTATATGCTGTATATTCACAGTTAATTTCAATCATAGGTATAATATTTCACCAGCTTTCAACCCCTCATTAAAACGTGTTATTTGATATAGCTGTACACAGCCCACGTGAAATGGATCATCGAAAGTATTAATTACAACCGGATGTTCAGAGTGCTTATACCATCTTGACTAAACATCATTCTTAAAGAGATGGATCAACTTGCATATCATGCAAATTGTAACGGGCACGTTTGTAATTGATCAAAAGTTGAGAACATCTCCATTTTCCTTATGGGATAGAAGTAAGTAACGAATGTGTTATTAATTTTTTATTTTTTTTTTTGGTTCTAAGAACAATTTGCTTCAAGAATCATCTTTGACATTTGGAATCGAAATGATCTTGCAATATATGAATCAACTTTCGACGATTTTTACAACTATATACCTCTCACTATACATACATTTTGTGTAGGTTGAAACTCAGACGAGAACCAAAAACAAACCAACAATGAACCAAAAATAATCATTATGGAAATAATACTATGGTAAAATGTGAGCTCAGAGTAATGTGTATATACATGAAAATATGTGGAAGAGATTCTGTTCATTATATAAGATCATTTAATGATTATATAAAAACGCATGGAAATATCATCTCACATAAATTTCAATTAACTCAAAATTGGTCAAGACTTGTTGGCAATCAATTTTCAATGGGATAAGAAATGTCAACAATAAATTCAATCATTTGAACTGTATAATAAATGGTATTTTTAATAAATAATCACAAATACAATATAAATATAAATAATGAATACATAATAAATATCCAATATAATCATTGGTGCAATAAATAATCGTAGTTGCACACTAAGAGTCTAAGGTAAATAATAAATACAGTCGTCCTTATTCTGAGTCAGAGGTAACTATAAATAATACATGATTGTGGATGTTGTTATACAAATAACTATCTTCCTAGTCTGATTTATACACATCTTGCAAATGCAATGCAATTGCTTCAATTGAAATAAAACAACACATATCATCAAATTATTATTCCAATTAAATATTGAATTATTGATTTTTAAATAATGTTTGAATGCAATATTATTAAATTCCTATTTACAAACAAACTAATATTTTGTTTCAACTTTCATTACTTTTTCCGATTTTTTTGGCAACGTGTTGGTTGGTATTATCAGAGTCGGTGAAGCAGTTCTACCTTGCTATATATCGTTTTATCGACTTTGATACGTTAACATCTTCAGTTTTGTGCTTGATATTTTGAAGTTGTCAATTACTTTTTGCGTCAGATGCAGAGGATAAAACGCGCTAGAATGCAGTGAAAGAGTGCCCTACGTAGCCACTCCTGTTTGGTATCATAGCTCTTAGTCGTTGAATGACCACAAGCAAAATCTAGAACAAGAATAAGAATATATATTATTTATACGTCATCATGGAATTGGGAAATAGGTTCAACTAGCTGTGATCAGAAGTAAAACATACTCAATTCTCATACTTTTTTAAAAATGATTCGCACTTCGTAAATGAAACGAAATGATACATTGAAATTACTCTCATTTTTGAACAAAAAAAAACGACTGAGTGAAAATTAAACAATTCAAATTGTGGACAAGATGTGGAGGTATAATTTTAAAAATTGTTTTTCAATTTGATGAACGTTTAAACTCATTGAAGTATGAATTTTGATGCACATATACAAAATTAAAATAATATGTAAATCATTTTTGAAAATAATTAAACTTGAGCAATAATTGTGCAAATATATTCATAAGTATAATCAACGATGCTATGTGGTTACTGGTTGCAAATTATGAAAATAGTGCATACACTCCATATCAGATTATTTCTTCTGGTTGAATTTTAATCGATCTCATTTCTTCACTTCATAATATTATCCTGGATGAATTTGAAATATTCCCAGAGAAAACTATTCAAATCTTCCATGAATATAGAAATTATAAATTCAAGAACTCGGCTCACCTATTTCATATTATGCTTGCTTGTAGTGCTGTACGTAGAATAGTTCACTTTCGAGACCTTCTTATTTGCAAAGGAGAGGAAGCGTCCATATTTCACCATCTTGGTAGCGACGCCCGCGTCCTCCTTGTTCGACGTCGCCGTCCTCCAATATACAGTCTGGACAGCGCTGCGCCCAGCCAAATAACGAGTTGCTGATCCAATAAGCATGGTTCTGTAGTATTCTAGCTCGAGGATGTGACTTGGTTGATGTGTAGATCTGATTTAATATCGGAACTAGAATATCTTTCTCTTTTATAAATGTGATAGTCTTCTGTGATGACGCTCAAGAGCCAATAACCTGACGCACGACTGTGGACGTCGGAGTTTGGCTGACGACCGTCACTCGGTCTGCTCATGTGAGCGAAATCTTTACCCTCTGGCGTAATCAATTACGTCACGTAATTAAAACGATATTAAATTATAATCAGCGTACAATGTCTAAATATATCAACTTCTGTTATTCCATTATTTTATTTATAGATCGTTTTATATCGTACGATTAATTTTCCGTGAACTTGCATCATGTGAATTGATCTAATAGTGGAAAAAAATAAGATGAAGATTATTGATTGAATCATATAATATGTCAATCCAAGATTGAAGTTACATAATTGCAGATGGTTCATGATTGGCACCGTGATCAAGGCTTTTTATTATAGCTTGTAATAAAAAAATTAAATAGGCCCACCCAAGAAAACGCTGTTCAAAATATATGCATGTATAGTAGTAAGTACATACTACTAGTATGTAAGTATGTTGTAGTAAGTATGTACCATGAATGATCATATTTTATCGATATTGCCGGCCGATTAGGCTTAACAGTTGCCTAATGTACTGCATGCCGTCAAGGAAGAGATGAGGAAGGATTGATTTTCGTTCATTTCATTTCGTGATTCAATTCGATTGTTCTTTATCTGTAGAACAATCAAACTCTCTCAAAATATGTGTATAATTTTTGGATAGTTTCGATAGTTATTCTATCACATTTTGTCGCTACAAAATGTCAGAACTGATCTCATTGTGCAAAATATTGTGTTATTGGATACTTATCGTGGATCGGTCAACTTATTCGAGTATCCCGAACAATTCAAATCGAGATCCACACGAAAGATCAGAGTGACCCAATACTTTTTTTCCCTCTTCTGGGCACTCTTCACACACATGCCAGTACACGTGTGTGAAGCATGGAGTCAGTATGTATCGTCTCATACGTATAAGTGTGTGAATGTAAAAATGAATTACCCGAATGGATTGTGTTCAAATCTTTATTTGAGTCTTGTTGACTAATCGATAGCAAAGACTTATACATGGATTTGTTTCTTTCTTTCTGTTTTTGTAAGCACTGCACAGGTCTAACGACCTGATGAACATGAACATTTGTCTGAACAAGCGGACTTCCAACTTGGAACTGTATGGTTCCGGGTTCAAATCGGTTGAACTGGTTTTGAGAAAACCATCATAAAGTTTCTGAAAGTCTCATAAGATCAGCGTGGGCGGGAGAATATATGATAAATCAAATCCCTCAAAAATATCAAACTTCTACTGAATGTAAACGCATGGAAGATACACACTTTGACAAGTTGTTATTCAATTCGGACCAGCAGTTCGGAGGAAATAATCTGAAAATGGTTCTCATTCATCAAATTGATGGAAATATAACGATTACATTATCAAGATTCAGAACTTTCTAGACTCTTTTAGTTACCTGGTCCAGAACTAAACATAGAATATACCTGGTCTAGTATATTTTATACGTTTCAAGATGTGTAGAGTTTTTGAATAAACTACAAATATATATAGGCCTATCACTCATCTCACAACGTATTTTCTGCTTTTGCTTCATTGCTATCAGTTTCTTCAAAAATTATATTATCAAGACTCTGAATATTAAAAGTACATGGTTAGTAATACTTCTGAGACGTTTGAACCGATTGCGCCTCAAAAGTATGCAACTATACGGATCAAATCATGATATTTCTGAATGTCAAATTACATCGGAATCTGTACTTCCGTTTCAACTGTGGAGCACGCACAAGAAAAAAAATTCAAAGTACGGTAGAATTGAGTCTTCGCTTCGCTCATTCGATAGTATTAGGATCAATAAAATGAACAAAACAGTTATCCTGTATATATCTCAATTAGACGCATTACGTTGTTAAGATGCTGTATATAATCTGTGTATCATCGACAATTGACAAGGTCAACACATAAACATGAAATATCTATAATTCCCATAAATTTGTATCACTATTGCCGTTTACGTACGTGAGTACTTGACGTAGTTTCATTACGTGTTTATTTCATCACTAAAATTTCTGACCTCGAATTGAATTTCTATGCATGTAATATGTGAGCGTCATTTGCTTCATTAGAAGTAATCTTCCATCAGTGATCAAAACATTACAAGATCCGCTTAAAGACTGAGCTAAATTGATTTTACCGTTCTGTACCGTGATTGCAATTTCACTAACATCACATAGGTGTAACGTTTACCTTTGTTGTGAAATTGAATGTAAGCAAATCGTTTGAATTGATTCTCCTCTTGTGTACTTGTATCCTCGAAATAATAAGGTCATCCACATAAAAAATAATTGTAAGAACATAATTGCACAAATTTTGGTGAATGTAGACCATATTAATTTTAAACATTGAACGCTTTTGAGGGATGTAGTTGTACTTTCAACCGTTCATCTCGCTCCGGCAAATCAAAATATGACAGAGATCATATGGTGATATTTGTGTATATTATGTTAATATACTACCTTCTTCCGTGGATACAGGTGTACCACTCAGGGAACCATAACCTGCTAAATTATCATAACTCTTTTACGATAGCTCGTAATTATCGTAGCTGCTTGTGTATAATAGGACGCAAGTCGGTATAAGTGAAGTAATGTCTAAGCAGATAAACGTATTATGTGAAGCGTGTACACAGTTCAGGTGACCCAAATAAGTAAACGCTATTTTTAAACATAAAAGGAAAAAATGAATCGTCGTACATGCATACATGATAGAGAAAAATTAAAATAAAATTAAAGCGCTTCTAGTACTTCGAAATGTTCAATAGAAATATTCTTTTTTTTTAATTACCGAACGAGATAATAAAAAAAGTGAACATAATAATATGTTAGTATGTGGAATGTGCACAGGGCTAATGTTACTATGGATAACGATTGTTGGTCTCGAAATAATACGCTATATGAACACATGATAACATCAAGAGGATAAAGGCAAGTAATCAGTAAAATTAAAAAATTGAGGAGTAGAATATAATAAAAACAACTGAGAATGTATATCATCATCATGAAAAAGAATCCCTCCAATGATGAAAAAAATTGATCAAATAATAATTCCAACATCATGCATTGTCCGATTTTCATTCAGTTTCATTGTATACATTCATTATTTTCCATTGAAAGATACATGAATTGAATACTATACATTAACTCCAGTTGAAGTGTTCGTTTCACTCAATAAGAACCTGAACCTATGGTGAATAGTCCTCATCTGTAATTCATACTTGATTTAATTGTACGTCATTCATTTGAGTCATTCTAGGCACCTGCCTAAACCTTGACCTTTCACGACCGTGGATCATTATGAATTTTGTTTCATCTTGTTACTTACTAGGCTGCAAATTGATAAAAAGACAGTCATTCGTGAATGTGTAAGTCAGAACTTGTGGAGATGTATAGAGACTAAGATGGAACTCCACTGACTTGAAAACTGGCCTACAGTATACTAGAAACTCACACACCGGAACCAACTTTCCAGAACTGTTCCTTCTTGCGCGTCCTGTACAGAAGGTGAAGTTGCCGTAGCTTCTCAAATTTATATTGGGTTCAACGACGAATTAAACTGATGACTACGATCTATTGGCGTCGTTGAATGAGATATGAGATGGTGGGATGATGAGATAAATAATAAATATCTTTCTCCCGGTTCCAACAAGTCAGGTCAGGGGGTGTCAAACACCATCATCTAGGGCCTCTTAAATAATTCCGGCTGGCCAATCCTGTCGCATCTTCTTCTTCATCCTCTTGCTCTTCATCCTCTTCTTCACTTTCTTCTTCCATCTCTATTAATATTCGTCATGCTTTCCGTTCTTCTCACAATCTTCGCTCTTCCACATCTTCCCATATACCTCCTCCTCTCCTTCCGCTTCCACTTATCTGATCTCTCCATCTTCCTCGTGGTCTACCAGTTCTTCTTCTACCCTCTAATACTCTTTCGAATTCTTTCCTTCGTATTTTTTCTTGTTCCAGTCTACGCATGTGCCCATACCATAGTAGTCTTCCTGTATCTACATTATGTCCAATACTTCTGATTCTCAACCCATCCCTTTTCACACTACTTCTCATTCTGTCCATCTTTGTTACGCCCATAATACTCCATAGACATTTCATCTGCGAGGCTGCAAGCCAACTTCTTTCCTTTTCCGTTATTGTCCATGTTACAGATGCATAAGTCAAAGTAGGCAGAAAATACATCTGATATAACAGAATTTTACATTTTCTCAGGTATTTCTTCTGCCCATAGAAGTTTCCTCACAGTCTGGTAAAAGCTGATGAGATGAAAGGTTATTTTGTCATCAGGTGTTTTCAGATAGTGGGTTGAAGTCGGTCGTGGCCTGTTGTTAAGGCACTATCCAATTATTGTCTTATTGATATATGAACGACAGAGGAGGGAAACCATAAAAAAAACATGTCCGGATGGTCGACCATGACGGGAATCGAGCCCCGGTTTCCTGAGTGACAGTTCAGTGTATCAACCACTCGGCCACCCATCTCAGTCTGTAGCTCCTATCCTCCACAATTTTCAACCTTCAGATGTTTTATAGGTTTTGGGGTTTTTTATATGTGGCCATGTATCGATCAAATTTATAAATTTATAAATTTTTTATATGTGGCCAAGTATCGATCAAATTTTTGAGAGAAAGAATCAGACACCATCATTGCATCTTCTATACAGCCGCTCACGGAGTGGAAGTTCACAACAGTTTTTTGGTATTTGGCACAGTTAGTTTACAGTGTGATTGAGAGGAACCCATCCACGAACGTGTATCAAATTTGTCGTTGTTTATCGATGTATCAATGTTGGAATTGTAAATTTAAAAATATTCCAAATGAGAAAAAAAGTTGAGAACTCCTAGAAATGTTTATACAAAATAGTTGAAAAATACGTTGAACCGTTACATACAACAAAGGCGTGAATTGTTAGCATGAAGATGGCAATCGATACATTGATTGAGTAATCCTTTCTCTAATACGTGAACTGAATTCCACTGGGATACCCATAACCGTTCCGATACAGACGAATAGTTTGTTTCAATCACCTTGATTTACAACAAAAAATGGCGTGACTCTCCCGATCTTGTATTCCAATTTCCAAGCTAATATGGTTGAACAATTCACTTTCAGTCTAACCCAAAGACAGTTTTTTCACAAACACATCGATGTTATACACGATAAAATATCTCAAGAACTCAGGAAGTAATCAAATCGTGTATTAAACGCGAGATGCATGTTTTGTGACCATTTTCAGTGTCAACTAAAGCATAAACAATTATAGGGGCTTTCCAGATGAACGTATTGTTGTGAAACTGCTTCACACCGTGCAGAGAAGTAGCTTCTAAAATATTCTCCATTGATAATGAACATTCACAATATTTCATAAAAATTCACCCTGGTGGGAACTTTTTGCTCTGTGGTGACTGGGGACGCCTCAACATTCAGGACAGTCGAGTTTGAGGACACTAGATTCTATCACACTTGGTACCTTCTCATCACAGGTTATTTTCAAATATATGTTTTGGAAGCAAACGTTTCTAATTCACACCTAAAATTTTACAACCACAGTATATCATATTTACGCTTCAAAGATCTCTCTTTCTGAGAAAGCGACTAGTATACTAGCTATGATAAACCATACCCAACTCATTTCTTTTCAGATGTCACTTATACTAGTCGACTTCTGATCCCTTCAAATGTGATACATATCAATAATAAATTTGTCTACAATAGAGAAAATTATGTTTATCCAATTATTACTGAATCGTTTTTCGAAAAAGTAGAAATTCTCGTTTGATACCTTCTTCATTCTGTTGAAAGTCGACCCAGTTACATTTTAAAATTGAAGAAATATTAAAACTTCCAGGAATAGTTTAAGCTGATAAAAGAGAAAGAGAAACAGATGTAATTTTACTGAAATATTCAAAGTTGCTTGGAGCAGAAATGAATGAATAATGTTTCTAGGCAAACACTATCCGCAGTACGAGCAATTTGTGGGAACATTGTATGAATATTTAATATTAATTTTACCCAGATCACACTTTTATCAAACGGTACATTAAATGGTATACGATACAATATTCACTATTCAATATTCTATTATTCATCACTATAATGACTGAATAGCTGCTTAACAATAGTCAAGCGTATCCAATTCTTCAATTTTATATCATTTCTGTTTTACAATTACCCTGTATATTATAAATTACGTATGAACTATGGCACAGAAACCATACACAGTAACCATATATCATTTCTTTCATTAATGTACATAATTTATATACACTAGGAAAACGCAGTATGTGGGTTGTAGTATATAAGCGCGACTTCATACGGATATTCCTGGAAAGAATGGTAAGGGTGTACACACATTGATTTTGAATCAATTTAACTCACTGCCTACCGGTTTCACCCATTGATAATTTCAATGGTTTCACGATCTAGTTGGTTCGCTTGTTGATCACCTTTTAATAATTCTCCTAATAGCTTTATTTGATGTTGAAATCTTCTAAACGGTCTATCCGCTTATTGATAACTAAGAAATAATATGTATCATACATATGTGCTCACATTCTGTGGAAATTTTGATTTATCAGAAGTAAATATGCTCTCCGAGTTATTCTTACGTGGGTTTTCAGAATTTCGGAATCATTTTTGTTCGAAGTGGTTAAAAGCTCACCTCAAAACTCGAGTTCAGATGACGAAATATCTGTTTTCTCAATTCCAACGGAAAAGTATCTTCCGTTTGACCTGTGGAGCAGGAAGAAATTGTTTCTCCAAAGTACGGTCAAACTGGGACATATCGCTCGTTCAGATTGATCATACATTTCCAAATTCTCACTCATACAAAACAAATCCATGACTGAATATCTTGGTGGTGTTAGTTGTAAAATACTTCTTCACGTAACCTCTTCACATTCCACAACTCCTTAATTCACCATTGAATTCGAACTCCTTTTTTTCTATGTTTATCTATTCGATATGTTCAATGGATAATCGCTCGTAGCACCTGACTCTCACGGAATTTTGCTCAGCTCATATGTTTTTATTTTTTTGTTAGTAATCCAAATGTCAGACGAATCAATTGACGTCGCATAGTCGATAATAGGTGAGTACTTCTTGTCTCACGTCGCAGCCGATAAGAAACAGACATCGTTCTGAGAGTAAAAAAGTTACATGATAGAATACCAATTTCATACTTTATGACGTGTTTATACAACTCTATGGTCACATCACACCATGTTGATTGGATGAGCGAAGCGGAGATTCTCATTGAGTCTGAGATGTATCTTTCTCTGTTTTTATTTCGGTTTGCGCTTCACAGGTCGGAATGATTGATTCATCAATATATTGTTATCGTGATGGCACATACTTGAACAACTTGGAACTGTGTAGTTTTAGGGGGTAATCGGTTTCATCAATCTAGAAAAAATTGTATTTTCGAATTTTTTTTAACAAAAATACAACAGAATGCACTCCTCAAGTTGGATGGTTCTTTCGATCAGTCTGATGTTTGTTGTGAAGACGCTGACTCATTCAAGTCAAATTGATTCAGATTCTGGCCCTGATCGATTCAAACGCTTCTGAGATTTTTTTATCATTTCCCCCCCCCCCCCCCCCCCCCCCAAAAAAAAGAGAATGAGAATATTCGATTTTTTTTCAATTCCTACTCGATTTTTCTTTCAAGTTGATACATTATTATGAAGTCTCACATCAATTGCAAATGGCGTTCAGAAAAAAATCGAGAATACAGTTTTTCATGATAATCCTATCTAATTTTATTTAGTCATGCCACCGTCTCGAATTTTCATTGTAAAGTTGCCCATGAACAGCTTTATTGGGAATATGTACATGTTGTGCGAGTATCGAGTATCACCGAGATATGCAATAACCCAATCAATGATCTCGACACTGAGTTTTTATTGGGATCATATTTGGGATCTACAACATCACACAATTTATGTTAAAAATGTATTATGCATACAATAAGGGACTTTTGGAAAAGGCTGGTGGACAGATTGCATGATTTTCCTCAGTGAATGATTAAGAAAAGTTCAGTCAGTAAAGATTAATACAATTGTGAATGGACTTGATGAAATTCCCCGCCAAAATAAAACAACAACAATCACAGCACATCGTTCAGAGAACTTGGAGAAAAATATTAGACTCTATGTTATATCTCTTGTTGAATTCAACCGTCCCCACACTTCTACCTCTATGGCAATCTATATCTTGAGAAACTTGTTTCTTCCACCAAATACTAGCAAAACGTAAGGAACTTGGCTCCTCCACCAATTATGCTTTCTCATTTACGGTTTGGATGAACTGTACTTTTTGTAATACACTTCCTAATTTCAGACTTGGGTCAAATGTGACCAATTTGAGAGTGATTAATAAAATATGGTAATGACTGATAATAGACAGGTGACAAAACTTGGTGGTGAGACAGCGCATATATGCCGTGCGTCAATAATAATGTGAGTTGCTGTTGATAACAATGATTATGTTGGTAGAACTGTGACAGAATTCACGAGGCATCAAGTAAGAGCTCAATTTGAATGTACTCAACAAAAGGATAATGAATTGAAACATATCTCCATGTTTTGTTCACACTGTGAAGGATTTGATAAGATTGATTGATTGGAAATATTGACTGATTGGATTGGTGAAAACCGAGACAAAAGAAATGAATCAATCCAAATATACGGTAATGTCGATATAACGTTCCAAAAATGTTGTTTCACCAAACATTCATGTCCAGAGTTCAACTAGAGAATGGAAGTGATTCTCCAGTTAAAACTCAGCGATGCATTGTAAGTTTAAATTGAATTCTGTAATATACATTTTTGTGTCTTTCAGGTGAATTCAACATATAAATTTGAGGTAGAAAAAAGTACGAGTGCCAATGATGACAAAAATCGAATCAAATGAAAACTTTGATAATGATGTACTTTGATATTTTGGGGGGGATTATATTTTCAACGTCGAAAGCTTGAAACAAATTCCCCAATTGGGACTAATGATGACAAAAGATGATACTATGTCGTCTATTTCACAAGCAGATCTGGGAGAATCATTATGACAATTGACCAATAGTGATAGGAGTGGTTTATCGGCGGGTCACCTAGATCTATACTTCATGTGGGCATTTAGAGATACTCTGATAGGCAATGTCAATTTACACAAATAACAAACAGCCCATTTGATTGGATGTTTTGTTTTGAGACGTTTTTGGGCGGGTCAATCACTAGTCGTCAATTGAAGCGAACGATTTGTTCATAAGAAAGACTCTGAGAACGTTTCTTGATGATCTAAGTGAAACTCAATTTTACCGTAGTCTATCTACTTGAAAAAAATTATTTTCTTTTTTTCGTGTTCCACAGGTCAAACAGAATAAAATATTCTGGTGAAACGTATCATATTCATGTCTCACCATCTAGCTTGATACGATATGGTTTTGAGGCGCAATCAGTTCAACCACTTCTGAGAAAAATAATTTCGAAGTTTTGAAACCCCACATAAGTGTAACCCATTTGAGAAAATGTTTGAAAAAAATATTCATTCCGGATGAATTCAAATTCCTTCGGAATTTGATCACACGAATGGTATACATTATTTCAAAGTTTGAGATGATCCGTACAAGTCGGTTTGAAGATGAAAATAATGCATATGTATACTATGTTGACATAAAAAGACCCACATTCAGATAGTCAGCCGATAATAGCTCTGTCAGCCGAGGCATAGCTTCAGAAATTGAGGTCATCGTTGGGTGTGGGTTCGAGTCGCGCACAAGGCATGGGTCTTTGTAAACGTCCTCGCACTCATCATCAACTCACAGTTCATTGTCACAAGCTCATTCGTTCCCCCGCATAACCTAGCTGTTGGTGGGGTCGTTGAGCAAACAATAATCATCATCATCAGATATGTATTTAGAGACCGATACTCGATACAAACAGCTTGAACCAATTACTTCATGAAATGATTGAAATTATCAATGGGTTAGTCGGGTGGACCGTGAAGGGATATGACCAGAATCGAGGTGTCTTACACCTTCACCATTTGTTTCAATACATTTTTTATAAAATCTCGCCTATCCTGAAACGCATTCACTTCGTTTTCTTGGTGAGTAAAAACATTTCACTTCTCGAAAAAAAAAAATCCTCCATGACATTGCCCTAACCGAATAGTAGTCGAATGAAGTAAACATCAATGAAAGTATATCTGTTTCATCATCGATGATTTCCTGGAATCTTTGTGATAGTTCTCATGATCAGCGCTTGAGATCTTGATTGATTATTCCTACTAGAAATTTCACGTTCACGTCAACCCTGGAGTGTTCCTATTTTCTATGATGCTGGAATATTATCAGTTTCCTTCTCTCAGACGACATTCAAGATTTACATAACGGAAAGTCAACTTAAACAACGTAAGTTGACGAAACTAAATTATAAACATACTCATGATGAACGATTTCCCTAATCATACGACGTTCAACTTGTTGTTTGAACTATCACTTCAAGGAAAACGCATCACATGCATCGAAAGATAAGCAAGACACTTCTATGAAACGTGATCGAGTGATCTCATTCCGATCATCTCGATTCCGAACTTGATAAGTTGACTACCTCAGTTATGCACTTCTGAATGGTTGCACCTGTAATTATTTTAATATATTCAATTGCTATAGATAACTGAATTACTTTACTTATTTTCAACTCATTTTCTCGTCTACAACGACGAATTCGATTTATGTGAAACTGTTGAAGAATCACTAAAATTTTATTGTTCAAGTTCAGCTTTGATTCACATTTCTTCGAGAGAAATATGCTTCCCGAATTCTTATGGTAGATTACGAACATTCGAACTATCCAGTACTGAATTGGTGATACCGATTATATGCTTCAAAACTTGACTTGTCAAGTTGGAAAGTTGCATATGTGCACTCAAGTTTCATCACAATTTTATATTTTGGTATATTGGGTGCGAACAAAAACACGTCGACTCCTAAATCTGTTCGCCCTATGAACTGGTATTGGGTTTTATATACTTAACATTGACGAGTCCCATATCCTATGAGGCCTACGAACGTATTCTTATGTACTGTGATATAATTGAAATATAAACTACAATTACAATCAAAATTACGGTCAGATTGAGTTCTCACCTAAGCTCATTCAACACCTCACACGATTTAACTATGATACGAATGAGAAAAATATAAAAATGGAACTCTTCATACTTCCACATAACCATGGTTATGATAAAAGTTAGAATATATCATACGGCACGCAGAACGTAACGAGATAAACGTTACAACTGAGATGAATGGTCACTAATTCCGAAGAGAAATGAAGGATCGAAAAAATATGAAGTAACTAAAATGCGAAGAAGCAGAAAATACACAAATATTTTGACTAAACTACAAACTATAACGCCTATCACCAACAAATACGATTGTTTCTCTTACCAACTATCACGATACTGCTACGATATCTTCAACAGGTGTCCACATCTCTTCTTTGCCTCTAGGAATTGCAGTTCTTGGGATGTCCCATCCAGTGCTCAATAACAAGAAGACATTGGCCAAAAGTCAGTTCCCATGACAAAACGGATACTTTTCAACTCCAAAAACTTCCGTTTTTATTGAAGTTCTGAATTTGTTCCAGACTACGACGAGATCGACCAGAATTCGTGACAGTCCGACAACAAGGTGAGAATTGTTGTAGAGCCCTCTAACTGGAAGATAGTAGCCATGGCAACGTATTGAACAACTATTTGTGTTCAAAAAACTTATATTGTTATTGTAGATGAACCAACTTTTTGCCACGATTTGGTGACGAAAAACGCAAGTTTTTTTCGTTCGTGATCTGATTTGTGAGTATTCGAGAGAGAGCATCGGTCATTTTAATGACATTTTAATGAAAAGTCTTCAATGATAATGTAAAGTCGGATCAATTGCATGCAAACTTTTCATGGACTCTGTGAGAAATTCAATATATATATATATATATATATATATATATATATATATATATATATATATATATATATATATATATATATACATATATATATATATATATATATATATATATATATATATATATATATATATATATATAAATATATATTTATATATATGTATATATACATATATATATATATATATATATATATATATATATATATATATATATATATATATATATATATATATATATAAAAATATATATATATATATATATATATATATATATATATAAATATATATATATATATATATATATATATATATATATATATATATATATTGTTATATATGTAGTATATTGTATAATTAGTATATATTGATATGGAAAGCATCCATAGCATTACCACCACCGGTGTTGGCGTGAGTAACCTGAGAGAAACCACTGAAAACCTGTCACTGTGGGCATCCATGACGGAAAGTTACCTCCGATTTCAAGTAAAGGTTCAGCGTACCCACGACTGATTCACTCGTCTCAGTATAATACAGTGAATACATTTTGGTGCAAACCCTAGTTATTAGTATTATTCAGTTTTACTCGTCATGAACTTTCTACTCGATGGAAACCTTTCAGTAACTTTTCAGCAAACTTTTCAAGCAATTTTTCATCACCATCAGTCACTTAGTAAACGAGACGGACGACAAAGAGAAAAGCGGAAACCCTGCTGTAATAGAATAGGTATGGAAAATACTTTCAAAATATTCTAGTTTTACGCAAACATCCTCTGTAGTACACAGTACTACGTGAATGATACCAACTTGAGCTACGAGACAATTCATTTGCATGCGTAGCAGAGGGTTGAGAATCGGCTGTGTGTTTACATCACTAATGGTTCCACTAAGAAGTTTGAAGGCTTGAAGCTTTCTGAATAGAGCTATTTATCGTCGAGTGCAAAACTTGGTGGAACAGCTTGTATAACAAACGCGTTCAGTTGATGGTTCACATCAATCCACATGTAGAAAGTATATAACTATATACATACATATGGTATATTTTGGGACTTTTCAGAACAAGGGAAGTATCATGGTTTGATTCTTTGTTTCAATTCGTCTGCATACTATGGCAGCGTATGCGTTGTGAGATGTATGAGATATCTCTACGAAATATGTAATCGAAATATTCTGAGCTTCATTTTGAAAATAGTCACGTCATTTCTGCACGTCATTACAGTTGTATTATTGATTTCACCTGTTGATAATGTTGATCGACGTTCAATCCAGTAGACATACATCATTGATTTTATGTTTCTGAATAGAAAGTGCGAATTAAATCATTAAATGATATTATGAATTATTCATTATTGATATTATTATATTATATATATGATATTATTCATTATTATGAATTTATAATATAAAATTATGTGATGGGTTGTTAATTAGGAACTTCACAGAAGTGAACATAGTCCAAGAGACTCAGTTCAAAGTGAAAGATATCAACATGAGTGTGGTTGGTTTCATCAATTCATCATCACCAATGCTGATAATGTCAGGATACATGAAAAGAACGTTTTATACTCATGACGTGTTGCAGAGTTTTGAAAACTCAAATACTTTCATCTGCGGTGAAAAAGTGATGGTCACAGAAAGCGCTGTCATGTTGTCAAAGTTCATTTTTTTAACGTGAAATAATTAAAATATGGTGGAAGATCCTTGCAGTTCCCCGTCCTGATGATTCTAATGAGACCTAATGATCCTACTTTCACCCATAGTCCTGATTGGGGAACAATGCCCCTGTATAAACTTTCGATGTTGATGATGAAAAAAAAAAAAGGTTTGTACTTGATCCATTCGATTTTTTTTCGATTTTGATTCTTGTCATGAAATCTTCACGATTTCTCCACAGTTCTTTTCGAACTGGTCGAACCGTTTTTGATCAAAAACTATATACTGATAAAATATCCAATCCAACGATTAATATGCAGAGATTGACCGCGAAATGAGGTTATATTCCAGTTAAACGTCACAATCCGATGCATCTTTAGCATTCAAGTGGAAGATGGATTAATTCTAACTACCAGTTGAACTTAGTTCGATTAAACAAGGCCTAATTACAGGGAGTCCTGAGCCCACAAAAAGTTTGGTGACGATCAATTAGACCGTTCAACCTGTGCAACTCACACAAAAAACAAACACAGACAAATTGCTATGCAAATCGCATGAAAACTTCCCTTAAGCTCACACTGTAATTGAGGTACGTGAAATACGGAGTTCCTGATGACTTTTTTATACTCGAGTTTGTATACTCGGAATCAAGAACCCTCAGTCCGTCAAACAGGCGAATCAAGTTATTTGCAAATGGTTTTCTTTCCATATGTAATATAACTATCACTATACATGTAACTATTATAAGACTAGGCGAACACAGTAAATGCGTTGTAAGATGATCGAGATATCTATATCTAGTCGAGCGGTAGCTTGACGGGAGCCAAGTTCCGCGCGAAGCCAGCTACTAGCTACACTGTTTATACGAAGAGCTTCCAGACATACTGTATCTTCGAAACTGATAAACTCAGATTACTGTAGTTAGTTGTAATGGAATGAGGCGTCAAACAAAACACGATGTATCAAATTTGAGCTATATCGGACTGAATATTTGGAAGTTGAATCACTGTGAAAAGCGTACTTTTCCATTTTCTTCTCCTCATTTTCCTTCTCTTTTCGTCGTCATCATGCGAAATCGGCTACAGCCGAAACGAACCGTCCGATTTGTCTGATTTTTTTTCAGAGTACAAGTAGACTGATGAATAGGCTTTAATGTGCATTTTGTATGTTGCAATCAATAGTAACTTTTGAGAACAGGAAGTATGTCATTTCCAAAAAAAATCGAGGTTTCATCATTTTTATAATTCACTTGCATCTCGGGAAGATTTCGATCAAATTTCGATCAAATGTTTTCGGATGGGTGATAGCAAAGACTTATATCCCTCTCTTATGGAGCTCAGTCTATGTGTTACATTTTTTGGGGGAGAGGGGTGTGTTCTGTTCCTTTGTAAGCACTGCACTTGTTGCACACGAAACTTTTAGGCTCCTACACCTAGGCTCATCTAACTTAGAATTGTGTAGTTTTTAGGTCAAACCAATCAAACATTTTTGAGAAACACCACCGCAATGTTTCTGAAAATTTCATGAGGTTAAGCTGGAGAATGAAATTTGAATGTTTTTGTAGATATTTTATCTCTCATATTTCACCATCCCGCCTGATCTTAAGGGGTTCATAAAAACTTGGATTTTTTTTTAAATGATTCAACCGATTCGACCCAAAAACTGAACACATCCAAGTTGGATAAGTCTATGTATACTGAAAAATGTGCATGTTGATCAGTCAAGCCGTGCGACCTGTGCAGTGCTTACAAAAAAGAAAAAAAAACAGACAAAATGAACACTGATAAAGCTCCATAATAGTAGGATTGAAGTCTTCGCTATCGCTCATCTGATTATTTTACTTCCTAGCTCCCACAATAATTATATCAATTCATGAGCATTTATATTTTTGGAACATTGAGAAATTTGTGGAAGTCGTTTGAAGTAAGCTGTATGAATTACGCTAATGTAATATTCATCTCATATAAAAATAATAATCTCCATTTGAACTTGGAACTATTTATTTTTTCACATTCATTCATTTGTTCGTTATCATTTCACCAAAATGATTCCTCTGCAATGTTGTCTATATTCGAAATCTTCATGTACCACCTTAATGTGCTGTCTTTTATCTATTATGAATTCAAAAATGATAATGAAGACGGGTGAATTAGTTGTTGAATACCACCATTCAGGAGACCGAGGTTCGATTCCCATTCACGGTCCACCACCCCGACAGAGGTGAGACAGAACTATAGTCATGTAACTACAGTTTCTGTTCAAGTACAGAACTTATAAGTTTGGTGATATTCAATCATTCGAGGTGTTTCTTTGGATACACAAAGGAGCTAATTGGTGTGCTCAGCTCCCGAGATCCCCGATAAAGAACTAATTTTGCTGGACTAAATAATGTATTACATCTTTCCAGTGATTTTTTTTTAATTACTTCCTCCGTTTACTTTTCATAATCCAATTAATTTATTCGAATGGTTTCTCGACTATATAGAAGAGAACGCTTTCCTATTACCTGTAGATAAGCTCCATTATTAATCAAATATTGGTCATATTCCCAAATTGTCTACCTGAAAGATAAACAGATATATCACATATTATTCATGATATTTGAGAAAAATGTGTGAGAAATTTGATCCAATTAGTCTGTACAATGGTGTTAGGCGAGTCGATTAATCAGTAAGTTCTACTTCATGCACTTCGCTCTTCGTAGGCCTACTATACCCTGTGATATCATCACTCTACTTCCATAGCACGTGACACAGCCGGTATGAAATCTCAATACATTCGTATTTTTCTCAATTCCAAGCTCAACTCTGACATCAAAAACTTGTTCCTTGTGATGCTTTTTTGTAATATGCAATATATATATATATATATATATATATATATATATATATATATATTTCCGTTAACATCACAGTCATCAGATACTCAAAGTCATCGTTCTCCTATGGCTGATCTCACGCCAAGGCAATCTTACGATATCAAAAAAAATAGTTGATTATGATGGGAAATTTAGGAAGTATACTGAAACGTTCATATATAATGGATAATTTATCAATGCCCATCAGGAAACAGGAATCTACAAAGTTAGTATTGATCATTGATTGTTATTTTACAATTCTTATTCTCATCTTTTTCTATCAATATCTAATTACGGTACTACAGAAACATTGGGATGAGATGAAAATTTTCCACTGTTATCCAGATACTATAATATTCTATTTGTATGTACATTTACTGAGATATCTTCCAATATTTACAAACCTTATGGAACTTCAACGATGTTCGTAGTTCCATCTAGGATAACATTCTAAAACATCCTTTCATGGAGTATTTCATTCAATTCAAGAATACCAACATGAAACAGAACTCTATCTGAGAGAATATATTTAAACGGTTCGCAGCTATTTGAGATGACATGCAAAACCCTTCATTCTCTACTAACAGTGTATACACAGTGAACGAATTTCTGAATTTCGCATCGAGATACATTCTATAATCGTTTCCTAATTACTAATTGTATATACAATCTATGTGTACATTCAAAAGCATTTCGCTCTGACACCGAGCTGTATGGGACGATTAATTTTAACGATGTGGGCTTTGAGGCAAGGCGTTTTCACAACGAAGTGTGCGAGCAGGGTGCGTATACACAATTGAAATCCTTTGAAGTTATTTTATCACGACGAGAGTTTGGCTGCCAAGAAAATGACTATAAGTACTGTCTTACGGGCGATAAGGGAGAAAAGAAAGTTAACAAAAGTTTGATATGCCAACTTTCTTATTGTGTTATAGACCAGTACTCGAAGTTCTTCTTTATCAGCTTCCCCAGAGTCGTGGGCTTATATGTCAGGAGTTTTCACAAAAAGCTCACTGTCACTGTTATCTGGTTATGAAGATAAAGTTTGTGGATGAAACAAATTCTCAATAATATCCGAAACTTCTGTTTAAATTGTAAGACATGTATTCTATCAGGCAATTTAAATAACTATTTATATACCAGCTGATTGAGAAACGCAGTTTATATGTCGAACTTATATAGTGGTGAACTGAAGTACACGAGAGATCACCGCCAAACTGAATTGAATGATAGTAAATTAGTAATATTTGAATGATTAGTAATATATCGGTGATTGTAAATGCAAACTCAGCGTGCTGGACTGAACATTGAATAATTTTTAAATAGATAGTTTCATTTTCAAAAGTGAATCTCGTCCTTGAGAAATAATATATTCTCAATGTGATTGAGATTGAATATAATATTAATGAAATTGGAGATGATATGAATGTGATTGAATATGAGAACATGATTGAACAAATATGATGGTGTTATTCAGTGTGTGTTATGTCGAAAGACAACCTCAAAGTCTCGTGCACAAGTACAACTGATTCAGCAAGCTAAAAAAAGACAAAGCTATCAAGACTCACTTTTTATTTGGATAAAAGTAACATACATTTCATGGTTTTCTACAATGTTCTCGGTACTTTCACAAATAATACATCGAGAGCTGTGTCCAGAGAACAATTTCCTCTCAACTTATTCTGATATTTGAATAATTATGCATGGTTTGATGAAACTCCCATGTAGACAAAGTAGAAGGACACATGTTTATAATAATTTATATTTTCTTTCATCACTGTTAGTAATCGTCTGTAATTCAGAAAATATTTGATTAGGGAAAGAGTAGAAATCATCCCAAGACAAAATAGAGGTTGACAAATCAACTCTTTTCCATACGACATCACTTAATTATATTCGTATGTGTTCCTAGGTTCTATCAAACAGTCCTTTAGTGAACATTGTTCGAACAAGATAAATATTCTAATATGAGATTAACTGAAGTGTTTGACAATGATATACATCTCATTTGTGTACAACTATGAACAAAATAATGTTGAAACACTGACAAATTTAAATTCCAGAGTGAAAATGATGATATAATATTGTATATGGATTGAAGTTGAAACTCAATAATAACGTTTGAAGTAGCTCTTGCATTACATCCAGGAAGAATTTTTACTCTTTTTCAGAATTTCAAAACTTATTCCCAAAAGAGTAACAAACGCACTGATACCCAACGGTGAAAAATTATCGTACACAATATCGTGATGTGATGAAACGGAATATGGCCAACCCCATATTTCAGTATCATTGTATAATTATATCATATTTTTCGTGTACAGAAATTAAAAAAAAAACATTTTTCGCTTGTACGTAGCGTTTGTTTTCAATACTCATTTATCTAGTCTCAAAACAATGACAACAGAATTTAATTTTCCAGTAATTATATTCCTAATTAAAATCATTTAGAATTATATTTTCTATATATTATATTCACCTTTCTAATGAAAATTCCGAACTATATATTTCAAACAAAGTAATCTTGATAATTACTTGGATGTGATTTTATTTCTAAAGCTCCTCATATATATAAATATATATATATACATATATTGGAGCCGATCGCTAGAGCCACTTTGAATAAAATAACATGCAGGTATAGCATACAATATAAAATAAGAAATAGAACACGTGAACCGAATGGGCACGAGCACACTTGATTTTGGTCTACACTCGCTCATCTTGGTTTTCTAGAACAAACAAACCTGAATGAGCTTCCGAACCATATTATGAAATACTCAAGTAAATTCTTATTTATATAGTGATGTAATCTAATCTAATTCATAATTACAACGCAGCGAGGTAATTTGAATATAACGAAATGAAAGTGTATCACGTTTGAAACTTGAGAATTGTCTTAATAGATTTCACACTCCCAACTGGGGTTATACACTACCACACATATTTGAATTCTGAACTCTTTTAATTATATATTGATGATGGTGATAATTGAAATAATAATAATGATAATATCAAATGAGATGCAAATTCAATAAATTACGTCAAATCCTAAAACTCACAACCAAAGGGCCAGTATAATTAAGATTCAAGAGTAAAATATATTCTTTATCCACGAAAGAAGATCGCCTATATACAAACTGGATAATAATCATACAAACTCCAATAATTCCATGAATTAATTGTACCATCTATTATTTAAAGGTTTTTGAAAGATGGAGTTGCGTATCTTATTGCAAACCTCACCCTGAAAAATCGTAATACACGGAAAATACCACGGCAGCTGCTATACAAATTTGACGGTGATATTTGTGTGTATCCTCCTGATATATGATATTCTTTCGTATACTCAAGTATAGCAATTGTATCTTATACAAGTTAACAACTGATTTGCATGACCTGCTCTTTACCATGAACATGACAACCATAATGTAACTTCAATTGATGCTACTCGTTTTCAAAATAATCACCAATTAAAGAAGTTCTGCGGACACTTGGTGTGTTCCCCACACCATCTTGTCTCGGCCAGTGGCGGACAGGGTCTGCCCCCGCGTCGGGCGTGCCTCAGAACGGGGCGAGTACGCGATTGATCGCCCACTCCGCAAGAGACACTGCACGATGACCAACTTGTCCACGGTCCCACGTGACAAGGGAGTGATTGTCGACCTGATAGAACAAAACGTGAAATCGCATTATATTACAAATAATCCAGAGTCACGAGAGAGTCATCCAGAGTCCATTAGCACGAAAAAGAACACAAATCGTGTGCATAAATGGGAAGCGTCACAAAGAAGATTCGAAGAAAAATTAGACTGAGACGAGTGGCCGAGTGGTTAATACACTGAACCGTCATTCATGATACCAGGGTTCGATTCCCGCCTTGGTCGACCATCCTGACAGGGGTTTTTTGTGGTTTCCCTCTGTCGTTCATGTCAACATTAGGATGGTTCCTTATTAACAGGCCACGACCGACTCCTCACTATCCAAAAGCACCTGATAAATTAAACTCTCGTCTCATCGTCCCATCATCTCATATATCATTCACCGATGCCAATAGATCGTAATCATCAGTGGAGTGCGTAGTTGAAACCCAATATAAATATGTGAATAAATAAAAGAAAAATTGGAGAATCATTTCGACAAAAAGTCCAACATGTCATGGAGATATTCAACTTAATTGTTCACCATTCTACCCTACATGATAACTCGTGAGTTTTCTATTTGTTGACCTAGTTATACTTGACCAACTATTCACTATGGTGGGGTGAGAGTACGCTTGTTTTCCCACGTTGTGTCAAGGTTTCGGATTCAAGAAATGGAAAATTGAAATTGATGGAACTGGAATGATCATCACATATTTCATATTTGATATTGATGTTTCGCAATACAATAGAGAATTTGACATGAAAGTCTGGTGAAGTGGGTGGTGTATCCTGATGCTACGATATCATCCCAGATTTACACATCGCACCACTAAAAGAAACCACTAAACTCAAATGGACAAGGCAAGCCTGGCTATTTGCAAATAATTCAGATCTGCTGCCTATATGTAGTAATCCAGTTGAGTGCTGGCGTTTTTGCGTGCTACTTTGAATAAACCCTAATCATCCAAATGCATCATTCATCTATCCATGTCCAACATAACAGAATAGGCCTACATATATTGCCATGCATGCACTAATCCATACAATAAAATGGAGAAAGTATTTAAAGTGATCATTCATCATAAGTCCGTATATGTGTCAATATAGGCCTATATATATATATATATATATATATATATATGTATATATATATATATATATATATATATATATATACATATATATATATATATATATATATATATATATATTCATATATATATATATATATATATATATATATATATATATATATATATATATATATATATATATTTATATATATATATATATATATATATATATATATATATATATATATATATATATATATATATGTATATATTCAATTTCCATTGAACACTATGAATGAATTGAATTGAATGAACTAGGCAAACGCAGCACATGCGTTGTGGGATGAGCGATATATCTATAAGAATTTTAATCAAAAACGACTCACGACTCTATAAAATATACTCCATTCGTGAATATCAAATCTAGAAAGCCGTGAATCTCAGCAATGATTCTGCTATCATTCATATCCATGTATTTGTCGCTTGAAAAACTTGTATTGAATCATTTTCTCCGAAACGATCAGTTTGAATTGCATCCACACTCTAGTTATGTGTATCTTTATTGTGTTCACAATCAGAAAAAAATCCGATTTTTTTTGTATATATATTTATTCGTTTGTTTCATTTCATTTTGAGAATGTTTTTGTCCAGCCAAATCTTGTGGAGTTTTTAGAAACTTTAGGATGATATTCCTCTAGATTGGTCCGACTGATATGACCCTAAAATCCTCACAGTTCCAAGTTGGAAAAGTCCATACGTATACTAAAAAGTGTCATGTGTATCAGTCAATACGTGCGATCTGTGCAGTGGCCTAGAAGAATCACAGACACAGCTCCATAAAAGTAGTATTGAGATCTTCCCTGTCGCTCATATAACAAGGCAAACACAGAGTGTGCGTTGTAAGATGATCGAGATAACCGAATAGAAATTAATCGAAAACTCTTCACACCTTCACTCATTTGAAATATACTTCATTCAGTGAATATCGAATCTAAAAAGCTTTGTTTTCGCTAACGAAATTCTGCCATTATTTCCATCTATTTGATGAATTAGGAACATACTCAATTACATGAATATCTTCGAATGGGTGGTCCGAATTGCATACCTACAAATTTTTAATAGTATATATATAAGTCTGATAGTGTATGGATATGTGTATATATATATCATATATATGGATATATGATGGATATATGATTGGTGAATATTTAAATGGGCCTGCCAAAATTTACTAATTCATTAATATTCCATTATTTCAATGGGATTCAGGAAATTGACATCCGAACAATTACTCTCGGTGTCAGATCATAACTATTCTAAATTGTCTTATATTGCTTCTTTTTTTCCATTATCATGAATGTTGTTGTGCCTCGCAGTTCAAATTGTTGAACTTAGAAGGGTGTCAATACCCATTTTTTTTCAATTTTTGATTGATAATTATGTACTATTTATACTATCAATATTATCAAGACTTATCAATTTGAAAAATATTCTGTATTATGTTTCTTTTAGCCAAAATACTTCTCTAATCAAAGTGTCTTAATACTGGTTTTTGTGTAATTATTTTTTTCTTACAATCTTGTACAACTGTCTACTTTTTTCGTTACTTGATGTAACTTGATTTCTTGAAATCAATGGTAATCAAAGAAACCTTACACTTCGTAAGTAGAATGTAACAAATCACTCAATGTTTTTTTTTATTATTTTTACTTCAACTACTTTTTATTTTTAATGTTTGAGAAATACGTCCGAATTTGAATTGCACTTATAATTCACTATTTTAACCCACAGTTAAGCCTTTTTTGGAGGACTTTGTTGATTTTTTTCCGTTGTAATTGTGTTTTTCTTTCTGTATCAGTGTATGTGACCTATAAAAAAAAATAAAAAAATCATTTCTGTGTTCACATTCGAGAAAAATTTGACTATTCTTGGAGAGATTTCATTTTTCTTTTTTTTTGCCCAGTTTCATCTCATGGACTTTCAGAATCTCTATGAGTGTTGAGTTGTTCAACTCCATTGTGTTTTTCTCAAAAAAGATCGATTAAACTGAAAACCCATACAGTTCCAAGTTGAATAATTCTGCGTGTACAGAAAAAGTTTCCTGTAAACAAATAGAAAAAACTCACAGATAAAGCTTCATTAAAGTAGGATGAATGTCTTTGCTATCGCTCATCTAACTAGACAAACGCTTAGTATACGTTGTGAAATAAGCGAGCTATCCAAATATATAATAAGAGTCAATAAAGTAGAGTCCATGAAGTTCACACACTTTGACTCATTAGATGATCGATAGTGGAGACTTCATCCTACTCTAATGGAGCTTTGTCTGGGTGTTTGTTTTTCTTTTCTGGTTGTCTGTACTCACTGCACAGGTCGCAGGGTTTGACTGATCAACATGAAACTGGATACAAACAGAAAAAACACAGACAAAGTTATATTAGTGTGGGATGGAAGTCTTCGCTGTCGCTCATCCAATTACTTTTGTATCAAGAAATTATTTGAAAAATGAATAGGAACCGTACCCCATTCCAATGTGGACTTGACTCGGTACTTACATAAAACCGCATACTATAATAACCGTAGGTTATATAATAAGGTACTTGCTATATTGCATCATGATACTCCGTGAGGCAGGACCTATCCCTATAGGGGCCTACTCATTATGGGCCATGATGATCAATTGCTAAAAATAATTATTGAGCCTTTCAACCAATAAATTTTGAATGTGTGACATATTTACAATGCCCATTGCTAATGTTTTCAAACTTCTCAGGCTGCCAAAATTTGTATATGTTGAAAATATCATTCGATTTGTGCAAATTGAAAATGAAACTGAGTTTCACGGATAACGAAAGTTTCTTAATCAAGCTTATTTTCAATTGAGGTACAATTATGTGATTGATCACCAAGGGTGATGACCAGAGCTGATTAATCCGCCGATTATCGCTCAAGGAACAAATTCATCATTCGTAAAACAGGACCTGATCAAAAATGCATGTATATGCAGTAGTCTGATATATGAATGAAAGACGACTTCTCTTATGATTTTATGGAAACAAGTACCCTTTCTAACCAATATAATATAATTCAAACCAACCTACAATCAAAAGTTATGTCATACAATGGTGTACAACACAGCTTCGGTAAATAGCGAATGGACGTCCCGGGCGGTGATAGAATCGAGCACCCTTGCCGGCTAAAACGTCCTAGGCCTGGCTAGCGCCAAGAGACCCAGGATTTTAATTGGAGGAGCTTTGGAAGAGCCTAGATACTTAAATAAGAGAGCGGACATTTTGAAGACTGTTTTCTATTGGCTACTGAAATATCTCTCGCATGGACGTCAACATTCTTTGTCCAAAACGTGTGCTGGAGTGCATAACATTGGTTAGGAAACAATTCAGTTGGAAGTTCTGGGCCCAGTTTTACAAAGAATTGTATCTATTAGCATGTTCTTAGTTAATATTCACGAAAAAGTTCAGGCAAAAGTTCTAAGAATAGTTGGTGGTGAAGTTATCACCGGTCCCGACTGTTAAAATAACAGATAACAGATAAAACACTCACCTCACAACTGATTCCGATAATTTTGAAAATTTCGCTCACTCAGATTTAATTAGTATATATTTAGAAGATTCAAAATGAAAATCCAGAGGTTGGGAGTAGAGACACTATATCCTGTTCTCGAATATAATGATCAATATTTTAGATCCTCACAGCTACGAATTTCAACTGACAGCTGATAGAATTGACGATGAACAAAATGCAAAGCTTTCTTGATGATCAAGATCACTATCAAGAGGTTAACCATAATAAAAGTATATGTAACATTTCATTCATTCTTTTTAACTTTGAATATTATCTAGTCAGGAAACAAGTAATTGATATTCATATCGCGTTACTACAAACTAATTGACATGCCGCTCTTTGCTCACGTCGGTTGACAGTCCCTATGGCATCTTATTTACTAACTGGAAAGTTTACGGCACTTTTTGACAAGAAATTGCGCCTTCCATGCGCGGGAGTAGGCTCTCTAGAAGGAGCTAAATACCATGACAATACGAGATGATAACAGATTCACGGTCTCTTGGAACGCAAATTTGTGACCTATTTTTAGACCACCTCAAAAGCAGTGCTAGGATTTTATGCTAACAACAATAAAAATACACAACTACTGGAAATGTTGCTATGGTACTTGGCTCTACTTAGTTTACTAGTAAATAAAAATTGGGAACCAATCAAAATCCTTAGTCTTCCAGGGCCAGCTGGACCTAGAATGTTATTTTAAGTGACAGTCGCGGTAAGGGTTCTGGTCCACCTAATCAAACGCCATACTGAATCAACAGAACATAAACATAACGGCTATAACATAATGCCAAATCTTATTTTCATTTCTTTTCAGAAATTATCACTGTTGATATGATTAAAAAGTACACCCGTCACCTCGACAGCATACAAGTCGTGCCATAAGTACAAAGTCGAATTATAAAAAAAAAATTCTCAATATAGCTGTGACCTGATTCTGTGATTTATTTGAAAGAAACAATAGATTTTACAGCTTTTTCTAACCTTCCACCATTGAAATTGAAACAAAATGAAAAAAGCACATTGAAAGATTCCCTAGTAGTATTTATACATTACAAAAGAACGAGGGACTCTAGATTTTATGTGGGTGTTTTATTTTTCAATTTACATGCACAATTCGTTTCTTCAACTCAATTGCATGAGTGTCGACAATATTCATCAAGCAGAGACACTATATGTTGTTTTATAATAACTACGGTGCCCCTATTACACAACAGCGATTAATAAAAGTGTATCAAACCGTTTTTCAAATTAAATTATTGTATAGCCTTTGGTCTAGATTCCATTCAATTCCTACTCGTCGTAATTAAAACTGGTGCGAAGTAGAATAACTTGAAAACCCTATTCTGAAAATGTTAATGAGGTGAGGTATAGTTGAATATCTATGTGTGCTGCAGCTTGAACTGTGGATTTGAGCAGGTCGTGGGTAGGTATACTGCCGTACCGGATTCAGTATAAGGGCCTGCACACGCTATTGTTATAGTATTATTATACAATGAAGAGAAATTCAGGTTATGAGTAGGAGTCGTCTTGCACTGAGCTTTCATAACCTATTCATTTTCGTTTGCATTGTACAATTAAATATATTTAAATATATTTATTAATTATTACGTTGAATTTCGTTCCAAACTTCATATTGAACAACGTAACGTATCTCTAATTCTATAAAGAGTTGACGATAGATCAGTGTTTGAATCATTACATTGACTGTTGTCTATACTCTTGAAACAATGTATGCTTCTGATGATGAGTGTTGTTTTTTGTTCAATTACCCCACCAACAGCTTGGTTATTAGTGGTACGAATGAGCAAGTGAGATCGAAAATATGAAATGATGATATAAGTGAACTGACCAATACAAAAACCCATGCATTTGGCAGGGCTTGAACTTACGCCCAACGGTAAGTTCAGTTGCTGAAGCGACGTCTTAGCTGAGGGAGTAACGGGAAGAGGCTGTATGCTTCTTCCATATGCTTTCTTGCACATAATAATAATAATAACTCTTTATTTAGCTAGTTAGCTATTACACATTCACAGTACATTACGAACAAAAAAAATATGATATAGTAAGTGGACAACCATAGGTTCCTCAAATTGTTTTCTCCGTTCACAATATCGGTGTAGTATGTTATCTTTGAACTTTTCTAGTTGATATGGTAACCTGACAAACATGCATCACACTTGTATTAACGTATTATGATATTGACTTCATGTCTTGATCCTTCCAAGTGACGTCACATATTGTGTTGGTAAGTGGACAACAATGTCCCTCAAATTGTTTCTCCAATCACTATCAGTATTGGTTGTATGCTCCCAACTGATTATTCAGTTAACAAACATACAAACTTATATTATTCTGGTATCTGGATATGTATAGTTAGATGAGCATAGTGAAGACGTCATAGTGAAATAGTGAAGACATAGTCATAGAGCATAGTGAAGACAAATGCCGAAAATATTTGGGCTCCGTTTTTTTTTTTTTTTGACGTGGATTGGTTCAAAAAAACAATTGATGTCACACCAGAATGGGTTGGATCGAACGGTTTTCCCGAAAAAAAATCGGTAATTTTTGACAATTCCCATTAGAATGGCTCAGAGGAAAAATACTTGCAGAAAAAATATCCTTCAAAACCTCGAGAATTTCTACTGAATATGAACTATCAAACACATTTTCAGTGATTTGTATAACAATCGGATGGAAAATAACTAGGAAACCGCAATAAAAGTATACATTTTATTGAATATTAGGATCAACAGGTTCATGCACGGTGATTATGAAACGAGCTGTATTATAAATATCAACCAGTGGTAGATAGGGCTTTTGAACGTTTGTAGTAATCCAAGCTCTGTAGATATAGATTGAGCTGACAGAATATTTGTAATTCTAGATTTTCATACAACTAAGCTTCAACTTCATACAACTAAGCGTTTTTCTAGAATTTAGTGTACACAATATGTTCATACGGTGTTCGTAAATAAAACGATGTGAATTGTCACTGAATAAAATTACCATTTCTATTTCCATTGCTATTGCTATTGAATGAAACCCATGAAGACATGTTCTGAATTCTGAACAATTCTTAACTTCACACTATTTATATCATTCATTGTTTTATGCAACATGGTACTTTATTTGTTGTATCATATAAATATGAATCAAATCATGAACAATTATTTTGACTGTTCCATGTCCCAGGGAAAACCATTTGTTCAAGAAGAGATTCGTGTTTGATGAAGAAATTGGAAAAATAAAATCATTCTGCAAGAATACGAGATAAATGAAAGATGAATGTTTGAATAAAATAAGACAATTTGATTTCTATTTGGGTACGTCATTTGGATATGGGGACAACAATGGAGATGACATTTGGGTAAGATATTTGGGTACGAGAATATCATTGGGTATGGCCTAGTGCACGATCTGTCCATGATTGTGTACGTTCACTTTATAAGCAGTGGTAAAGTGTATTGCACTCGTTTTCCATTTCCGATTTCCGTTTGCAATGTCTGATGATGTTAAGTAAATATTTATTGTAAATGTGTAATTTTGTTTCCTCTCAGTGTTTTTTTGATGAATACCAAGTATTTTGTACAGACGTATATTCAATTATTGTTCCATGTTTCAATTATGAGAGAATAGCTTTTTGTATCGCTAAAAATTGTTATACCTGACAAACAATAAATGTGGACAATCACACGAGATGCGAGGTGATATATCTATATATATATATATATATCTACTGACATCAAATGGAACTGACTCAATTGAAAACACAGAAATGTGAGCACAGCACAAAGTCATTGGTTTTTATAAATTTTCCTAAACAAATATAATGAACCGAAAATTCAATTAAGCGTAATAATGTGAATTCATCCCGGAATAAACCATATTTGTTTTCAGAGAATTTGGTGTAAGGGAAAGTTGAAATGTAATTGGTGTTTATTCAGTGAGAATATTTCCTTGAATAAGCACACATTATTATTCTACATATAAATGAAAGATATTTGTTTTCCAAAAGTATTTCCATGATACATATTATAGTAGTATAAAAAGTAGGGTCTAGGTGTCAACTTAATCTGCAGCATCTCCATTCTGGTGAATGAATAGTGTGGATGGTGAAAGTGCATACACTTAACTTCGACCTATACACTCACTTTATGAGTATTGTGTGTTGTTATCGAATTCAGAATTATTTTTCAAATTCACAATCTATCTACCACATTAAAATTCCAGCTACACTACTTTTCAAAATTATATATAAGAAGAAAAAATTGTTGAATTTATTTCATAATCTCAATGTTGAGTGTTTTTTTTCAATGCATATCAGGGAGGGCGAAAGACATGAAATATGATAATCGGTAATTAGAATATCAATTATATTCGAAAATATTTCCAATTTCGTGGAGTTCAGAGGGAACATTCGTGAAGATAGATAATGTATGAAATGTTTTAATCATAAACACATCATCTATTAAAACCAATTTTGATCACATTTTATTGAATGATCTTGATATGACATTGAATACAGCGTATTCTATAAAATGCTCGAATGTAATGAATCACACACTTACTCCTGTATGATGAAATATAGTTATCGATATATAATTATAGCGATAAATAATCAATATCATTTATGATCAATGAATTGGAAACATCGCCTCCTTGAACACATTTAGTGAGTAACCTGATTTGAACTAATCAGGTTTCAATTGAACTAATTCTTCCTGCTATTCGTTGACAATTTAATATTTGTTTGCAAGAACAAGTAGGCCCACACATGAATAGAATTAATTCAATACAATGACAAAAAATCTATTTTATCTCGCCATAACGACCCTATTCCTCCCACCCCTATCCTCTCAACGTTGTATTAGGGTCTTGGTCGATAAAGAAAAACAACTATATTTTTAACGCTGTTATTTTTTTGAGGAACCCATCTCATATAACTGATCAACATTTATAGTGTGATTCAAAACAGAATGAATAAATAATGAGGAAACTCCAAAAAATAAAGCGAGATGGAATTTGAAGGAGATAGTATTACTCAAAAGATAATTTAAAAAAAAGGAATTATATTAAAGGAAGTTGTAACAGATTGAAGATGGAAATATTAAATTAAAAATCATACTATATGCTGCAATAGTGATGTTTGTGAAGGGGAATGAACGAGTCCTCAAGAATTTATATCACAGTGAGAACTAGATTGACTGTTGAAGTTGCATTTTTTCAAGGAATCGAGTAAAACAAACAGCTGCTCAAAGCAGTTCGTGCTCCAGGAAAATACTGATTACGACCCAGCATGGTTCTTCAAGTTCCATGTTCTAATTGAATGGAGAAAATGATACGTCACAGTCAACATTGTTACGACCGGGGACCTCCTCGACGACATCCTCGATCCCGTCATGAACTATTATTTCCACACTTGTCATAATCATTTGTCCATATTAGAGATTATAATTATGAATAACAAGAAGAGGACAGAAGAAACGATCAAACTTACTGCTACTTCAATTCAAACAAAAAAACGTCTTTCTTCCAGCAACCAGTTTCTTCTCCTTTTCTCTCAACAATACTTCTCTCCCCCATCCCCCCCCCCTGGCTCTTAATGCAAACCAGAGCCTATAAACAGAGTATCTTTGTCATGGCCTACGGCCGTACAAAGCCTACGGCCGTGACAACATAGTTAAAATTATTCAATGCAGTCAAAGTGTAATTGAATTAGGAAAAACTTCTAGCCTTGCATCATGTCAGTATGCTTTATTACAATTATTTTTATCGAATCAGAATAATTAAAACTTTGCTTATTATATCACTATGTAAATGAGAAATTTCTCACAACATTTCAGTAGATTTTGTAATAATGATGATCATTGTTATTTGTGTGCGTTTCTATATTAGTGTCAACTCAATCTCGTAGAAGTTTTAATTAACTTGATGCAACGAACAAAGCTTTAGGTCTAGCTGTATCTCGGAACAATAAAATCACTGGGGAAATAATTATTTTTCTCAGTTTTTGCTTTCGGAATTTTCATATTCCACCCATACAGTCATGAACTTTGAATAATAATCTTCGTTTTCATGCTGCTATTCCTTATTTTCAACATCGATTAATGGTAAAGTACAACATCAATATCAAAACAGGAAAATGATTGATTAGACGAGCTTTAGCGAGGATTCAATTCGACATACTGAAAAAAATTGGTGTTTGTTTTTTTTTCATTTTTTTTTTTCGGTTCTCCACAAGTCAAACGGCTACAGCTATCAACTTCAAACTTTTTTTCGTTATGGTTCCTCATCTAACTTAGATCTGTATGGTTTTGTGGCATCATCGGATGATAACTTTTTTTTTATGAATTTTAGAATTTTCAAAAATACCCATTAGAATAACACGTCGGAAAAAAAAGAAAATACTTGTATTTTCCAAACAAAATTGAAATTTTGCTTGAAGTTGAGTTATATTTCTGAAAACTTTCAGCCTGATCGGGTGAGCCATTTCGAAGAAAAACCATAAAATGTGCTGAATTGGTACCACTCGAAGCAGTTTTTAACCATTTCTAACTTGAATGTCACCCAATTGGCGAATGTAGGCAAAAGTTTGGCAAAAAAGTCGACATACAATTACCATCCGCTCGTCTAACAACGCATATATGGCGTTTTCTTAGTGTATGGAGAATGGTGATCACGACATAGTTTCATTGATGTGCACTCCATTTTGATCAATGAACAACATTTGTATTTCTTTTTTCATTATACCGTCATTGTGAAGGTATGTTATTATAATATTACATGTATAAGTAATTTTTTCAATAAAGATGTGACAACGTTGGACCCATTCGGATGGGGCACCTCCAGGCAATCCAATACCAACCCAAGTATAGTAATTGATTGTGAATCTCATTAAAAAAAAATGTAGAAAATAAACTAATTAAATGATGGATGATAAACACGCCAATAATTCGTGTGTGTTCAACGTGATACAATGAATCATAACTTGATCGAACATTAAACAAAGAGAAATCTGGTTTCATGCTACATTCGTAATAATCTTCGATTTAACCTTTTTCTCTCAATTCTCCAATTTTCAAAATAAATTCACCTTGGTATATACAAAAATGAGAATGCCAATTATCTCTAATGTTATGATGGTGAAAAGAAGCTATACAGATAATCCCAAGTAGTATGAACATCATTCCATCCAGTGCTTGACGAAACAAATAGGAGTTTCCATATAGTATATCATACATCATTGAACATATGTTAGCGGTCCCGATTATCCCTTTCTCATATCCGTTGGCAATAACGAGCAGCCAAGTCAAGACGCCAGATCTTGTAAGACGGCATAGAATATCTAATAATCCTCTGTGATAGAATTTTAGGTTTGATGCATGCTGTACTTTTATCCACGAAGATGACGGAGCGAAAAATCCGAGCACTGTTGGTGTAATATGGGGGACTATCGATCGGAACCTTTAACTCTCGTAAAGACATTTAGTGAACTGGACACTCTGGACTCGGTGTGATATCATTTTTTTCTAACTCTAGTGTATTGAATCAAAACTCGACAACAAAAATAAATATAAAACGTGGCCAAGGAAGTTTTCGAACCAAGTTCAAGATATACTTAAATGGGGCTAGTGATGAAAATAGAAGTTCCGATCGACCGTTTCCTAATTCCGCAATACTACCAATCGGGGTGTTCGCTTCTTCGCCTTCTGTAGATAGAGTATATCGCTGACTTTCCGTCTGTAAAGTGGGCTGAGATTCTAGTCACGTGGAGAAATGGAGAGGTTTTCATAAATATTTTATCACGCTCTCTTCTTTAATTGAGTAAAAGATTAAAATGTCAACCATTTGAAATTCATTTCATTCGCTTCCAGGAGATAAGTCCAAGAGTTTGGCCTTCGAAGAGAATAATTCTTTCAACATGACAGGGCAAACATAGATTGTGTATCTCTCATGTGTTCACATTTAGTGAAAATGTGATTCTTTTGAGGAATTTTATTTTTCAAATTTTCCTGCCCAGCCTTATCTTATGAGGTTTTTAGAAACTTTGAGGTGGTTTTTCTCAGAAGCGATTTAACTGATTCGACCCCAAAACTATACAGTTGGATGATTTGGATGGGTCCAAGTGTCCAGAAAAAAATGTACGTTGATCAGTCAAACGGTGCGACCTGTGCAACGCTAACGAATGAACAAACGGACAAAAAACAAAAAACACACAGACAATGCTCCGTGGGAGCAAGATGAAGTCTTCCCTATCACTCTCCCGATTATTAATGAAGATACGAAAATCATGTACGTAATCAAGGGTGATAGTAAGTTATTTCGCCAATTATTGCTTGAATTACTAATCATCCCTTGGTAAAAACCGATTTTAAGCAATTTATTTAGCGGATTGAATTGTATCACCCTGGGTTGTTGTAGTATTCCACATTGACTGAAAATTAACTATTTGATTCTCAGCTAGGAGTTCGTAGAACCAGTTCCTAATACTAAACGATAGAATTCATTTTCTGATAGGCTATTAGAAAACTCTTCCGTTTATAATCTCTTGAAGCTCTTCCGTTACCAGCTTAACAAATACTACTATCGCCATTTTATTCGTGTATCCAAGGTATTTGATGATTGGGAGTCAATGCTTTTTTCCTAACACTGATTTACGATCGTATATAAAACTACGTTAATCGAATAATGTTGAATGAACAGCAGCGAGCTTATAAAAATACGTATCGTCAAAGTTTTTACAATCATTTCTGTTCTTGGCCACCTCCATTCCTCGTTGAAACAGAGTATAGAGTAAAATAGAATATAGAGAATATAGAGTGAATCATAATTTCCTATTCTCTCAAGATAATCACTTAATTGATGAAACACTTACGGCCACCTTTTCTCATATGATGTTTATTTTTTGGCAGCTTGCGTCTTCTCGGCACAATTTGCGGTAGTGACGGATCGAGGTCATTACTGATCTCTTGGTGTAGTGTTGCCTCCAAATCGTCCATTGTCAGCGTCCGATTGTTCGGTAGCGAAGCGGCAAGTCGCTTATCGCTGCTCAGCTTGTACACTTTCTCCTGCAAAACAGAAACGCAAGGAAATTCGGTCATAATGAAAGAAAATATTGTCCTAGAAAATGAATATTACAAAAACCAATTAAAAAAAAATACGTTATTTTAATTACATCGAAAACTTGATAATGGAGTCGTCTGCAGTGTGGAGGTCCTGGAAAAGTTATGAGAAAGTTATGGGAAGTGTGGAAGTTAAGTTCTCTGTTGGAGAAAAATGTGCATGACTGGGGCAAAAGGTATGGGGGGTAAAATTCCCATGTGCGTCTCAAGAAGGTGTTTGAATTAAGATATTTTTCAGATAATTGTTTCAATGTATTTGAAGAGCAATCAGTGGTAGTCATTAATAATGCATAGCTGCATCAATTATCATCAAAACAGTAGGCCTACATCTCGATCCATGTGGTCTACGCATCATTTACTGCCACCTGCCAGTTGCCACCCACACTGCAACTTGAAATATATCACATTTCTCTGTAGAATGATTATAGGACATAATCGAAATCTGAAACAATACAATCCGCGAAGAATCATACTCTTGTAGTACGATCAAACTGATACCGAATTAATGCCTACAGTTTAGTGGTAGAAACATCAGTGAAACCAAGAATGCAATGACAAATAAAATACTTGAAACGTGGATAGAAATAGGATGATTATCCAGATGAAAAATCCCACATGGGCTCTACAAAATGAACTTTGAACAGTGGTTCTTCATTTTTGAAATTTTGTATAGCCAATGTTAACCAATCGATTAATGTAGAGAAATCTTGAACTTCAATTTCTTGAAAATATATGAAAAGAGGTTGACGATATCGCAACTCATAAAAAGCATGTAAGAAACTTGATCATGGTAAAGAAGAACCGCTTTCAGTTCAGTTTCTCATTATCTCACTATTCCAGTCCTATTTCACAGATAGACGTATATAGATAAAATGAACCTTGCTGGCTTGATTAGCTCTGCGTTAGAAACTAAAGTCAAGTTGGGCGTAGGTTTGAGTAAGTACCGCTAAGAGACATTATTTTTTATTATTATTATTAACTCTTGCAGTTGCACATAAATGCGCGGTGGCAAGTTCCCTATCAATCCTATCCTATCTCCTCCCTAACCTTCTGACGGAATAGCTTCAACCCTATTTCATCCTCCTCAAGTATATATCTACTAAGCCCATTCCAATCCCTACCTGTCCTATTCAAGAAAGAGAACTTACCGACATCTAATCTAGCCCCCTTTATAACTACTGCTCTATCATGACTTCGCCTACCCCCATACCCTGACTCATTCCTTTCAATCAACCTATTCAACTCTCCCCAGCCCCCTTCTCCTTCCATTACCCTGAAGAAATTACAGATCCGATCCTCCTTTCTCCGTATTTCCAATTCCCGCCATCCCAAGTCTCGGATCATCTCAGATGGACTCTCCAATATTCTCACCCTCTCCCCCCTTTCATTCTCCCCCCATTTCCACCTCCTAACCCTACCTGTAACCCTTCTAACTGCAATCCTTTGCACCCTTTCCACATCCCTTATCTCACCTAATCTATAAGGATCCCAAACTGAACTAGCATATTCCACCATGGGACGCACTAACGAGAAATAAGCCTTTTCCTTTATCTTCATACTTGTCCCCCTAAGCTGCCTCATTACAAAGTTTAGTGCATTTATACTCTTTTTTACTATTCTCTCAATCTGACTCCCCCACCCTAGACGTCTATCAAATACCACCCCCAAGTACTTGTAATTTTCCACTGACTCAAGTGACTTCCCTCCTACATCATACACTACATCAGCCCTCACTCTCCTCCTACCAAAGGTGACTAACTTACACTTCCCTTCATTTAACCCCATCTTGTTCAACTGAACCCAACAATTAAGTGCCGTCAAATCTGCCTGAATAGCTACTACATCCTCCTCTGTATTGATTTCCCTATATACCACACAATCATCTGCAAATAACCTTATCCTCGAATTAACAACCCTAGTCAGATCATCTATATATAAATCAAATAATAACGGACCTAGCACACTACCCTGTGGAACTCCTGACGTAACCTTAACCTCACTTGAAACCTCCGAACCTACTCGAACCGTTTGAACTCTATCCTGAAGAAAGTTTCCAATCCAATTAACTAACCCAGCATTCCCAATGGACAGTTTCAACTTCCCTAATAGTATAGTGTGATCTACCTTGTCGAAAGCCTTTTCAAAATCTAAAAACACTGCATCAATACAGCCCCCCTTGTCTACTACCCCTGCCAGCTCTTCCGCAAAACCTAACAACTGTGTCTCACATGAATACCCCTTCCTAAACCCATGCTGCACTTCCGAAATACCCCTATGTTCATCTACTTTCTCCATTATTCTCTTTATAACTACCCTTTCCATCATCTTACATACATGTGACGTTAAACTGATTCCCCTGTAGTTGTCTACCCTGCCCCTTTGCCCTCCCTTTGAAATTGGAACCACCTCCGCTTTTTTCCAATCTTGCGGTACTCTACCTGCTGTGAGTGAGGCTTGGAACAACCTTAGCAAATAACCTACAACCCCCCTACCCGCTAATTTCAGGAGATCGCTTTGCACCCCATCTATGCCTGGTGACTTCCCACTTTTTAGTTTCCTCAATACATTCCACACTTCCCCCTCTGTAAGCAGGACTTCTTCCCCCTCCCCCTCCAGTGTTGTTTCTCCCTCCCCTATAATTCCAGTCACATTGAACACTTCCCCGTAGAATCTATTTAATGCTGCTGCCTTCTCCTTATCCGTTTTCCACTCATTCCCTCCCTGATCAACTAAGGTGGGCAACTCCTTACTACTACCCTTCTGACTAGAAACAAACCTGTACATTCTATTCCAGCTACCCTGTACATCACGTTCATTAAACATACCACCCATGAAGTTTTCTTTCGCCTCCCTCTTAGCCTTGTTTAAGTCCCGCCTCAGGTCCCTGATCGCTTCCTTTCCCTCCCCTGACTCCCTCAATTTCCTACTCATCTTTCTACCCTTTCTCTTAAGCCTCCTAACCGTACTATTATAGTAGGCAGGATCTGCATTTGCCTGCAACACCTTATAGGGAACCAACATATCTCTAACCTCCTCATATACTTTCCGAAAATTGAACCACAGACCTTCAACATCACGCTTGTCTATCTCACACCACTTCTCAAACCTATCCTCAAAAGCTTTTTGAACCTCTCTTGCCTGCACCCTTTTGTACCTCCAAACTTTCTTCCCAACGTTATCGGTTTGAACCGGAGCTAAAGCTAAGCTGACTATAGGTACCCGATGATCGCTAATGCCATCAACAATCACTGTTTTTGCCCACAACTCACTCGGCCTGACTAACACTACGTCTAGAATATTTGTACCCCCTAACCTTCTACTCCTGGTTCCCTCCTCCACAACCTGATGAAAACCTTCGTTTAATATGCCCGTAACGATGTTTTGCATTACTCCCCTCCCTTGTTCTCTACCTCCTACCTCCCATCTTACGTTAGGCATGTTCAAATCTCCCGCTATAATTAAACTCTCTACATTATCCCTAGCACTAAGCCTATCCTCTAAGCAATGAAGCAGTCCTAAATCCCCCCCCGGAGGCCTATATGCTGCGATTACCTCAAGAGACTGTTTGCCTACTGTTATCTTCATTCCCATCATCTCTACTTCCTCTTCCTTCCAGAGCACTGTCCCCTGAATACCTCTTTTAACTGCTACCATTACCCCCCCTCCATGCCTATCCCTATCTCTTCTATGCAATGTGTAACGATCTATAGTTAATTCACTTTCTGTAAATCCCCCTCCCAACCATGTCTCTACTGCCACCACCACTTCTGGCTGGTACAATTCTAATAGCGTTCTAAATTCATCCACCTTATTTGCTAAACTCCTACAATT
>OZ023326.1:25853101-26053750 GCA_964007535.1 Brachyptera risi
TTGTCGAGATTCACTGCTTTCTAGATTCAAGAGTTGACCAACAATGAAGTATTTTTTATATGCGTCAAGGTGTGTGGAACACCAGAGTCAATGAAGTGGCAAGAGTAGAACTACTTTAACGACTTTAATAGCTTATTCAGATATCAAGGTGTGTAGAATACCAGAGTCGATAAAGTAGCAAGGGTAGAACTACTTTAAGGACTTTTATACCTTATTGAGATATCTCGCTCATCTTACAACGCATATTTCGCGTTTGACTAGTATTTCTGAAAAGCTAGCTGTATAGATGTATGAAACATATAGGCCCACTCATATCTACATGTAGTGAAAATTCGAAACGAATATCCTCGATAATTTTCAAATATTCGGATACCGAAAACAAGATGACAATATTTTGAAATGAATGCATTTGAAAGTAATAGACAAAAGTGAATTGCATCAAAATTTGGAAAGTAGGCCTTCAAAGTACTGAATGAAAAAATCGATGAACCTATGACCATTTTTTCCGTTTGAATAATTTCATGATTTTTACAGCATACGATTCATGAAACATCACAATATGAATCCAGAACAAAAAACAAACAAAAAATCGAAATGATATAAAAAATCTGTCAATGTCCCTTAATGTCCTTATCGATTCGTATGTCAAATCCCCTGACACTCCTCACTTTGAACGGAGCCGTGAGAATGATAATTACTAATTCAACGCGTCACTCACAATTAACGAGTAAATTAACTGATCGAACCGCTGCTTGTGCCATTTCAACCATTCATTTCTTCCATTAACGTCCGTGTGTACTGACCGAATCATCGAATGACAGGATCATTTAAAAAATTGGGTTTTGACGGTTTCAGAGTACGTAGGAAATACTGTATATATGTAACTAGTTTTTTCTACTGAATACGGAAATTTTTCAACAGTTCGTCAAAGAATTCACCTAAGCATTACTCGAGAATGTGTGAGTGCAAATTTAATGTATTCCATAAATACAAAATGTATTTCTCACCGGGAATCTTTCCTCATGACCTCATACAAGCTTTCATACTTGCAATTCACAAAAATGGCATGAAGACCAATATCAATAGCTACAGACCCATCTCCCTCCTCTCGTCTTTATCAAAATTGATAGAAGTGGTAATGGTCATTCAACCTTTTTTCTTGACTCAAATATCATTGCTGACTATCAACATGGGTTTCAAAATCATGATTCTACATTCACAGCAATTTTCAACTTCTTTCTCACCCTCTATGCTACTCTTGATAATGGTGACCAAACCATTCGTATTTTATATAATATTACTGAAGCTTTCGACATCGTAAACCACAATCTTCTACTTCATAAATTCAATTCACTCGGAATTCGTGGCTGTGCTGTGCCAATAAATGTATTGCATCTTTCCTTTCCCATGAAACTCAAGTCGTCCGTATCAATTCCCTCAACTCTGCACCCTCCATTTTGAGCTCACAATCTGTCAAACAAGGCGTACTTAAGGACTCCTCTCCTCTTTTTGCTCTATGTTAACGACCTCTCTCAATTACTGCATGTTGGACGTCTCTTCCAATTTGCTGATGATACGAACCACCTATTAACTACACCAAGAATCAACTCTCTCATTTCCCTCATTCAAATTGGCAACTGTCAACTCCACTCATATCCTCCTAATGCTTAATTAAGAAACTTCAACTGCAACCCACTAAATATATTTGTATGAACCTTTATGATAAGTCTAACCCACTCATCGTTTCCCATATACGTATTGATGGCAAAATTATCCCCAGTGCTTCATCGACAAACTTTTTCGAAATTCATACAACTCCCAATCTAGAGGCTTGTAAAAACTACAGATGCAATTGAAGGTGCTTATTTCCTACTTCATTGACTCAAAAAAATTTTCGACCCTTATATCCTCTTACTTATTTACCGTGCCTATTTCCACTCTCATCTCTCTCATGAACTTCTCTTCTGGTGTTTCTCCCCAGCAGCTAAACGGATATTGATCATGAAAACAAACAATACGTATCATTTCCGGCATTTCTCGCCGTACTTCGTGTGAATCACATTTCATAAACCTCAAAATTCTCACCCTTACATGTACTCTTATCCAAATTGCCAGTTCCTATGTTCACTCCAACACCAGCCTCCTAAAAATGCGTCTATCCATAACTACCTCACTTAGTCACAGTAACTATATCCGTTCTCTCACACACTACCACGCTTTTTTCACTCACAGCCCTCTCCATCTTTGCAACTATTTATAATACACCTCCTGCACTCACACTTATAATACACTGACGATAGAACTAGCCTTCCAAACTTTCATCTTTTGAATACAACCTAAAATCTTCTCCACTTCAGGACCTCACCTAATCTCAATGAATTTCTCATTTCGAAGTCACACTATAGAATCATCATATATCTGTCTTTTTCTATTATCTCTTTCTGTTCACTCAATTTTAATTCTAGTTTTAAGTTCTTATATTTCCCATATTTTCAGTATATGTGCAAATCTTTGCAAAATAATTGATCGCAGAACCAAATAAGACGCTACTACGACCAATAAAAATGTCCATAAACCCCAAAACGTGTTATTAAATGTGCTTGATGCTATCTGCTGAAATTTGATCTCAAAGTATAAAACTATATGGTGAAAATGTGTAAAGTGGTGCCTAATTAGTGTCAAGATATAGCGGATGTAATGAAACGATGAAGTAATGATAGATTGAAGGTGGATTATAAAACTCAATCCTAGAGCGGGATTCAAACGGGGCCCGTCTCTGACTTCAAAATAATGACCCAATTATCTGTCCGAGCTAACCAGATGACAAAAAAGTTGTACAAAATCCACAATAGGCCCACGTTATATTAAATGACGTCGAAATTGTTGAATATTCTCACCTCTAAATTTTCTATTACGAACTTTACTTTTTACTCTCTCTACTAGATACTATACGTAAAAAATGTATCAGCCAACCCCCAAATAACTAACCTACAAGTGGGGTCATAATTCAAACAATAATTATCATCAGTCCATTCGAACTGGACGCTACCGTTCGAAATATCGAAGAGCAGACAAAATGAATACATTGCGGAAAATTTTAAAATAACACTTCCATATTATTGAATTATTGAATGTGACAGTGATTTTGAGAAATTGCAACATCTATGAAAAAATGGTAGATCTATTCATCAGATCCAGTCTTTATTAGGAAAAACTTGATAGTATGTCCCGTGGAATAACTGAAAGACGGTATTGTTATTTATCCCGATTCTTCAAATTTGATTGAAAAGAGAAGTCTCAGATGTCAGGAAGTTGGAAATTTGAGTTGGGTGTTGCTCAATCAATTTTTGTATCAACTATATACATACACAATCGAAAAAAAAAATCTCAAAATATTGTACGGATATATTCATATCAATATGAAACTTATTGATGGCCAACCGATGATTAGATGACGAGAATCAGTTGTATTACACCTAATTCAATTTGAACAATGGTATTCGTAGCAATATTTGTGGTAAGTGTTAAAATGTAAATGAAAATGGTGAATGAAAAAAAGAAAGTGTTGATTCTCAATTGTATTTTCATTAACTTTATTATCACTCCTCAAATCGATGATTCCTGGAGAAAAATTATATTCTCCTAATTAAATTCGTTATATTCTCTTTTCATCATTCAAAACTCCTTTCCGTTACTTTCAAATATGCACAATGGAAATAATGTCCAACATTTTTCGGTGGAAATTCTATAAAACATAACATTTAATTAATAAGTTCAGATTCAGCCAATTACACTCAACTGTTAACTAACATATACCGGTACTGTTGATTATAATCTCTGGGCATCAACAAAATACGACTATTTAAAAGTGAAAGATATCACACTCAACTGTTAACTAACATATACCGGTACTGTAGATTATAATCTCTGGGCATCAACAAAATACGACTATTTAAAAGTGAAAGATATCACATTCAATACGCTCACCATTCAGACTGTGAAAAACATAATTTTTCACACATTTTTCTTTCATCTGATCTGTTAAAATTGAGTCACGGTGTGATGATTTGAAAAATTAATGAAACAAAACATTGAATATTATCGAAAATATAAAATGAGACGATTATTATAACGTTCGTGTGGGGGAGGCAAATGGGATTTTAAAAAAGGCAAGAAAAAAATCCAAGAAAAAGAAAATTTGAAGAGAAGAAATCGTAAATTCTTCTTATACCTAAAGCAAGTGGTTAACATACGTTTATCAACCCTGAACTCATTAATTTACTATATATAGTTATCGAATTGGGTATATTAGATTGAACTCTTTGAACTGCGTCTTGCATGCATTCCAGATTACCAATACACAGAATAATTATTAATAGCAATATTCGAAAATATTTTTAAAATATGGAAAAGTTAGAAAAATATTAATTATACTCTTTGAGGTGTTGAGATCGTTCTTGTGTCCTGTCCGAACGATCCTACCTTATAATCCTCAGCCTTAATACGAAGAAAAACGTCTTCGTATCAACTTTTCGAAGTATGAATATACACAAAATGACAGCAGCATCACGACTTCATGGTACAAAGTAGTCTTTGAAATAATGGACACCCATGTGGGCGATTTGTCTCCACCTCGCTCACGATGAGTGAGACCGTTTAATATCCTCATAATGCGTAAAGTAGGAGTTGAGTCAATAATCACGACACCGAATCGGTACCGAAACGGTGTCGTGAACCGCCATGTTGTTTAGATGAATAGTGGCTTGTGATTAGTCAGTTGAGAAAATCATGTCGGACGACAAGAAAAAATCGGAACTGGAAACCCTCAGTATTGTATACTCAGTATTGTAATTTAGTACTCGTTCATCTGGTTGATATCACGTTGTATTTCGAGTGTCTTATACACTGTGTCATATTCATTACAGAACACAAACTTATGTACACGACAGCTAATTAGTAAGCGTTCATAATGAAGAGCCTCCTCGTGTGGCGCAATTACATTAAAATGTGTATACAATATGCCTTTGTATCAAGAAATAAGGAGTCGTTATAACTACCCGCGTGCCAGTGGTGTGTGGTAGATGGTATGGTCGCTCGGAATATTCTTCTAAGTATAGTACTAAACTCCTAATATCCTTTGTGAATAATGGTGAATCGGTAACAGAAAAATTGAGAAGTATTTCGGAAAGAGTGAGCCTATATGTGCTGTTGTGATTAAATACATTGTCGTATGCCAGTCATATTATTGTGAAGAGCTGGAGTGGATCGAATGCAAAAAGGATCTAATCAAGTTCAAAGTACTTGGCGTAATCAAGTCATTTTAATTATGGCATAAAAGACACGGGTAATGGCTTTGGTTCTCGTAAAACAAAAGGGAAATGAGTTTCACATCGGTTATTTCGACAAACTGACAGTTGACATGAACGAGAACACAAAAGAACACATAACAAGAACATAAGAACTTCAACTTTGAAAAAATATAGCACACAATTTCCAGTTGAATTTTGTTTTACATGCATGTTGTTTATCAAAATGGGCCTCGTCTATGTAACGCCAGTTAAGAGCAAGGTTTAGAATTACAAACATAGGGACAGTCCAACCGACATCTATACGTACTGTTATCACCATGGTAACCAGATGTTATCTGTTTTCACCAACTCTCAGAATAAGATTACCTGGGCTGGGCGTAGGCCCGGTTTTACGAATCGTAGTTAGGGTACTAATCGACTAACTGTTAATTAAAGGTCGAAAATAAGATATTTAACTATGGTAATAACAAGTTAATTCTCTAGCAATTGCTTAATCCAGTCTCGTAAAACCGGACCTTAGGGCAATTGGCATTAGTTGAGTGATGAAAGTTTGTGTCTGCCATATAATAGTGGAAAAATGAGGATACAAGTGACTGACTTGAGTGACGTCACCTTCACTGTTGTGCCTGTCCATTAATATTGACAGCTGGAAGTTTGACTTTTTGAGTAATTTCTCAAAATTCTTCTCGAAAAAACTTTTTGAAAAGAATCAAGTGTACGCAAGGGGTTAAATGTTGAACGACTATTGAGAGGATTGAATCATTGAAGCTAAGTATTGATTTTGTTGATAAAATCCAATTATTTTTCAATATTCAGTCATTTAGATGATTCAATTCGAGCAACTTTCACAATATTAAAAGAATTGCAGATTGGATTGGATACTGAACCGTGAAAAACTGACTCGTATAACTGTCATAGATGAACTAATGATGAAATTACTATCAATTGCAGCACAGTTGAGCCGAGGATGAACTCAAGCAGCGGAAAATGTGAGGAATAGTTGTTCATCCTTCTCTTTCTCTCTCTCTCTCTCTCTCTCTCTCTCTCTCTCTCTATATATATATATATATATATATATATATATATATATATATATATATATATATATATATATATATATATATATATATATATATATATATACATATATATATATATATATATATATATGTTTATATATATATATATATATATATATATATATATATATATATAAATATGTATATATATGTATATATATATATATATATATATATATATATATATATATATATATATATAGTTATATAGTGATATAGATATATAGTTATTCATATAACTAGAGTCACGTTGGGCGTGGGTTCTGGAAAAAATGAAGTTGGTGTCATTTTGTGATCATCAGAATTATCGGTATATTCCTGAATATTATATTCAGTAAGTACCACGCATATTTTCTATCCGCTCTGACATCGGTTTGGCCGCTCTAGAGCATAGACAAAATTCGATAATCGCAACAAAGATAGTGAATTATCTGAACTATGAAAGTGACAATACCTTTCAAATCTGTGAAGTGCACATTAAAGCGGTTTAGGTTCATATTCACTCAATATTCGTAATAAAATGTGCTGTTATTTGGTCTACAGCCAGTTTAAATAGCAGCGACAATATTACTTCGACATGGTTATTCTAATTTTATTGCCGAATGTAACACGTATGTTGATGTCGTTAACGTATGTATGTTAATGTCCCACGAAGTTTACGACCCGTGGTTAAACTTTGTGTCTACAATCGTGCTTCTCAATTGTGCACTTGAATACGTCGAGACAGCAGCTTCAGAAATGTTATTTCATATAAGTATTTATCCATTTTGAATAATTATTTGGTTGGGCATTAAAATGTCTTACCGGAAGAGTCTCCAACCGGAAAATACGTGACCAAAAATTTGCTCCAACTTCACTAGAATTTGCGATGTCTATCAAATTGATAATTTTCTCAAAATTCAAAAAAAAAATTCAAATTGATGAATTGATTCATTTTAACTGCCCCGCCCACAAACTGGTACCCGCAACTTATATTTTTAGTGATCAGGTTGAGTTGTAAGTTTCTTCTAAGATGCATTGAGGGTTTTGCGTTGGTTTGCCGGTTGGAGATGGTGTCCTCACTTCCCATCCTCTCATGTTAAAAATATGTTCCATTTCACGGGTCACGTCTTAAGAATTACATATCGTGCGTAGATAAGAAGTGATTAAAGGAACTAACTTTACGTTCACGTCGGCTCAGCTAATAATAGCTACCATCAAGTTTGTCAGCCCATTAGCCTTTTTCTACAAAACAACACTGGATAGAGCAGCAATCAATATTTCTCATAAAAGTACTCAGGAAATGGTACGTGTTTTCGAATTAGTGAAGTCACCATCTCCAATCGTCAAACCGACGCAACCCGCTCAATGCATCTTGGTTTCAAAAAGAAATTAGAAGAAGTTATTGGAAATCAAAATACTACCAGGTGGAACGTTTTTGAATAAATCAACCGAAATCGAATTCCTTCTCACTCGTTGACAACATATTTGACTTAGAAAATGTATATTAATAAAGTTGTTGTTGAGATTGCATGAGCTTTTTATACTCTGTATCTACTGAGAAGAGTAACATCGATTTACGATACTCATTATGTGCCCAATGTATATTGATGTCACTCAAAATATGGCATTATTTCATGGGGCCACTCGCCTCAAGCTCATAGCTTCAAGAGCGCGTGCTAGTCATAGCCAATTTGCTGATGCATTTTCCAAATATTTTTGTACAAAAGTATTCGAATAGTTGAAAACTCTTATCCTTCCTTCAGTATACATTTAAATTAGATTATCATTTTCATTACTGATAATCTCAATTGGGCAAAGAAAACAATAATAATCATGTCCGCTCAACAAGAACTAGCCTACCTTTGCGAAAACCTAATTTGTATCTAACAACACACAGTCCTCATTATATGTAGCATCTGAAATTCGGAACTGAATATAATCACATTGCCTATATTTATGAAACATTTATCTGGTATACTTTTTGAGAGCAGATATTTTTAGAAATATATATATATATATATATATATATATATATATATATATATATATATATATATATATATATATATATATATATGTATATATATGTATATATATATATATATATATATATATATATATATATATATATATATATATACATATATATATATATATATATATATATATATATATATATATATATATATATATATATATATATATATATATATATATATATATATAAATGCTCTCTTATCGTGAATCCCAGATTGAAAGTGGATCGATACATTTTATCCCATCACGAATAGAATTTGTCTCGGTTATATATATCATTTAATCAAAGTCTGTATTGAATAATGATGCATTTCAAAATCTTTTATATATGGAACATTGTGGTATAAGATAATTGTAGTTGTCTTCTGGTATGAATGTCATGTCAAAAAGTGAATACTTAACAATGAAAAAAGCCTGAGAGGATAGTTCACAAGTAGGAGAACCGCAGCACTCCCATTATTTTCGAGATATTTTATAGTTTCTGACTGAAATATGTAAAATATATTATTAAAAGTCACACTCATCTGAAAACTATCAGTGTGTTCAACTCGAAGAAATGTCACAATATACATTCTAATTGATTATATGTTCTGTTTATTATTGCCGACCAATCAGACTACTCCTACAGTACCACACGTCTGGTGACGTCAGGTTGGGCGTGGCTTCGAGTCCCGCACAAGTCATAGGAATGGTGTTAAACATCATCATCCATCAACTGCTACACTCCTCAAATGATCTACTAGTTGTCGAGTCGTTACGCAAACAATAATCATAACAATCAATATTATTGTTGGATGAGCAAAAGCGAAGACTCAATTTCACCAAACTCGAAGAAGGGGCTTTTTTTCTTCGCGCTCCACAGGTCAAACAAAAATTCAGAACCAGTTGAAACTTGGCATAGGCCTTCACAAGTTTCCTTATCTAATTCGATACCATAAAGTTCTGAGCCGCAATCGATTGAACCATTTCTGAGAGAACTCATTTCAAAGTTTTCAAAAACAAAACCCCATAAGAATAACCCAAAGGAGAAAATTCGTCAGAAATATTTCCTTCGAGAGAATTCAAAGAGAATTTCGATATAATAATCATACACATCATTCCGAACTTTCATTCAAATCAGATCGGTCGTTTTGATGGAAAAAGTTGAATAATCCATTTTTTTTAATTCACTCAAAGCTTTCAAGAAACCAATTGAATTCAAGCAACAGGTATCACCAATAAATTGGAAACGATGAAAACAAAACCTTCTTTATTATCATATGAATTGATTAGGAAATGGGATGGCAGTGACGCAATTGCTTGGATCTCAAGGTGGATATATATAATAACTAATCCAAAGATGACGTGAAATGTTCTGGCTTATCCATCAACGCGGCAACAAATAACGCGTTTTCCTAGTTTAAATAACAAGAAAGGATATAACATGGATTTTTTATATAGCTTGTATCCACGGAAGAAAAAGGACGGCTACCCACATAACAAACACAAATGTACGCCAATAGATCTCAGTCATCATTACAGTGCGTCGTTAAAACCCAATATGAAAAAAAAATACAGCCGTTATTTTGTATGACTGTGAAATTTTTGTATTTCAATTTTTCAAGAAGTTATTCACAGTGAGAAACAGAGTTGCATTTTTCAAAATAGTCACTTCCTCAAAGTTGCAGAGGGGTTATGTGAAAAAAATATATATATTTAGTTGGTGGACGACGTTCATATTTCGTATGTACAAGACAAATATGTCTTAATTATTCTCCTCTAGCTTCTATCCCGCAATTCATAGGAATTCTAACCATGCAGTTTTTCTGAAATAGCAATTGACCGTGCAAAGCTTCAACTCTTGCAATTATTGATAGTTTCAAGAGTAATTCTGGATAATAACCATTCAATTCGAAATTTAAAGTTGGTCAACAACTTATAATGGTTTTAGGAATGCACTCGTATATGCTATCTGTAAATTCTATCCATTCATATTGATGATTTTGATTGGTATGCAGTGAGCTCAAGTGAATAGTCAGTGTGAATATCACAACCACTTATAAGTGCTATTTACTTTTATGATATTTTCGTTTTATTTGAATTTTCGTTTTTGAAGAAGTGCATGCCGTTGTTAGCTATATAGTGTAAGAACTGAACTAGTTCAACTACAGAAACGGTGAGTCAAGTATGGAGTGATGAATTTATATGAATACGGAAACATTACAGCTATCTCATGTTTTTGTTCCACGAGAGATATGTATCTTCAACTATTCTCTCTGAATGGAGAAGAGAGAAAAACATGAGATGAAGCAAATACAAATCAGAAGTAAATATACACAACAAATAAAATAATCACTGGAGTCGTGGAGCATAATGCGAGTAACAATATATGAATATAATTATAATATGTATATATACCGGTGAAAAAATATATATTCATATATATATATATATATATATATATATATATATATATATATATATATATATATATATATATATATACATATATATATATATATATATATATATATATATATATATATATATATATATATATATATTGAGAGAGAGAGAGAGAGAGATATTATATACGAACATATATACGAGTATTATATATACGAGAATTCATGACTTTTCAGATGAAAACTGTGTAATATATGTATATATATATATATATATATATATATATATATATATATATATATATATATATATCAGAAAACTTGAGGCATCCCCAGTCACTGGAAGGAAAAAGGCTCCTACCATTTATTCATTCATGAAAATATTGTGAATGTTCATTATGGATCGACAATATCACAGACAGTACATCTCTGCACGGTCATGGTGTGAAACAGTTTCTCAACAATACGTTCATACGGAAAGCCACGACGATTTTTCATGCTTTAGTTGACACTTAAAGTGGTCAAAAAACATTCATCTCGCGTTTCAAAGATAATTTGAATAATTCTTGAGATATTCAGTCGTGTATTGACTATTTAATCGATGTGTTTATAAAACAACTGCCATTTGGGCTCAACTGAAAATAAACAGTTCAACCATTATGTTCTCAGCATACTACGCCAGGAAAAGTCACGCCATTCTTTGTTATAAATCAATTCGTAAAAAAAACTATTGGAAGTCGAATCATAAGTAATTTAAAAAAAGGTATTTCGTGAATATACTTCCATATAAGCAATAATTATACATATACCTGCATCCTGACTTGTAGAGTCATCTTCGTTTCATGAAATGGATTGCGTTTGAAACATCAAAAGGCTTAAAAGCTCTTGCTTAATATGTGTGTATGAAATGATCAAAATATATGGACGAGAGCTATGTATGAAAGGCAAAAGGCTTTGCCATTCATTCGGCTCAGACAACTGAGGAACTGCATGCTTTGAAATTTGAATGAAGAACGGGCGCGTGTGGAGTTCCTGCTTTAGGCATATGGGAGTTTTTGTGAACGTCATTTCACCTATCACCACACTTATCACATTATAATTCATTACCATATCATCAACAGCCGCTCATTCGTATACTCCACCCCATATAGCCTAGCAGTTGCTGGGGTCATTAAAAGAAGTGTACATGCTCTCATGGTGCTAGAAATACGTCATTGCTCCATTGAAGTTTTGTATGTTTCACGTCTCGTCGGATTGATGAACAAATTCATCGTGAACTTATCTTGCAGTGGTATAAGAAGGAATTGGTCGTGGCCTGGTAGCAAATAATTTCCATTTTATCATTGTGACAGACGGAAACACGAACAATCTCAATGAGGACGACTACGGCGGTAATCAAACCTCGTCTCCAGAATGACGGTTGAGATCGTTTAGCAACTGACCCAGCAGTCTTGATAATGATGATTTATATTTTGTATTAACGACACTTCAAACAGATAGGTTAGGCCTATTTGGGAGTACAGATGAACGGATGACAGTGAAAATATGAAGTGACGATAGATGGAACGACGTCACTGCTTTTGCAGGACTTGAACACGTGATCAATTGTATTTTTAATTTCTGAAGAGAAGGTCTACCCAACAGTATAAGAATGAGTGAAATTATGAGTATACATTGCTGATTACTTTTTTCATTAAAAAATGGTTAACCATATGATTGCACAATTCAAAACTCGTTTCGAGAAGTCGACTTGTTGTCAGGGCGTTGCTTTCGGCCGCCGCGTGATCTCACCTTGATGAAGTGGAATGTAGCTATCGCGGGTAGTTGATCGATGTCCGGGTAGAAGAAAGAGTTGGCGGGATGATGTGGTTCCCGCGAAGTGACTCGAGTAACCTTCTTTCGCGGCTCGCTCGGCCAGTTCGGAGACGTGAAGGTGAAACCGTCGTCGGTACCCGCATCTAACGGGCTCACCTGTAATCATCATGCCATCTCAAGTCATTTTCATAACGTCTTCATAATACATCTTTATAATAAATCTTTATTAATAGTCTTTATTAATAGTCTTTAATCAACGTCCAATGAAATGAAGACGTTCGAAGAAAGAGAATATATAAGTCTATTCAGAGAGAAGATTGAAAACTCTTCCTCAACATAGCTCTCGAATTGCTCTTCATCCTTCAACTCATCACTGAAATTTCACAATTTCTTTAAAGAGCTTTATTATATCTGACAATTTCTTTGGAGAGGTGAGTTCGCCCTTGTAGTCACCCATATGAACGATCCTAAATTTGCATCCTTCCCATATATTGGAAACAATGGTTTTATTTCAAGTTTTCGTGTTATTAAAAAAAACATTTCAAGCATTGTAATCGACGTCATCATCATAGAACAACGTAGACATCATCAACCAACGTCAGCTACATCAAACATCGTAGTGATAGTCATCATTATCACCATCAAAATAGATTTTATTCACTGATGCATTGATGACTGAGTTCCATTGGCGTCGAATGAATTGAAAAGATAGGATGATGAGATCTAGGTTCCTGAAGTAACGGGAAGAAAGTGGGGAAAAACGAGCATTTAACCTGTATTTCAGGAATTATCGTGACATTTCCCCAGCTCACATAGGGAAACCATGACAATACATACTTTCACTGTGATTTCCTTAAAATAGAAAAACAGTTTTTCCTGAATTATTTACTTGGAAAATCGCCAGTCGATGAATATGATTACCTAGCTTGCATCGTCTGATGCATGGAAGATTGTACCTGTGGGTACCGGTATATCAAAGAGCTGTGACTGATAATCATGAGCCTAGCCGTCGTTTATGACCCGTGATGTGAATTATTCGTGGTTTGCTATGTCACACGAGTGGGGTTTCGTCATTCAACCCGTCATTAGGTGGACGATAGAAACTTGTTGCCACAACATTACAGTATAACTCATTAATAAATTGAAAATTAACGGTGAAACCATGGACTGAAGATTTGCACTCGATATCATATTATATACAAAGATATAAGAAGATACATATCTTTTGTTTATGGTGAAAGCATGCGCATCTACTTGACAACTATAGGCTTCATATTTGTGAGTATCTGTTGCATTTAATATTTGTTGATTCAATTTATATGTCACTGAATATTTAATCTGTTCATGTTGTTTCTATTTTGATATTCTTATTGAATGATCGGTAGCGATGACATTCATTCGTTCCAAATTGGGTCTGTCTCTTCATACGAATCTTACATAACGTGTATTTTGTATGCGCTCGAATTTCGTCATAATTCATCTCAAAAGTGGTGCTATCGATTGCGCCTCAAAACTATACGCTTTTTAGGAAGATGATGATACATAAATATGCCAATATTCAACAAAATGTGTGCTTTCGTTTAAGTTGTGCAGCGCAAAATTCACTCTCCTTTCGAGTACGATCAAATTTAGTCTTCGTTTCGCTCATCCAATTACTCTCCGTATCAATATCTCGCTTCACTTACGAAACAAATGCTACGCTTTCCTAATCCTGCATATAATCAGACAGCTTTGAAAGTTTCACAATTTTCATATGCTACGCCGATTGAACAAATTTAATTCATAATACAAGTGAAGCGCCTGATATGAATGTGTTATTACGTATTTTACAGAATTATCATTTCGTGAATGATCAGCAGATTAACGTGAGAGTATGTATATCTCTATACGTAAAGCTGAATACTGAACTTGAGAATTGCTTTTAGTTCTCGAATAAGGCTGACAAGATATTAAGATGGATTATAGAATATACTTGAGCATTATTTGCGCTAAGCTAAAATGAAAAACGTCGAAGTCTGGAGTTACAATTTGAACCAAGAGCCAACGTTCTTTTCCTACCCGACTAAACCAGTCAGTCTTGTGAAATGAATCATACGAACAGAAAATTGACTTTTACTCTTGTTACAAGCTGACAAGATACATTCACAGAACTTCGTGACAAAATAATTCATATTTCATTTAATTGTTCGTGAAAATGTTTTGAATAGATGTCATTGATGTGATTACAGTGTGAATATGAATTGATATATGACATCAACATTTGAGGACATAGAAGGTTGATAACTTTCAATTTGAGTCAGTTCTTTCTGTACTTCATTAAATTTTGTAAATGTTCACGAGACTGTTTTAGTGTGTCAATAAGAGAGGATTTTTCATTTCATTGAAGGGTTTCAAGATTCAAAAGTCAGTAAATGGTCGACTTATTTCAAAAATTGACGAATTAATTGTATGAGATTTTAGGAAAATGTTGTCAGATTAGGATTTTGGTGAAAAATGTTGTTGAAAATCGACCACATTCTCATAATGTTTGACATCATTTGAGCTCACTATATCTATGTTCCTATATATACACATATATATATATATATATATATATATATATATATATATATATATATATATATATATATATATATATATATATATATATATATATATATATATATATATATATATATATATATATATATATATATATATATATATATGTATATATATATATATATAGAGAGAGAGAGATTCTTTCTAATATTTTATAATATATAATTCAATTGCATGATCATGACTGACATATAAAACATCCGATATACCTCTTACTATCATACTGAAATAAATTAGAATATATTGAAATATCATGAATTTAAAACGAGAGATAAAGACGGATGGCTGAGTGACTTGAGAAATTAGTGCATTACTCACAGTGTACAGAGAGAGAGAGCGAGAGAGAGAGATAGAGAGAGAAAGAGAGAGAGGAAAATAGAGAGAACGAGATCCTCGGTTAGTATAGCAATATCCTATCACAAGTTCGTATTAATCGTACTACAAAGGAAACTACAAGCTGGAACCAAACTGCTAACCCATCTACCTATCCCTCAAATATCAAAGAAGTTCTTCAAAGAAATGCTTCATCAAGAAGTTTCTCGCAAATAAGTTCAATACTGGAGTGTGCTGAAATGATCTACTTGTTCTTATATTGTTGCGAGATAATTACAGTTCAATTATGTGAGAGAAATGTATGAATAACTGAATATTATATGGGTTACCATAAATGAAATAGAATGATGAATCATCGTCACACATATAACATCCTCACAACCTCGCAATGCTTTGCAAAAAGCTTTGAAATTATTGGAGGGAAACTTACTGCAACTTGAAAATAAAGAACGATGAATCTGTGCTTCTAATCTTGAATCTTGTCGTGAAAATCACTGAATTTGAAAATAGAACAGCTACACAAATAGAACGGAGATGATTGTGTTTCTTACATTGGTAAACGATTTTTGGGGGGGAATACGAGTATACAAGATGCTTCGATTGCAACGTCTACGTATTTTAGTTTATCGGTAAGAACAATTTTCCACATCGTGAATCTAATCCTCATTCCCTTTGTCGTTCGGTTCTCACGCATTACGACTATCTATAGATGGCAGTGGATCAAGAAGTTTTGGTGATCCTATACGATCTGTAACCATGGTGAGCTACAAAAAATATATAGAGACAGAATCTCATTTCCCTTTCAAACCTGTTCATTGATTGGTCAGCGAGACAAAGAAAGGAAATTTGAAAATAATTCATCATTCGGGAAATTTGAATTCAACATTATTGAACTTGGCAATGGGAACTACATCAGAATGACTCATATTTCTTCTCCGAGTAACAGCAATATAAATAAATAATAAGCTAGAAGCATCTATAATTTGCACTGATTAGGGTGAAAAATCGAGTTTTTTTCTTTTGAAATCAGTATCGTTTGAAGATGAAGACTGATTTTTTCCCCTATTTTCACATGATTCTTGTTACAATAATTATTGTCATCTGCAAAAAAAAAGAAAATATTGTGATGTGGTCATTCTTGGTATATTATAGTAGTCTGTTGACTAATGAGAAATCATACAATTTGAAGGGAGCATGTTGAATATTGAACCGTCCAAATTTAAATTATTATTATATCTCAATATTATGCCTTGCTTTACTGACATTTTGCTTCGACATTATTACCCAGCACATAAAAATAATTGACTGACAAATATGCATGGTTTTCATCCCCACGAGATTTACTTCAGAATGAGCCATGGATTGAAACAAACTATTATTGAAGATCATTATTACATAGAATACTGATGGTATTCTTTGGTCTATAATTGAACAGCTTTGTCAAAACGAGTTGTAATGAGCAGCCACCAATATCGAAAATTTGAATTTGAATATTATAAAAAAAATCAGGAAATATGCAAAACATGCATTGATCGTATTACCATAGACAAGAGAAGTCTTTGTATATAGTGATTGTTTCGAATATAGATAGGAAATATAATCTGAACAAAATTATCATTGTATCACAAAATGTGTAATCAATAAACTTGTTTTACAAGAATTGAAAATTCAAAACCTACCCTTTAGGCTATATGGTCAGAGATAATCGAGCTATTAATAGCTCGATTATCTGTGACATGGTAGGAAAAGTATTTGAGCTATTTTTCATCAGGTTTATGTTGGTTTGATTTCTTTGCAATATTTGTACAGCAACAACAATGAACTTGATCACATTTGAAAAATAACGAATATGTGTAAGGGGCCTACGCGCTTTTCTCTTATATTTGACTCACGGCTCACGCCCGATATACCAAGTCCAGTTAACCTTATTCTGAGAGTTGATGAAAACAATCGTGGTGATGACAAGATTTATCTGCCGGTTAAAGTTATTGCTGGGTTGGTGATTCCTATTTTCAACAGAATAATATATTGTTTTAGAGATTGAACATTTTCGTGAATTCAGTATCGAAGATTTTCCTCAATAATTGGTCAGATTGTTTGGGCATACAATGTGAAATTAGGATGGATTAAAATCAAGAGGGTTGGCCCTTTTCAACTGCAACTGGTTGATTCTGACGAAAAAAGCGAGCTAATTTCAATCGCTCATGAAAATCGTACAGAATTATCGAAATATAAATATTTATATATATATATATATATATATATATATATATATATATATATATATATATATATATATATTGTAGGACAGAGGATTTCTGTACGAAGGTAGCGTAATGTGATATAGCCTTAAGTATGCTTTATGAACCGTTGACGAAAGATAACATTGTATGGCAATTTGATGTGTATTGTGAATAAAAATATAGCTATCTATCCATCTTTTCAAAATATTTGCATTTTTTAACAACTATATATATATATATATATATATATATATATATATATATATATATATATATATATATATATATATATATATATATATACACAAAAAATCCCATACATCACCCCAAGCATTGTTAGGGAAACAAGGAGTCTATATATATATATATATATATATATATATATATATATATATATATATATATATATATATATATATATATATACAAACTCCTTGTTTCCCGAACAATTCTTGGGATGATGTATGGGATCTTTTTCACAGGGCACCACAAACAATTCAACAATTATAATATTTCACAATGTATTCCAGAAAATGCCTTGCATTCCTGTTTGATTGACCATTCCTCATTTACGGCCGGTATCCGGAAGTATTTTCCAATGTGCACGTTACGTAACGTCGCTACGAGCAACGAGATCGATCCCTAATGGGCGTAATGGCAAACCATCTCAACCATGAGATAACTAGCATAATTATTCTCAATCCCAACTACTATAACGCCAACATGAATAATTATATTCCTCAACAATATACTAGCAGGAAGGCAAGGTTATAACTTACCACATACTCATTCTACATACACAAACTTATTCCGTATTGACACCGTTTTACAGTTTCTTCGCTAATGAACAATAATGCATTAATAATGCATAAGACTATGCATCAATCATTAGGATCTGCAAACTTTGTCTAATTAGTGGAACAAAGCATTTCTAGTTTACTCTGCACTTTTCTTCAGGAAATAGTCTTTTGTCACGATTTCAAGTTTTGAGAGACTGGGTATTTGTAATAAAATCTCATCTTCGTGATTATAATAGAGAAGATCCTAAGAACCTTTGTGTGAACATATTGTATCTCATCTAGTTTTTGTAACAAGATCAAAGTGGAGAGTTGGAATTCAAGTATGAATATGACTTGAACATTAATAATATACGTGTATGAATAGTTTTGAAACAGTTCGAGGTATATCTTCACTGCAAACATCCATGTTGATGAATTGAAGTTGAACTATGTCATGTTTTTATCGATATATCATGTCGGACATATCTCACATTCTTTTCGGTTTTTACTATTCGAGAGTCTTGAAGAGAAACACGTATCTACCATCCCCATCAGTATCAAACCATCAGAAGAAACGCGCCTAATTAGTGAACCAAGTCAACTAATTGGTCAACTAATTAGGCACGTTACTTCTGAAACTATAGTCAGGTCGAGCGTGAGTTTAATTCCCACATAAGAATGGGTTTTTGTAAACGTCCTATCACCTCTCATCATTTTGTCGTTTCATAATCACCTGCTTATTTGTATTCCCGTGGACCCCAGTACTAAAAGTGTGAAGATTAAGCACCATTAAAGCAACAATAACCGAACAAAAAAGGAATGTGATTCCAAATTGATGCAAATGTTTGCAAACATTTTTTCGAGAACCATTATCATTAGGTTCACATTCAAAGTTTGTTACCGTATATAACTTATTTGTGTTTGTCGTGAGAATAACAGAAGAATTACGAGAAAATCTTTGAGAAATGTATTGATTCTACTTGAGATAAGAATATTTTATATTTATAACTTTTAATCTTGTAAGCACCATATGGCATAGTGTTTTGGGAAGGTGCAGGTAGAAGAGAGATAGGCCTGAATAGAATGTTTAAAATTCGAAAGTATGCAATCCGAGTGATTCTAGATTTGAAGAGAAGTGATAGCTGCGATTGTGAATTCAAAGAATTCAATATTTCAACGGTCTCATGTTTGTATAGTTCAGAAGTTGTGTATTTTAAATCTTAATCAATGAATTTCAATTTTGTTCAAGAGAAATGCTCAGTCCAATCATAACACTAGTCTCAAACATAGCCCAGTATAACTTGACCCCACCGTACAGTAGGCCTACTATATGAAACTGATTGTACCATAACGGTGTGAAATTTCACAACAATTAACCTCAATATATTATCTATGAAAAGTCTATAACGAGAAGATTTGTGTAGAACAGAGGATTTCCGTACGAAGGTAGCGTAATGTGATATTGCCTCAAGTATGCTTTATAAACCGTTGACGAAACATAACACTATATTGTGATTTGATGGGTGGTTTGATGTGTATTGTGAATAAAAATCTAGCCATCTATCCATCATTTCAAAATATTTGCATTTTTTGTCTACGACTCAAATAACAATGACAGAAGACTCGGAGAATTTGTATTAACAGTGCATTTGAATTTGATTCGAATTTTTTTTCGATTTTGTGTGGATTGTGTTGGTACTCGTTGGAAAATTTGTTGATATATCTGAGTTTAAAGTTCAATTCAATAACTAATTTCGATGAATTAGCTATAGGATATTGTAACATTGTACTCAACTCGCTATTCACCTTCTAGAAAATGATTTGATAAAGATGTCACTTTAGTGTGAAATGATAATAATAAGTGAGAAAAACGTATGAAATGATTATCATTTCATGATATGAACGTAAACCCACACCTGTGGGATGAAACAGGGGTAAAACAGTGTTTCCAACTTCAATCAATTCATAGAGATCATCGAAACAATTGCTCAATGTTTTGCCCGCAATGCACATACTACTACCAAAGTGGTATTCCTTGTAATTGTATAATTTATAACTAATTGCTCATGAAATGTATACTATATGAATGAAACAAAAACTGTTTTGACGACTTTGCTCTAGTTCTATAATATTGTACCCAATTAGAGGTGATACAAATGCTTGCAATGTCTGAAAAAACGACTAGACGTGCAGAATAGATAATGGAAAACAACGCGATAACGCATCGCTGACAGCAATGCATGCACCTCATTTATATTACTGTCTCATGTTAAAACCGATGTGGAATAAGTTGATTTATTATTCATCTTTCTCTTTGACAGAGGACAACTTTGACAACTTTCCTGTGTATACTCAACTAGATGAACTCCGTGCAGACAATTAATAATGTGCTAGAATAATGTGCTATTGTTGGTTTCATTAACTTGATTCAACAGAACATTTTATGGGAGAATCTTCATGATTGATTGATTTCACGCAGTTCTACAATGAAGTGGGTCAGGTGTCATCAGTACACTCAAGGTCATAATTATTTGTTTTGATTTTAGATAATTATGTGAAGAATATTAATAATAAAATTATTTTAAAAAATCTCAAAATGATGCATACGTTGAAATGAGCGTGACAAGTTCTATAGTTCTAAGTTGCATAAGGTACACCTTTTATCAATTCGATCTTCAGTAATGGTACTCAATCACGTATCGTCACCACGAGTGAAGCTGTTATTGATCACCTGTATATTTTTCAAGATATAAATCAAATCATAAAATGATCTAAGAGTATCATAATTAGTTTTTGTTTTTGTGTTAATTAGTGACTTCCTCGACAAAATTGAATTATTTATTCATTCATTTCAATCCAATTTGGAATTACATTGTCTCACATAAAACATGTAATGATGAAAAGAAGAAAGGTTGGAATCTCATTCATATATGGATAGTCATAATAAGACGTAGAAACATTTTATCCCTATCATTAGTGTTACCGCCGATCTTAGAGATGGCGATGAAAGACCAGTGGACTGTATTCGGGTGCCGACTTGGCATTAATAATCAGGCGAGCATAATCCAAACTCGGATTATGCCTCACCCCAAAACGATACGTATTTGGTCTACGTCGACTTGACGTTGTTATTAAACAAATCAAAGAATAAATAGAAAGCGAAACAAAATAGATCAAAACCTGAGTGGTGTCCCCGCACACCATTCGAATAAACAAGAAACAAAAGCTTGAGAGAAAACAAAACACCCAAATTCGTAAATGATAAAGACCAAAACAAATGTGAAGAATTAGAAACAAGAAAGTATGGAAAGAGGTCCTATTAACGACTCAAGAAGAACGAAAAATAGAAAAGAAACAACTGCGTTCATGCGAAATAATGTACAGTACGTCCGAACTCTAACAAAGTAGAGAAGGACGGGAGAAGCTCACACAACAAGAGCTGGTCGAGAATATGACCGAATTCACCCACTTGACGAGCGACTACCAGTACGTCCGACCTCAAGGGAATGTAGAAGATAACTGAATGGATACTCGACGAGAGCCGTTTCGAGACGTCCGGTCTGAATCGAGTATAGGGCAGAACTGAGCTGCGAGGCCTAGCTTGGTCAGGCAACGCGAGAATGGCGAGCTGTGATTGGACGCACACATCGCGTGACAACCCACCAGCCAACCAGCAATGAGAAAGGAAGGTCGACTAGAAACACGGTTTGCAATGTATAAACAACATTCCATGACGTGATCGAATGATTTCATGTTCAATTGACAAACTAGGGAAAACGAGCTAGCTGGTCTCAAAAGACCGGCGTTAACAATTAGGTATTTCTACGAAATTGAAAAATTATCATCCGAGGCAACTGAATTCAAAAATATGCTCTGACCACAATGTGTGACCACAATAAACGATGTTATGATTATAAAATGAGAAACAAATCTGGAGGTCGTATGGAAATCAGCTTGATTTTTAAGCAAAAACAAAAATGTGGTGAAAATCGCATACTGAACTCTGTGCTAGATTTTCGACTGCTAAGTTACAATTGATTTCATTTCGCTTGCATGCTATCACTTTTACATTACAAGTCCGAGAGTGCAATCTTTCGAGGCGTGAGCTCTCACGCGAACGTATTACTTCTCAAATTATCAATGTCAATTTTATTTTTATTCGATTTTTGTACTAAGAAGGAGGTTTAGACTTCCGACGACACATGAATTTGATAGAATGCATGTATTGAACTCGGCGAGTATTCGGCTACACGAAGATTGATTACGTCTCGAGCGTCTCCCCACTCTCGCGTATGTACGGGAGTCGATTTAACAAAATATTAGTTAATTTCTGATAATTTTGAAAGGTATATGTTATCAAAATTATAATACCGAAGAAACACAGCAAATATTCTGGTTACCTTCAAGGTGATATAAGTAAACACTATTCAGCTCAGATCGCATAATTTTCACAAGTATACGGTTGAAAAAAAAAATAAGGTGTAGGGCCTATACCTATAAAATGATAGGGTATCAACGGTTGATAATTTTATTTCAACTCATTTAATTGAGGGTATTGGAAATATCTGTGTCTTTTCCGCACCGTAATTTTTACATATCAAACTATTCGAAAAATGTTCTCCAAAAAACTGTTGATTCGTTGATTCGACTCCTGTGTGCTGTTAATTGAAATACTGATGATGATTACCTCAACTGCGATGGCGTCGATCCAGTAACCTCCACTGCAGAGATCCAAACTGTCTAAACCAACAAACCAGTCCGGAGATGGAACTATTCGAGTAGCGACAGACACCTGCAAAATGAAAAGAATTAGAAACGGATAACAAAACAATTGGGAGAACCTGGAACGCACCTGATGCCTAGGGAAAGTATCATAGGAAAAAAACGTTGAGGGAATCCTGGGATTTGATTTCATGTTAGGGTGAGACATTTGATTAATTGGTTAAATCTCTATTATATTATGCATTGTGAATGCACGAAGGTGGCCACGTTCATAAAACTGAAATTATACATAAAGTCTTCTAGATCTGTGCGTCTGTCCGTTTGTGAGCTCGTATGGGTGCGCGCGCACGCTGCCGCGGGTTGACAAATCCCCTCTCTCCCCTCTTCCCATAACCAACCCACTCTAAAACCTTCGACGTACCTTCGGCCCATTCCTCTCACCCGTCACCCGGTAATCGTGTGAGTATGGGAAATGAGCGCGTAGTTGTGTTTATTCATTGTTCACCGTCACACAGCGGATAACTCAATTGGCAACGTCAGGTGATATTCTTATACGATATTCTGTCCCCTAAATGTCAGTGTCCACGATACTTTTTTTAAGGCCGTTCGAGGTCATGTTTTACATGAAGGGTCCCACTAGTATTATTATAACTACTAGGCAAACGCGTTATGTGTTTCCGCGTTGATGGATGAGCTGGAACTTATTAACTTATCTTTGGATTGGTTATTATATATATATATATATATATATATATATATATATATATATATATATATATATATATATATATATATATATATATATATATATATATATATATATATTAATAATCAAATCTTTATGAATAATTAAAAGTCGCATTGACAAATAAATATTTATTTAATTGCCCGACGTTTCGACTACAATATAGTGGTCATTTTCGAGGGCTAAAAATGAAAATAATTATATAAATGATAAATAATAGGAACCAAAAAACAGATTCTTATGCAGAAAAACACATCTTCAATGAATGTCTTGAAAGGTGTAATAAAAATAACAATAAAAATAAAAATAAAAATAAAAATAAGCTTGATGCACAGCTATGAATCTAGATGACTATATCACAGTGTCCTGGATCACACATGCTGGGCTAGGTTATCAGATTGATCCTACGCCTCAAATAGTATGGTCGCCTTTCTTCATTCATGGTTCCATCTGCTTCGAGAACAATCCTGTCTGTTAGTCTGGGCTGATATCGCAATTCACCAAGTGCAGTGGTCCAGCTGGGCGATAGGGTATATCCACAATCTTCGCCATTGAAATTATGTGGATGTTTTATAATTTCAATGGCTTCGCTTATCGCCCTCGGCCACCGCTTTTCTTGGCGATCCAATACTACAGATTCTTCGTATAGAATATTGTGTTTCTCTTCTATATGATGTTTAGCAATGGCAGACAATCTTGAATTCTTGGTCCGTTCATGGTACTTATGTTGTTTGAGTCGATCGGAAGTGGGTTTTTTAGTTTGACCAATGTAAACAAGGCCACACTCGCATGGCACTTTAAAAGGCGACCATACTATTTGAGGAGTAGGATCAATCTGATAACCTAGCCCAGCATGTGTGATCCAGGACATGTGATATAGTCATCTAGATTCATAGCTGTGCATCAAGCTTATTTTTATTTTTATTTTTATTTTTATTGTTATTTTTATTACACCTTTCAAGACATTCATTGAAGATGTGTTTTTCTGCATAAGAATCTGTTTTTTGGTTCCTATTATTTATCATTTATATAATTATTTTCATTTTTAGCCCTCGAAAATGACCACTATATTGTAGTCGAAACGTCGGGCAATTAAATAAATATTTATTCGTCAACGCGACTTTTAATTATCCATAAAGATTTGATTATTAATTACATAATGAGTCGTGAAAGCTTTCAACAAAACATATATATATATATATATATATATATATATATATATATATATATATATATATATATATATATATTATATATATATATATATATATATATATATATATATATATATATATATATATATATATATATATATATATATATATATATAGTATGTATATATATATATATATATACACCTTGAGATCCAAACCATTACATCACTGTCATCTTATTTTCCATTATTAATTTATATGATGATAAAGAAGGCTTTCAAGAATCGTTCACAATCAAGTGGTGACACTTGTTGCTTTGATTTAATAGGTATCTTAATAGCTTTGAATAATTAACACACATTGCATTATATATTTTTTTACATCGAAGCGGCTGATCCGATTTAAATGAAAGTTCGGAATAATGTGTATCATTATTAGATTGAAATTCTCTGAGAATTTCAATTCTCTCACATGAAATATTTTTCACGAATTTTTTCCTCTGGGTTATTCTAATGAGATTTTTGAAAACTTTGGAATGAGTTTTCTCAGAAGTGGTTGAACCGATCGCGCCTCACAACTATTCAGTATCGAATTGGATAAGGGTACTTGTGTGTGCCAATTTTGAACTCATTTTGAAATCTCGTCTGACCTGTGGAGCGCGAACAAAAGAAAATAAAAAGTACTTTTTGGGGTGGGGGGTACGGTGAAATTGAGTCTTCGCTTCGCTCATCCAACCAACAACACTGCAACCGTGAATTCAAATAAAATCTACGTATCTCTTCCTATTCTACTCCTATTTCGAGGTTTGTTCAGTACCAAGTTTCAATAACAAATCACACGATTAATAAAAAAAAAAAAATTTACCAGATTTTTTCTTGCCCTTCATCTTTATTTGACTGTGGTCTTCTCCGAAATAGTTTGACCTCAGCAGCCTGTCTTCTACTTCCTTTCGAACTTTTTCATGCGTGTAACCTGCAAATATTGCACAGTCTCATCCTCTTCCTCATCCAATCAAGTGACTCACCCCCTACCTCTCAGTTCTTTGATCATCTCCGACACACTATCAGGCGCATAGAAATATGCATTCTCCATCTTCCTCTATTCTCTTTCATGATAATCCAATCAATTCGTCTTATCTTTCAGTTGACCTTTCAAGCTGCCGATCTTTGAATACTTTCCACCTTCTTTAATTGCAACAAAGAATCCCAGGTGGCTACTCTGTCAAAGCTCTGATTAATGCCATATAGGCCCACTTCGCTCATTAGTTTCATTTAAAGTCCCCATGATAAAGTTCATATTCCTAATTGGTTTCGAAGGCAAGGTCCTTACATGCTCACCCCAGACTAACTGTCTATTCAGCACTTATATACTATCGATAATTCCAAATATTTTTTTCAGCAAATGGCCAAAGCATCATGTTTTGAACAAAACTATGAATCAAGTAAATATGTTCAGTATTTAAGTGATGCCTCGAGCATGATTGAACATTATATGATTGATTTTGTTGATATTATACTACAGAAAACAAACAATGTGCATACAATTCACTTTTCAATACAATAAAAATGCATCCCACCCTATTGTTCATCGTTTATTTTGTACATATTGTATGTGGAGGTGCAATTACTTGGTCCATCCACATTTAAGATTCGAAATTTTGAATTTTACATGAAATTCGTTTTGTGCTGCCACAATTTTTTAGTCATTCTCATTTCAATGTGGGAAGGGGGCAAGTCAATGCCAAATGAATGCCCCCCTACCTCCCCCCCCCCCACACACACACACACTCGAAATGTAAAATGCTCATGAAGTTGCCGAATTGTGCTCGTTGTGTGCTGAAATGTGATGTAGAGAAATCCTTTTGTGCTGCTACCGTTTCTTAGTTATTCCAATTTCAATGTGGAGGGAACCATTTTGATGTCAGCCCCCCAAATTTGTAATGAATGTTTTCATGATATTTTCGAAATGTGCTCGTTTTTTTCTGAAATGTGCTTCAAGAAAAGCGTATTGTGCTGCTACCACCGTCCTTCAGTTATTTCAATTACAATGTCGAGGGCGTCCTCCCCCCTCTCTCCCCCACATTTGAAATATATATTTTATGCTATTTTCGATATTTGTTTGTTTCGTGCTGAAATGTGCTGTACGGAAATCATTTTGTGAACCTGAAAATTCATTATAACGTACAATGATTGTCATAATCAATTGCTACATCAATTTGTGATTCATCATGAGTACTGTAAGTGACACAATATTTTCAAAATCAAGGTGTGAAAAATCAAGCCTCCGAGTACTTCACATAGATAATTCCTTCATTTAACAGCGTACGCTATCTGTTCATATAGCCAACAAGGAACAACAAGGAAAACTTGTTTGGGAAACTTTCCTTGTTCATCAACAAGGAAAACTTGACAAGAAGACTTTGTGTCCAATTATCGCTACGTAGATAATCAAGTATGAACCGTCGAACGATGGACCATAATTGGGCGGTATTCCCATCCCACTCCGAATAAAATGATTGATAACAATGTACCTGACTCAATTATTAAACTGTATGGAAAACTAATTAGTTCAACGTTCCCCCAATCTGATTTAGGCCCGGTATTACCAATTCCAGTTAGCCTTTATCTGACAGTTTAAACTTGTTATCACCATGGTTACCCATGTTATTTGTTTTCACCAACTCTCAGATAAATACTAACTGGCTGTGGTAATACCGGGCCTTAGTATATTAAAATAACTAAATTCTCACCCTTGTGTGATTACCGTCGATAAAGAAGTCTGTTTCTGTTCGACCGGAACCTCTCTGTATCGCCGGTCCGTTGAATTCATCGCAAACACCGTGTTCGGCTTGGCTTTGTTCCTCGAGTCCGTCGGAACGTCCGGTCTCGGCGAACATTTGCAGTCCGGCTCCAGCTTCGTCCCCGACGCGAAACATGGAGAACGACGCGTCGTGTGACCTGCCTGGAAGACAAGACAAGATGTAAAGGGAGGTTGTGTAAGTGACGATTAGCGCAAGGGTAACCGACCCCAGGGTCCATAAAACTAGGGTGCCCATGTTGCATCGTATAAAACACTGAAATATGCTTAATGGATCTTCGAGAAATGTATGTGGAATTAGCACTGCTATTCATATCATTTCGAAAATTCTTGTCGATAATTGTCTGGAATTTGCATTATGATTTTCATGAAGCGACTCATGGAAAGAAGCACTGAATGTAGTGTGAGTAGGGAGTCCCAAAACATTTGAAATTGTTTTCAAAAGAATTAGCCATCAAAATATTGTCCTCGGGACAAATCTGTGGATCAAAGTTGAGTACCGAAATCTATATTTCTTTGTTGACAACACCAGTGTTCTAGCTACGAGAACACAGTATATATACCGTTTGATAAGAACAAACCTTAAAAAATAGGATTTTTTTTTGGGGGGGGGGCGTATGAGTTCTTCACCCCGAGACTCACAATTCCTATTGACTTCTCTGAGCTGTATTAATGCAATTTCAATTTCAGTTGTATAATTATTTCTTTTTACAATTTCTACAATATATAGCGTGTCAACACACACTCAACCATTTCAGAATTAACCTGAACGAAAGAGAAAAACCACCACGAAAGTTTCTGTCACCATTGTCGATCATGCATAGCAAAAATCGATCCCCGGTCTCTCGAATGACGGTTCGGTATTTATTGGTATTTCGTCTGATGTGTATGCAATATGAATGCTATTTTCAAGAGTTTTCCAAGTCAAACAAACAAATGGATGTTCTCGAAAATCTTTCAATACCATACACAGAATGAGACCATGTAAATTAATTTTGTACGATCGAGTGCCATTTTTAATTGACCGTTATCAAAGAAGTTTCATCAAATTATGAAGGAAATAATCGAATGATGGTTTTGAAAAAAAAAGGCTACAATAATTTCAGCATAGTAAACAAGTCCAACAAAAAGTTGTTCGGAGAGATAAATTGATATCTTCTTGATTCTTGAGAGATACAGTGAAAGTTCTTATCGTTCTGTATGACTCACTATAGTTCATCTTCATTAATCAGATACTGCCCTTTGAAGAAAGTTTGTGAAAAAACAGAATACAAATATATACGATGGAATTAAAATGGAATGATGAAATTAAAACAAACCCAATATGGCCACATGATATAACCATGGAACAAAATAACATTCCAATCTGATGATAGTACTAGAGTAATAAAATACTCAGATATAACTGGATATTTAAAGCTCTATAAGTCAACTTTCATAGTTTGCAGGCACTATTTGAAGATAAACTTGGCAAATTTGGATCAAATTTCATGAGTAAGACCACAAAAAACTTCGAAAAAAAAACGATCGATAATTCGTTTCTCTGAAGAGATCCATTCATTTATTTGTTATTGTTTTTATATAGTGTAATATACTATATACAGGTAGTGAGAATAGAGCAGGAGCCTTGTAACAACATGTGCCTCACTACCTGCATGATAATATAAATTATAAATCCTAAATTAGATGAGTGAAAAAAAATAGCGAACGAATTAAGAATCAAAATAACTAAATATGAAATACAAATGCCTAAGATTGAAACATAAAACAAGCACATAGAATATATTCCATCATAATTAGATTGGATTTTCGATCGATTAGTTATTCGTAGCATGATATAATCGCACTCTGCAATATTACTTTTTCACGATGCAAATTGCAGCTCGTTTGATCGATTTTAGCATCTTATGTGAAACCTGAAACCAATCTTTTCTATCAGGTGAAAGGTTTACCTTCCTAGAACAGATGAGGAAAATATCAATTCACCATTTATTGAGAAAGCATAATTGAATAGCTTGATAATAGATAACATATGAATACTCTTTGGTACGGACAGGTGGTACAATAGATTCATGGTAATTTTACGTATCATGTGAATCATCTATGCGGCTAATCCTATTATCATGATTATTTCATTATAAAACATTTTATATTGGACGTTACGATATTGATTCATTCCTAGAGAAAGAAAGTACGAGGGCTTTTTGAAAATAGGTCATACTTTCTTTATATTCCGCATCGACTGATAGATATTTTACATTATTAAAATTCAGGCACAAAGTCAATTAAGGTCTAACTGAAGCATGAGTTATAGTAAGTAACATGGTCGCATAGTTTCTTACGTCCCGGTGAGTCACGTGTGACCCAGTCAAAATATTTCATACATTTTCTGCTTGGTTCGCGTGACTTACGGGGTTGTAAAAAACGTTCATTTTGTTTCTGTGAATCAGGACTTCAAAAGATCTGATTTTACGAATAATAATAATTATGTGAATTTGGCGATGATTTTTGGACTGACTTGTTATTTCCCGGTTGAAACGTTTTAGACTCACTTTTTTGTTTTGTTATTTCATGATCGTACACTAATTCTTTTGAAGTATTCTGAAGTACCATGCTTACCATGCACGAAAGTACCATGCAGTACCATGCACAATTATTTATGTGATAGAAAACAATTATCTCACAAAAGTGAATAATTTCACACATGACTATAATATCAGGGTTAACAATGACATTCGGACAAGTAAACACAAATCAGAAAAGTACAAGAACTGTCCCTTGTATGCCGGTTCAACATTCTACAACAGGCTATACCTATATTTTTCAAGACGCTAACAGGAATTAAGTTTAAGACAAGTGTTAAAGATTTCCTCATTAAGGAATGTTTTTATAGTATGGATGTGTTTATGAATCACTGACTGGTTACACGATAATGAAATGTGAAGAAATGTGAATCAATGTACTTATTATCTGCTGTATTTATAATTCATAACCACTACTATATTGACGAACCCATGTCATGTATGATCCAACCGAGCAATAAAGACACTATTATTATTATTATTATTACTATTATTATTCCCAATCTTCCAGTCTTGAATTCTATGTATTTTGAAATCGTAATGATATGAATATTTTCCTGATTCTCTAAGTAAATCTTCTCAGTCCCTCATCACAACCATTTTTCACTTTAATTCATCAGTCAATAAAAAATAGTGCTGATTTATTTGTTCGAAGAGAATATGACATATTAATATTGAATAATAATATTATATAATATGAATATTGACCATTCATGAGACTCACAAAATGTCATATGATACACCTGCATTTATGAGTTAATTATTAAATCGAGACTTATTTCACCAAATATGTGCCCAATGCGTTCCAATTTATAAAAATAGAGTGGGCTCATCGAGTATTTCCCACAAAGCTTACAACAAGGTTCATTCTGAAACAAAAGTATTCAACAATTTATGAATAATGTGAAAAAATTGAAGTTCACTACAACGAATTTTGAATATAAGATGACATCCGGACAATTATACGATGAAATTTGAATTCAAAACAGTTATTCCATGTATGATATTGAACAACAACACAACGACGAACTTGGAGTATAAACAGGAAGGGAAACCGAGAAGGGTTGACCTGAACATGACATTAAATGTCCTGAGGAGTAGTTATATTATATAATTTATAGTCAGTCTGTAGAGAAAACAAACATTATTGTCAGCTGTTCACACGAGTGAATAACCTCAACTCAATAATAGATACAGATACGATAATATAATCATTGTAGGCCTACAATGAATGAATTACATTTCAGTTTGTCACAATGAATGTGTTTTACAAACAAAAAAATGTAGATCAAAATAAAATATTCGAACTAATATCTTGCCGCTGATTCAACAGAGTCTACGCGGAGTGCTAATGTCCATTATTGCGAATTATGAGACTAAATTCACTTCATGATGTATTTTCACGGTTTTATTGACTATCTTATGAATAATTCGTGAAATAAAACAGTTCGTGTGATAACTAAAATCAATTGTTATAATCACTTGTATTATTCTAATTAAAGTAGCTGTTCATTCCAAGGTTCGAAATACTTTAATGAAACCAATTTACAGCTACTGTGCTCTTACATAGGTAAAAAGAGGTGTTGATCGTTACAGGCTTGTTTTTAATCTCATCTCTAGAAATTTTCAACTTTTCTTTTCATTAAAGTGAAGAATAAATACGAACTTTTTTCATTAGAATTAAGCTTGGATCAGTTGTAATAGCGTTTTAAGCTCTGAAGATTCTATGTCCTATGACCTGTAATGTATATAAAATGCATGAAGTACCTTCTTCGCTAGTCTACGAATGTTGAGAATATATAACATGATATTAACTATCATTACTTCCAGAATATGCAATGTTAAGCGTGCTACTAATATTTAAATGTGAACATAATTATATCGAATAAAAGTATGGAACGACCTACAAGAACCTCATTAATTGTAGATCTACTTTACTGTAGTCCACCAACATATATTATATTTCTGAAGTTTCAGAAGTTTAGACAATAACTTTCATTCGAAGTCTCAATAATATTATTAATTTCTTTCTCGAATAAATTAATGACATTCAGAAGGAAATAACCGTCTCTTTCTTAAGCACCATAAGATATTCATATCGATATGATGGGTTTGTTTGATACACTATTAACAATAATTTAGTTTCAACATTGTTATACAGAATATATGGGTGATAAAACACTTTAATAAACTCTCAACTCCTTTACTTATCAACTTAATAAATCCACAACTTCAATTATAAATTATATTCAACCATGGAACCTGCCACTCCCACGAATTAGAAATGTTTTCTCGAATTCCATTATACACACTATACAAACTTATATTCACGTCTATATGAACGATAACACAGCTTCAATTTGTGGCTTCATTCGCTTAAAATAATCTCATTAGTTATGGAATACTGATATTTACCAATAAGAGTAAAAACCTGATCATTTCAAAGTATACGGAGGAAGAAAATGAAGAAGAAAAAGAGAAAGAATAAGGAGAAGAAGGAATTCAGATGAAATGCAATAATATAAATGAGCAACGTTAACCCAACTAAGTTGAGTAATTTATCATAAAATGATACATGCATGATACTTTTTACTTCAATTGTGATACACTTTCTCTCACATCGCATATGTGACACAGCATATCCATTGTGATATCAATCAGTCACCATGACCTGGAACTCCTTGTTACTTCACTTTTCGTTTTCCACAGTTTTCAAGAAAATGAGAACGGACTCACATTTTACATTAGGTATCTTATTTAGGTCTTGTATACACATGGGTACTTTCGTATTGATCTTGTTTTCATTTCGTGTCACCCATCGGGAAGATGCATATGTTGTTTGCGATCTTGTCGTGCAAAGTTCAAAGGAATTGGTAGTGGACTGATAGTAGGTACCATTCCAATATAATCAGACAGAATGGGCGACTGGCGGGTATCGAACCACAATCTCCTGAAAGTCAGTTCAGAACGTTACTGTCACCGATATTTCCACCTCAGAAGAGAAAATGTTGTGAAACGTAATTTTCAATGTTTCCGTGAATGAACAGCAGTCGGGCTGGATATCCTTAAAACCTATTCGAGGAAATAGCATACAAGTTAGTAGTTACTACTGACATAAAATGAACGTTGGAGAAAGAAAATTATCGACTGTTTGTCTTAAAGATGATTGACTACATGAACCCAGCTTACTGACAATTTGCAATTGTGATTGCCGAAAGTGATAACGATTAGATATAAAGATTATGGTGATAATGATAGTTACAATGTAAGATGTATGATATATATGCAATGTAACAGTTTTCACAAAATTTGTTTACAATATTTTGTTAGTACTTTTGACGCATCCATCATCAATCAATCATATTTCTATCAGTATATCCAAGTTACTTTACTGCATTCCACACTTGATTAAAATTACCGAAAACTTCCCAAATGCCGAATCAGAAATATACATTATTCAACTACTCACACAACCAGGAGTTTTGCTAATTCAAATTCAACTCAAATGGATGACGGTTTCAACAGGTGGACTCAATTGGAGATTTCAAATGGAGAACATGCAGTTGGTAATTACTCGACACGATTTCGAGCTGTATTCCATTGGATCAAGGGAAATGTGGAGCACATACAAAATCTAATCATCATCTGAGTCATGAATATATATGTTCATAGTACATTTTTTTTCGTTTCGAACTTTTGAAAAGTAAATGGATTTTTCCTCTAAATTAAAAAACTTTCGATATGAGTTTTAAATAATGTGCTTCAATTTATACTTCCGATCATATTTCAATATTCAAATCTTGTTATTGTTGCCTTCATAAAATAAATAGCTTTTTGTTTATTTATCATTATCGTGTGAAAGGAGCTCCTAGTGACTTATTTAGTGGGAATACAGCAAGTCATTCACCATCGCTTAAAGCCGTCGTATTATTGAAACTATAACTATATAACATTCAGTTATGAATCACTATGACTGAACATATTTTCAAATGAGAAAAATATACTTTGTCATTGATCAGTATAATATATACTCTAATATATATATATATATATATATATATATATATATATATATATATATATATATATATATATATATATATATTATATATATATATATATATATATATATATATATATATATATATATATATATATATATATATTATAAGTATATATTATATATAGTATCAACTCGATCCCACGCCCAACTGTGACTTCAGGTTCTGAAGCGTTGCCTTGGTTGACTGAGCTATGGATAGCGGCCATTCGGCTTTGTGTATTGTTTTGAAGGCGCTTCGGTTGAAGGTTGAACCGGTACGATTCTCAACTGGCATTTGTCTTAACTGGTACGATTCTCAACTCGCACTATTCTCAACAATTCTCAACTGACTTTCATCTCAATCGATACGATACTCAACTGGTGCCATTTTCAACTCTCGACATTCTCAACTGGTACGATTCTCAACTCGCATCATTTTATACTAGCGTCATTTTAATGCCGTCTCAACTTATGCGACTGGCAATATCCACGATTCTCATCTTGCATCATTTCCGGCGTGTGTTATTTCAATACCATTTCTCAACTGGTCCGATTCTCAACTCGTCAACTCGCAGCATTTTTGTGTTGAATCATCGTTGTCTAGACTAATTCGATTCTCATCTGGGAATATTCTCAATCCGTGATATGTTAGAAGTGTATTGAATTATCGTTGTTACCATGGATACGATTCTCTACTGAAACTATTCTCTACTCGTATCGTTGTAGGTAGACTAGTGTCATTTCAACGTTGTCTCATCATGTTCGATTCTCAACTTATACTATCTCAACTAGCATCATTTCAGGCTATCTCTATATTTCAATTCGTATTGCGAGTTTAGAATCGTATCAGTTGAGATGTACATTTTGATTTATTCGAGGTTAGAATGGTATTAAAGCTCTTGATACGAGTTATTTTACAGGACGGTTATTTTCAGTTACCGATATTGGAATTATACTTTGATCAATTTGTTCGCACTCTGAATGTCACTTTTCTCAACCTGTTGTGATGCTACTTTCTAGTAAATTGTTGTAATAATTGAACTTATCTTTGTGGCGCACGTCCTGTAATGGTCAGTATAAGACAACACTTCCAGACAGCTACTCAGTCCAAGTTTTTGGTTAGTTAGTCTGACACCACTGACAACAATGTACGATCATGAATTTTGATCACAGTTATTGAAGTGTTCCATCACCTTTAACTTCATGATTTAATCCAAGATCGTTTCCTTTAAAACACCAAGACCTATATTTGTATTAGTGAGAAAAGATGCTTCCGCGCGACCGTCATATTACCCACGAGGATAGTAATTTATTATAATAAAACACATTAAAGCAAACTGTGGAAAGTGAAAAATAATTAAAGCAGAATGGAGAACTCAATCATTTGTATTGTGGAAGAAAACTCTCCGATCTTAGTGAAATCCTGAAACTAAAATACTGAGAATACTGGAAATGATTTGTTCGGCAAATATTCTGATATGAGCACAATATCATATATGGTTAGTATTTGAAAAGTTACAGTTGTGCTATGTTATTTCCAAACCGCACCACAGATACAGAGATACAGATATGACGCAGGATGAAGTTCATCCATTTACATTCATCCATTTAATTACATTAACGTTTCACAAATTGACAAAATCTTTGCGTTCTAAGGTTAGTTATTGCACACGCCTCAGCTTTTTTCATTACCATTTCTCGTCACTCGATTCAATTTCGATATTTTCTTAAATATATTCAGCACCAATCACACATCCAATACACTTGTCATTTTGGGTATTTGAATCAGGTTCAACTTCGGTGACGTGTGTTTTTTATAATATTATATTACTGTATCCGCTGACATTGAAAACACACATACATTCACATATTTCATAACATTCCAAAGTACAACAAATGGAATGAACAATACTTATACACTCCCTACCACAGAACTAACTGTGGATTGAGAAAATTAAGATTTTATCGTTTATGATTCCCAATAATATATGAACATGAATTGACAAAGAAATGATGATAATAATGCCCTGACAAAAACCACATTGAATTGAATGAATACAATCAATCAGATCAGATCGAATCAAATCACAAAATTTGAAAGAATCATGAACATTGAATTTTTCTGAATCAATCTTTTTGAATTAATATGTGCTTATATTTAGGACTCTCAAATGATCGCAGGAGGAGAGGATTGTCAAATATACGTCAATATGAGATTTCAAAGTGGAACTTTGTGTGAAAAAAATTGTTGAGAATAATAAATATCGATCAATAAATACTTCTCGAATTCCAGTGTTGTTTTTGAGTGAATATTCAAGTTATTGATTTCCTTCAGTATTCAATCTTGAGATGATGCAACCATCAATATTCATTCTCAAAAATATCGCACGTGAAGTCGCGATTCACTCACACTTCCATTCTGTCGTACGTTCACGATGTGGAAATTTCAAAGGGTCATCTCTCTGGCAAACCCAATTGAACGAATAAATTTGTTTTCAATTGATTGTGCAATTCTTTTGTGCACGTTTGTGCTCGAAATTGCATATTTGGTAATCAACATTATTTAGTATGAGCATCAATTAACGACTCGCACTATCCGCCCCATTGACGTCACAAATCGTAACATGGAATCGACGGGGCTGTTAGAACTGAGGTGAAATTCAAATATCCAAGCAGAATGTCTCTGAATGATCTTAAGTGATATAGATCCAAAAGGCCGACTGGTGATGCCACGCCCATTTCGAGTCTTCAATTGGAATCAATTTGGGGTGCCAGCGGAGCGATAGCACCCCCAAATGAAAATATCAATCACAAACGGTGCGATTGCGAGCACAAACGAAGCACAATCGATTGGCAAAAAAAATCTCCCATAAAGTGATCGGAGAGGAAAACTTCATCTACCAATCAAATAATTGTGAAACAGTAAAACCGTTAAACCACAAGTTATCATGAGTGCTACGATTTTGGAACATGCATTTTTGTTTCTTATTATGAATCCAGTTGTAAAAATTCATAATGTACTAGAAATATCACCGGTATTCAAGTATGACGATGATGTCTGTGTCCGTTATGTGTATAAACTACCTTGTTTCGATCCTAGATACGAGTTTAAACATTAGCAGCTAGTCCACATTTTCCATCATCTTTCTATATAATCACTCCCCCTCCTCTCTCTCTCTCTCTCTCTCTCTCTCTCTCTCTCCCCCCCCCCTCTTTCTCTTTCTATCTATCCATCTGTCTATCAAGACATTTTATTGTTGGTTATCATGTTCATTTCTGTCCTTTCTTTAATATTTGGAAACAAAATGAAATACTATAGAAGAGTATTCCACGAAAATGTAATTTTCATATACGTTTCTAGATTTTTTCGCTGATCCGATAAGACAAATTAGTATGTTTTTAATGGACAGTTGAAATGGAAGAAATAATTCGAAACGTTATCACTCTTTGAAGTTATCAAACTCACGCAACTACACAGTACTTGTGTAGGTTCTTATAATATTCAAGATAAAATTCAATATTAAATTTCTCTATATTTGTATTGCTTTTACATGCCAAACACGCCATAAGAGACACGATCATAAAACCTTGCCGGATTTCAATACCATCAATTGTGAAAATGAAAAAGCTTTGCTTGCAAACCATACATTAGCTTTCACAAAGTCATCTGCATGCCAGAGCAAAAGTCGTTCCGAACGACTATATTTTGTCAGTAAATGGAAGAACGCCGTCTTTTTTCACGTCTGTTTTTGCCAGCCCATTGTGATGACCAAACACACTCACATTCGAGAGCGAAAATAAAAGAGCAAATAAAATGGGTTGTCTTTATGATTGAGGTTGTCATCTTCCAAAGCCGCTTTTCGTGCTTTCATCGATCAAGTCGGAAGGACGTCGACAAATTGTCTAGCGGGAATAAAACCCACGCTGATTCTAAATCCGAGTGTACATTTTTTTTTGTCGACATTTATTTATAGCCATGACTAACGCACCACGATGATCTCCAACATATTCCGTCAATGTGTCGTGTATTTACAACGTAATCGTCCATCATTACTAGGCACAAAAAAACAAAGTGAAAAAATAAACATGGAATAAAAGGAGCGTACCTTTATGTTATTCTCTTCTACTCAGTGTTTGATGATGCTCTTTGACTTGTTGAATAGCTAATTGCCATCAAATGTTCTCCTATGCTCTATTGTTACTGTTGTTGTTGTTGTTGTTGTTGTTGACGTCGTTCAAAGTGAAGTGACTTTTATTGTTTTTCAAATAGAGAAACATGTCGGATAACACTTGAGATGTAAGCGTCGCAAATAAAGCGAATGAGGATATAGCCGCGCCTGCGTACTTGCAAACTTTCAACTAAGGTTCCGGTTAGCTCAAGTAGCATTCATTATTTAGGGGTACGTACTTCACTTCATCCGGGCAAATGATGAGAGATGGAAGAGCGAAGAAGCGAAAAATGTCATGTAGATTTGTGCATTTTTTCTTCACATTGACTATATTTCATATAGTCCGGCGTGGGTTCTTGTCCCACAGAAGGCATGTTTTTTGTGGTAAATTAACTCACACATCCCTCGCTCATTCGTACTCCTGAATATCCGAACTGTTGGTGGGGTCGTTACTCACTACGCATTAGATAATCAATGAGTTTAATGGATGCTTAGATATCAGAAATTTGGTTTTCCCAAAGGTGGTCAAAGCTTATTGTTTTCAACGTGAGATATGGTTTTTGTTTGTACTCCTTAATTTTTCTGAATCGAATTTTGCTGTTGATGATTATCGCTGGAAGATAACACATGAAAAAACAGTATTTTGGAAATCAAAACTGAATTTGATGGAAAAAACGGCTGTAAAGTCGTCATTCATGACACATCTTGTAGCAACTCATTTTTGTACTCATGTTTTTATAACAATCTCAGCTATTTTAACAACACCGTCAAGGAAAATATATCATTCTTGTTGGTATTTGTTTTCTTCGCAATATTATTCTTGCTATTGAATACTATTGACATTTTTCTTCTTATAATTTGATTTGATTTTTTTGTACGTTCTTCAATGAATTTATCCTGGAGGGTCAACAGTCATTGTAATAATCATGAAGATTGAATATCACTGACAAAACAACCATATTAATATAATTCAATTGGCGTTAATACCTATTACTACCAATTAAATTGATTTGTCCGACTTCTGACTTTTTTTACAAAATAGTTGTGAGAAATATGACTTTTTTGTGTAGTATTAATCACGCTTCAGTGGTCACCATTACCTCACAAAAATTAATCAACTCGACAATTCCATATATGTAATGATCCAATTCACAAGACAGGTATCAAACAGGTATTCAAGTATCAAAGTATCAAGACAGGTATTCAAGTATCAAAATCTGTCCTTTTTTAGAAGGAGATTCGGCCCAGTTTCACGAATACATCTTAAAGTTTATACCTAATTTATAATAATAACTAATACAATTTTATAATCAGTGTTCCCAACCCCATTGACTTACCAGTAAGTCATCAAAATATGGCTATGTTGATAACCCCAGCTACCTTATGTTTGTCGAGAACATTAATCAAATGTCACACTCTCTCATCCAGTGTGTTTATGTGTCTTCATTCGGTCAAGTTCAGACTTTTCACATTCGGAGAGTATAAATTATTCGAGATGTGTCTTTAATGTTATAGCCCACATAAAGTAATAACTTACTCTGCTACGCCCGGTTGTCACCCAATATACTTCAAGAAAATAATAGAATTGTCAAATTATGTAACGTTTCAGTTAAATATACTCCCACAAAACACATGACTCTTATTTTTCGATTGTATTTGTTTTGAAATAGGTAAATTATTGGATATTAGTGATTGTTTTCTCGACTATTGTTTGCTTAACGACCCAACCAACAGTTAGATATTTGGGGGTACGAATGAGCATGCGATAATAAAACTATGATGTGATAATAAGTGAAAGGACGCTTACAAAAACCCATGCCTTACGCAAGACTGGCACCAACGTCCAACGGTGACTATTTCCACCCGTATATGAAAAAGATAGGCCAGAAGACAGATGATGCCAGAAGACAGGCTAAATTATTCATTCTAAAACAAATAACATGTATTGAGAATTTGCGTTTCTCACAATAGTTTGGGACATCTTATATCGTTCCATGTTCATTCAATGTTTATTTCATATATTATGTTATATTACTGAAAGAAAGATCAGACATTTCTGTATGCAGACTAAACAAGTTCATGCTATAAGAATGTAATGTTTTTCAGTTTTCAACTGGGTACCCCCAAATATCTATAGATGTTGGTGGGGTCATTGAGCAAACAATAATCATCAGTTCTAAACTAAATTGATGGTAGTATGTTCAGATCAATACATAAACTGCTTATATAGAGAGTCAACAAGTCTAGTAAGTTGCATCTGGCCTCACTTCAATTAGTGACTGCGCAACAAGGCCACTGTGTAACATATTATTGACAGACTTATCAATATAGTGTGTTAATATTATTCTGAAATGAGCAGTACTCTTTACCAATAGATTTTTCAAAGAGTGAATTCAATCGTGACATCATAAGTCATTCGCATTTATTCGGGCAACATAATAATATGGATGAAAAGAACCCTAAAAATAGTTCAATTGTTTGTATAAATTGAATATATGTTGTCATCTTTATTATCAACATTGGAAACTACCTTGGGTAAACTATAACCACCTGTAATCTTTGCAATCATGTTTTTTGATCAAATTTGACCCATTATTAGCGTTTGCACAATTATTATCTGCACATTGTGAAGTACTTATCAGTTGGATAACTTGCATATTATTGCAATTAACGCCCCTATGCTTGTTGGGATATTTTCACCCCTAGAATAACTGTCAAGTCTTGAACATATCATAGTGGGTGACAATTAATTAATTCCAAGCACTCGATCGTGTATCGTATAAATAATGATGCACTACTCCCACAGGTAGGCCTACTCACTGATAGAGTCGCCTTGTTAATATTTGCTGTTTTGTGGGAAAAATAGATCCTTTCTGAGCCTATATTGTCGTTCTAGCTCCAACATAAGCAGTTCACAGCACCGTGGTATGCGAAATACAATCACGTAATGAGTCTTGGAAGAAAGATGAGAGAAGAGAAAAAATACTAGATAATTCTAAAAAATTATTCGAAAAGAGAAAATTGTTAAATCTGTATAGAATTTAAGTTTGAGTATGAAAGGACTTCTTGAACCTCGACATGTAACTATCCAGCTAGAATTCATCTTTCTACTTCTATCACAGAATAATAGAATATCCAAAATATTATTCACAGAGATTTCTGGAAGGAGTCGAAGTATCATGTAACCAATTCAAATATATGTAATGACCAAAAAACCAACCTTTTTATTAATTGTGTATTATAACCTATCTGTGTCAAAATGTTCATTCATAAACTATGAAGAAACGCAGTAATGCTTTGTAAGAAGCGAGATATATCTATATGGAAAACTCGGAAGCTATACACACACCTTGATTTTGACACTATATATATATATAAACTAAAAAGTCGTCCTTATAACTCATAGCCTTTACTCCATGCAACCTTCACCAATTTATGAATCCTTCTCATTCTTCTAATTTTGTTCAAAAACGATAGGGATCTATTCTGTTACGACAACAATGTTCTTTAAAAGTTTCGAGTCGGATTTTTTACTTTGTCTCACATGTATGCAGTGAACAGAATATAACTAGGAAAACGCGGGATACGCGTTGTGAGATGAGCTTAGAAGTATGGTAATCTAGAATGAAAAATAACTTGTCAGCTCAATTTACATCTACAAACCTTGACTTACTTCAAACGTTCAAAAACCTCACCTGCAACTTGTTGATATTTATAGTAACCTGTAACCTGTCGCATAAACACTTTGCAAAACCAATTGATCCAAATATTCAATAAAATGTACAAGTTTATTGCGTTTTCTTCATTATTTCTCATTCGATTGTTGTAAAAATCTCTGAAAAGGTGTATAATAACGAAGCCCATTTTTTCAGGGTGTGAAATGGAAAGCTTCGCTACGCTCATCTAAAAACGGAGTCCGATTTATTCGGGGAAGTGGAATCTGATCGTTTTCACTACGCCCATATGATAGTATGTATAGGGACTAATAGCACCTCACGGCATATCAAATGCTTAATAATTTAAAATAAAAACGCTTCCATCCTTAAAGATCTTGAGCTACCATCTGTCTCAGTCTATCAAGACATTACTATTATAAGGAACTAAAGTCTATGTGTGCTTAGGTTCGAGTCCCACATTAGGCATCTGTTTTATTCACATCATCCACTCATCCCACCCCAAAAAACCTAGAATGTATGTGAGATGATTTAGCAACAATTGCCATAATATTAACAATCATCGTTATTCGTAACTCGCAATAGTAAATGTGAGGGTAGAATGCATATAGACCTAGACGTTTCTTTTCTTTTATTTGCTTGTGGTTTTAGTACAACGAATGCCTGTTATCCGTAATGATGGGGAAGATACTGTCGTGGTCCAATATTAAAGAAACTATCCTGTAGTCTTTTTTTGAACAATTGAGGGAATTACCATGAGAAATATTCAGTCAGAATGAAATGGTCGACCATAGCGGGAATTAAACCCGGGTCTCCTAAGTGACTGTTCAGCGACTGATCCACCCATCTCAGTACACATTGCATATAAGTTAGTTTCATTTTTATTCAAATATATATAAATCTATATTAGACTATGTCACGGTATACATGATTGCCTTTTGACACATAATAATAATCAAATACAAAATTAATGAAGTAGAAAAAACACGTAATAATAATAAATCACACATGAATGATTGATAAAAAAATGATTGTAGGAAATAATGAGAGAGTAATAAACAGTAGCCTGATATGAAAAGGTATTAATATGAACAGAGATATGAAAATGATATAAAAATAATTTTAAAAAATTGAAGAATAATTATGCTAAGAATGTGATGAGTACAAATGGTTTCTCAAAATGGCAATAGATCCTTTCAAGGCTAAAATACCTATCAAATTGATGAAATCACTTTTTAGACTTAATTTCCTACACAATTCTACAAAAAAACTTGTGATAGTGCCCCTAGCGCCTATCAAAAGACCAATCACGGTGTTATTTGAAATATTGTAGGTGGTTTTCAAGTATGAAGATGTTGTTTCATAGATGTTTTTTTCAACATCCACATTCGTTGCTTGATCTACCCCTAATTCAAAACGAATTGTTGGATCGAGTGTGGAGAATGAAATATACTGAGGTTGCCGTTTGATCTCAACATTTCCGACCGATTCGATATTTTAGTACTTCGATTTTACATTGAATTGGAATATTCGATATTTTATTAATTCGATATCGGAACGACGATCGATATTGAATTGAGGAGAATTGGGAATAGCTCAATGAAGTCATTAATCGGATAATCAAGTGACGAAAGATTGTGTTAAGTGAATACCCAATCAGAAGTGAATAAAATGATAATAGTGCCACAATACGAGCGTGGCTTCTCGTTGCTGTCCTTACTGGTGTTGACTGAGTATAATACCGGTATGTGTATGTACTATATGGTAAAAGAGTTCGACGTACTCGCAATGTGTTATTTTAACTACCAGTATAAAATTGTTATGATATAACTACCAGATTCTCAACGACGTCACCCCTTTCAAAAAAAAATCACCGAGAGTGAAATATAATTGTGTATTAATATAATTATAATTTAATATATTATTGATATGATATGATATATTATATATTAATCAATTATCATATGATAATATTATTGTAATTGTATATTGTAATATATATTATAAGATATGGGTAGAAATTAAATTGAAACAGTATTTTATTCTCATTCAATATTATTATTTGATTCGATATTCTTATCGATAATCTAATCGAACTGTTTTCACCTTCTCTATTCACCTAATTTTTCACTTTTATTGACATGAATATAAACTCTACGGTGCAAAATGACCTCGCTGTCGACGCGCCTTACCCTCAACATTCAATTCGATATTGATTGAAAATTTATGATTCCGATATTTTCGATCGATATTCAATATTAAAGTTCCGATATCGTTTGCAATTTTCATATCGATCCACGCAACCTTATTATGATACTGGCAGTTTTAATTCTCATTCAGTTCATTGGCGCATTCAAGTTACATTCACTTAAAACACTCTAATTGCCACATAATAATGTTTTTATTGACTGATGGAACTATTTCCCGGATGTGAGTTATGATAGTACTCACTTCTGAGAATAAAAATATATCAAAAAGAACTGGACTTCACTGGATTTTATTTTATTAATAATGTCACTATATTGTGATCCAAGCCGCAAATCATAGAAAAGAATACCACACAAACACACTCACCCACATACACACACACACACACACACACACACTTACTCATATATGTATGTATATATATATATATATATATATATATATATATATATATATATATATATATATATATATATATATATATATATATATATATATATATATATGTTATATGTTTTATTCCTAATGGTGAATTGAAGTCGTGTGAATATTTGAGATAATTATTTATTTTAAAAATAAATTATTATTATAAAAAATAATTATTATTTATTTATTTTTTATTTTTTTTATTTCAGGTGCATATGCACAACCATTATTGAATTTATTATCACTTCAGATTTCAAAATGTGAAGATGTATTTCCTTGTTCGCTCTTGAGAAAGGCTGCTACATTGCAGCTGAAACGTAGAGGTTTTTAAAATAAATAATTATCTCAAATATTCACACGACTTTAATTCACCATTAAGAATAAAACATATAACATAAAATGAGTCGTGAATGTTTCAAAAATTCTCTCTCTCTCTCTCTCTCTCTCTCTCTATATATATATATATATATATATATATATATATATATATATATATATATATATATATATATATATATATATATATGTATATATTCAATGATATATATATGTATATATATATATATATATATATATATATATATATATATATATATATATATATATATATATATATATATATTTATACATATATGTATATATATATATATATATATATATATATATATATATATATATATATATATATATATATTATATATATTTATTTATATATATATATATATATATATAGAATATTTATACAACCTTCATTCTAAAGAAAGATTATGAAAATACCCTGATTTTTCACGTTCTCATCGGGAGATCCACTCAGCGGTGGAAGAAGCCTTCTTTATATCAATTTAACAGTTTTATATTTTTCTATCAAGTGCATATGCACTATCATTGTTGTTTTTCTATTCATATTATTTTTCACTTCCAAAATGTGAATATGTAATATCAAAAAAAAAAAAAATACGCTCTTGATAAAGACTGTTACATTGCAGTAGAAACGTTGAGCAGCAGTTTAATAAATAATAATCATTATTATTTCGTACCACGTCTTTATTTTACCATAAATAATACATACATTACATATATATATATATATATATATATATATATATATATATATATATATATATATATATACATATATATATATATATATATATATATATATATATATATATATATATATATTTATATATATATATATATATGGATATATATATAGATATATAATTTGAATATTTATATAACTGTTTCACTTCAATAATAGTCGAATGGGCAATTCTTTCAAGTGCATTCCTATTGAGCTACGCAACTATGTCTGTGTTGAATATAATAACAGAAATAACGTCAGGTGATAAGTTTATGTACAGGATGTATTTCATCTCCATAAAGCTGCATGTGGTTTCAGTACAGTCAATATACAGCAAGGAAGCTTCGTTAGTTGAATTACAAAATATACTCGAATCCACAGAAGACACACACATCAAACCAACTGAAGATACCAACTGAGCAACTGTAAATACATCAGTTATCACATAACCTCGCTGCAACTTGAAAAATTCAACGCTTTTGTGATATGCTGGAGTGGCGTTTCTTATCATAAATCTCGACTTGAAGAGTTCTAAGAGCCTACAAATATCACAGCTATGTATATTTATTTATCTCGAATGTAGTATTGACTATTGTTTTCTATGTAAATATGATTACAGTGAATCATGTGAATGAATGGCCTAAATCAGTAGAATACTCCAAGAAACTATCAGAAGAAACAGTTGATGTATGATTAAACAAGATTGGCAAAGTTGAATTTAAATATATTGTAAAAGAATGAATAGTAGACGGCTTGAAATAATGAAAATCTACATACACACTTGCATGCATGTACACACATATGTTAAAGATTCGAGAAGGTGTTATGCTATCGAGATATTATATATTCTTCAAAAGTGTCCGTTACATGAATATTGTGACAGTGTGTACATTATTCACTTTTTTTTGTGAGGAGGGGAAATCTTGCGTAAGACCTCCGCAGGTTGAATTGCGGGGAGTGTCGGATTCTCACCGACTAAAATTTGTAGTACCGTAAAGTGGGGTGACTTTGACCCACTGTGTGACTTTGTCCTTTTGTTTGAAAAAGTTTCAAACTGCTACAAATGAGAAAGTTTTAATTTTATCGTGTCCATTATTTTCGTATCTCAATAGATACATATCAAAATCAAAATACGTATCAAAATAAATACGATAGAATTGAAACATTCTCATTTGTAGCAGTTTGAAACTTTCTCCAACAAAAAGACAAAGTCACACCAGGACCCCTATTCCTGAGATAAATGAGATGTGAGAAAAATAAAAATGAGTGAGAAAACGATTATCTCACTCATTTTTATTTTTATCACATCTCATTTATCTCAGGAATAGGGGTCCAGGCGGTCCAAATCACCCCACTTTACCGGTAGTTGTAATGAGGTCTGTGCGTAGTAACCGATAAGATTACCGCCGATTGACTACGTGCTATCATATATTTATATATCTATATATATATATATATATATATATATATATATATATATATATATATATATATATATATATATATATATATATATATATATATAACTTTACTTAAACTTTCACGATTCATATTTATTAAAATTGACTGAAACTGAGCTGTTTTTTAATCGTGATATATTTATTTAAACTGACCAAGACTTAAAGTCAAGACTTGGTCAGTTTAAATAAATATATCACGATTAAAAAACAGCCCAGTTTCAGTCAATTTTAATATATATATATATATATATATATATATATATATATATATATATATATATATATATATATATATATATATATATATAATTATATACTTTATGTATATATACGCACAATATACGCATAATAAGCATCATATGACTCATAAGATGAGCGAGTTATTTGTATGCCATGTAACCATAATATAAACAATATAAATTATTATATCCGTCAGTGAATAAACGGACTGTGCTACTGAAACGAAATAAGGTGAAGGAAATGTATAACAAAACTATCAACCATATATTTTATATAAATTCACTGTTGAAATTTGCGCTTGCTTCTTTTCCACTGAATGGAATCAGTTATTCAGTTGAACGCCAGCAGCGTACTCCCAACTTTTACTGAATGGCGAACATTGTTGATCAAAGTATTCGAACAAATCAGTCAATAATCAATAAAACAGTCAATAATGTATTGAAACATGTTGTTCAAAATGTAGTCTTAATTTATGTAACGATTCCGTTATACTCGTTATACAATGGCAAGAACTGAAGAATAGATGGTGGAAATGGGTTGTAATGAAGATGAGAAGTAATGGATATGAGAAACCGGAGTTAGCACAATTTTGAGACGAAAAGTAGTCAAAATGGGAGAGGGAAATGAGTGGAAGAAATCTTGGATGAAAAAAAGATAAGAATACTGTGAAATTTCACAATAATAAGTGAGGATAAGCATTCTGATGAATTAGGCAAGAATTAAATTGATAACATTGTGAATTGAAATACTGAAATTATTATCGAATAGCATTAAAAGTTTGGAGAGTGAGTAATTAATCACTATATATCTTGATTAAATGTATATACTTTTCATTAGAGAACAGTTTCATATTCAATGTCATATGTTGAATAATTACCGGTTCAAATTGTACATCAGCATCTAGTCTATTCTTTCCGTAGCTGTCACAATGACAAGAAGAAACATTTTAAGTTTAATCATTCGATAGTAATTACTTTTGTCTGGTTCATAGCAAACTTTATTCAACTGTTTCCCATTTCCATGTCCTACCTCAAAATATTGATCATAAATCATCAAAGTAAATGAACATGTTGGGTATAATAAAAATATACTATGATCGAGTACCAGTAGCTAAAAGTATAAACGTGTATTTCCCGGTATTTCTTATTTCAATTATTTTTCATCCGCGTTTCGTTGTCTTCAACTATCTTATCATCAGTATGATTAAAGTTTATTGCAAGGGTGTGAAGCTCACACACATATATATATATATATATATATATATATATATATATATATATATATATATATATATATATATATATATATATATATATATGTATATATATATATATATATATATATATATATATATATATATATATATATATACATATATATATATATATATATATATATATATATATATATATATATATATATATATATATACATATGTATATATATATATATATATATATATATATATATATATATACATACATATATATATATATATATATATATATATATATATATATATATATATATATATATATATATATAAAACATGAGTGAACGAAAATATATGTTCGAATGGAACAATCTGAGAATAACTAATGTAGTCAGTGTAGAGAGTGTAGTCAGGCCTACAGTAGAATGAATGGGAAATCACAAATTCATGAATAATGCAGAATTATTACTTCGAAAAACTGACAAATCTATTGGCATATTGATATTTTTTCATTTGAACACAAATTGAATGCAATAAATATGGCTCAGTTTTTTGTGTGAAGTCTTGACCATTAGTATTACAACTCCAGAATAATAATATGTTGAATTGCATTAATAATTAATAGAGACGATATTTGAGCGTCCAAGAATATAATTGAGTGAATACTAATTCTTCAGAATGGTGTACTGACAACCCCAGCATCAGCTGGACTTATTGTACTTATAGACCAATTGTCTATATAGTAATACTCAAGTAACAGTTTTCTCAACCTCTAATCTAGCTAATGGTTCATATGGTTTCATGTAGGGGCTATATGGTCTATATGGTCCATGGTATGATAGTTGATCACGTTTTTTTTTTACATATTGGGTTTAATGACGCACTATAATGATAACTGAGATCTATTGGCGTCGGATGAATGATTAATGAGATGATGGAATGATGAGATGAAGGTTTCTTAGGTATTGGGAAGGATAATGGGAAGGAAGCGGTCGTTTTGCCTATAATATAAGAACCATCCTAGCATTAACCTAGACTACAGAAGTAAACTACGAAAAACCCCTGTGAAGATGTACGGTGGCGGGGATCGAACCAGATCTGATATGCCGCTTCACCTCCCGGATCACATGAAGCGAGTGCGTTCACCAGTGAGTTGCATTTGCCGATAGTTGATTACGTGATATAGAAATAGAATTCAAATATAACATTAGTCACAGATAATGTGAACATGGAAAAAAAATTGTATTATTGAAGTGATCTAACTAATCGAACCAAATTGAATTGAAATATTCGAACTGAATTGAAAAACTGATGATGTTTGCGGGGAACAATCATCAGCTTTTCTTCAAATTTTTGGAATTATTTTTCATGAAATTAATTCTTAAACTCTCAGTAGGGAATTTATATTATACCTTCATTAGCTCCCCACATCCACCCGATACCATCTCTATATGGTCATATTGCATATAACCATATGCATATTACCACCCCATTTCATTTTGATATTCATAATTGGCACGTTTTCCATTATCGGTTGTAGACTCTACTATCAGTTTTACTATTAATTTTCTCGAAAATTGTACCAACATGTTCTTTCCAATTCTGAATTCTCATCTCATTGATTGAATACTGAAATATTTGCAGCAAAATTGTTATAATTCGATGAAAAGCTTTCCCTAGATTCTGAGTAATGAAATGGTACCTCTCAAAGTAACTTGGAATACTATAATTAATTTGTATATCTAGTTGTTAAGGAATGTTGCATACCAATTATATTTGTTTTCAACTGTGATATACGAACACAAAATATTGGCGTCATCATCGTGATCAAAAGGAATTAATCGTACGGAGAATTACAGTATATAAACAAGCAATTATATATCGAAACTTATACAAGCAACGAAAACAGAAATAAAAATATATAACAGACAAAAAGCTCTCCATTTGCGCTTTAATGATCGGATTGGTTGAAATAACACAGCTAGCTTTTAGCGTGTTACATTAAAAAAATATATATGAAAAAATAACAAAAAAAGAATATAAAATCTGAAATCGATGTTTCCATGAATAATGTTCCGAGACCACATGCACATCCATAAACAACACGAAAAAAAAAACAGCCACCTGTACGATATACAAACTGTAGTGCAAAAACCATTGATAACAAAACAATTGTGACGATGAATTTCTATTAGAGATTATATATTTTATACGAGCTTCACTGAGCGTAGACCGATTGTGGTGAAACAATTTATAGCCGTTCACAGAGGATATCCAATCATAGAGTCGTTATATCATTCACTTATATTATTTTAATTCCATTAAACGGAAATAAACCGACAAGTAACCGCATCTGCATTTTGCCTGACCATATTTAATTTCCTCCATCCATCTTGTTCCCAGTTATCACACTTGTATCCACGAAAGAAGGTCATCTACACATATATCGAAGACAAAATCACAGTATAGCTGTGGTATTTTTGAAACCCCAATGGTTTTCCATGACAAGGTATCATAATCATAAATTATAAATTCAACATCATATCATAAATTCAAAGGCGTTGAATAATCCAAGGTATCTGAAAACTATGTGATTACCAACGTTCTTACTATTATTTAGTTTATGGAAGACCTTCTTTCGTAGACACAAGTATTGTATAGGAACTCTCCCATTGCATTGACAAAATTACATGGCAGACGTTATACAACGGACCATTGATCTATTTCATCACATGCGGACGTTGTTGTTGTTGTTGTTATGGTGCTCAGCCTAAACGAACACCAATATCTCACCAATTCAATGGACTTAACCCATCCAAACTGAACTTAACTAACTGAACCAATCAAAAAAACATCCCAAACTAATTTAATTCAAACTAGAACCAATCGGAAACCTCTTTCTGGTCTGTCGGATAGCAACTTCGAAATGACATGCTCGAAACTGAACTGTATCACAATTGCTTTGTATCGGTAATAGATTTCTTCATATCAATATTCAATATTATATGAATTTATATGAAAGCGGGTGGTTGGAATTGAAGTATAAAATGATCAGGGATAACAGGGAGAATGAAGAAATGAATAATAAATTAGTAGGCCTACAGAAAACATGCAATCATATAAAGGAGCATAAGGTGTATGCACGAAATGTAAGAAAGATGTTGGAATATATTTGTTCATGAATTTGAAGGACATGGAACAAATTGAATGAGCGAGTATATTGGGACTTATGTCATATAACGGTCCAAATTTGATATCGAATTGGTATATCAAGTATGTTTAACTTGTTGCCCATATATTCAAACTGAGACGAGTGGCCGAGTGGTAAATACACTGAACCGTCATGCAGGAGCCCGGAATTCTAGTCCGTCCATGGTCAATCATCCTAAAAGGGGTTTCTCGTGGTTTCCTTCTGTCGTTCCGGTCAGTACTGGGATGGTTCCTCCACAACAGGCCACGACTGACTCATTCCCATCATCCGATTCACCCAATGAAGTAACCTTTTATCCCATCCTCTCATATATCATTCACCGACGCCAATAGATCGTAGTCATCACTACAGAGCGTCGTTAGACCCAATATAAATAATGAATATATGTTCAAACTATAATATATGAATATAACTATAATATGATATATAACTATGTAATATATATTCAACTCTCACTTGACTATGTTCCATGTTCATTGTGAATTATACACATATATATATATATAGATATATATATATATATATATATATATATATATATATATATATATATATATATATATATATATATATATTTATATATATATTTATATGTTATCAATATAATATTTCATTACTTATAAATCGACTTCGATATGAAATACTATTATAATACAGGATATCCACAGTAAGTTTGACCTTGCTGCTTGATGGCATTATCATAGCTGTCAGTTGTCACTGAACGAAACAAAGATTATGATCCGTAATTCCATTGTTGCAATAAAGAAAGCATGACTAGCAACAAGATCGATCATACAGCATCTAGATATAATATAATTAATTATTTTAAAATGAGTGAAAATAGATTTTTTGTTCAAACTGTTTGTTCCAACGTGTATCAACTTGCCTCTATATTGATCATGCCACAATATAACATGAGAACCTACCCACAAGTTTTGACCACTGCGCCGGCGGTCTCACCTCCGGGTATTGTTTCGGAAACAGACTTCTTGACCAGTGGGTATCCAAAATGATCCTATACACGGCTAATCGATCCGGATCACATTTTTCTCTGCCTATCCGTAGTCCATTGGCCGTCCATAACACCAACACCTGAACTATCACAAGAATGTAAGTCCGCATGACTAACCTCAACAGCGTCGTAAGAAACACTGAATGAGTCTAGCTATAAACCAATATTATTATGTCTATTCATAGATGCATGCATATCTTAAGATATACGACGATTAGTGAGCCAATTAGACCTCCAACCACAAACTTTTCCCCTCTTTTGCTTCAGCAATGTTTGTTTTCATTGCTCGAAGAAAGTGCAAACAGACTATCAATGTAGGAGGAGGGGATATTTTTATGCGAGACTGTTTTAAAAGTATATGCACGTTGTAGATCTTCAAGAAGTATTATAAATCTCTGATATAGTGGTTATAGGGTTCACACATTGTTAGAAGGCGGGCAGGTTTTGAATGTCAATCTTCATTCTGATTGGTTGTTTTATGCAATCCATGGTCGTTGTCATAGATACTGGGCTCAAACAAATTGAATAACCTTGAGGAATGCGTTTAATGAATGAAGTATTCGTAATTATATCCTTGGATTATTAGACATTTATGATCCAAGTGTAATCAGCGTAAGGCTAACTTAATGATCATTATCGTGTGCTACAGGTCGGTGATGTCACCAATATGCCCACACTTGAAGTCAGTCTGGTATATAATTATAGAGCAATTTCAGTCTATTATAATGTTGCCTTGTTAATTATAGATCAAAAGTCGATCAAACTGACCATCAAGTTAGAAGTTGGACCACAAATCGTGATAAAACTTGCATTATTCGGAAAAAGTTATAGTGGCGTTTTAATATTCAAAATGCCAAATGAACATCCTCTGACATTGCGCAATTATTAGTAAGAACGATTTCACTTTCATTTGTTTTCTCTGAAGTTTCCTAAAGTTGAAATGTATGGAAGATTGGATATCACAGTTTCTCCTCCACTATTGGACATTCCACTCCATTGAACAGAACATATTCTTGAGATGTCACCAATAATAATGGAGTCATATCAATCTCTCATTGAATTTGATTACAAATTCTCATTTCGATATAGTGAGAAACTATTCATTGTTGACTTTTACGATACTACCGTTCTCCCGGGTTGAATTGAAAGAGACGATTAAGGATTGACAACCTGAATATTTGAATCGAATGCCCATTGAAATCATCTAATATATGAATATTATCATCATGAATACAATAGCACATTATTATCTTCTACTTCAATCACATCTTACGTTTAATGAAAATCAATTGACGTCATAAAGAATTATACTTTTTACTATAAAAATATCATTTTTCTTTCTTCAAGAGATACTGCCATTACAGTGACATCAAAGCCATGCTATATTATGTGACCCACGATCTACTTTGTTGATTTTCAACTCTCCAATATGAAAATGAACTACTAAGCATGAATGCAATGACAAGATGAAATGGAAGTATTTATAACGGAAATATGAGAAAAGCATGAACTTCTCTTACATTCCATTATTTTTTGTTTTACTTCGTATTTTTTCATCGTGTTTCATGAACTGTTACTTTGGAGTCTCGTGATGGCATGAGTGATAACAGTGGGCGGAAATAATTACTCGATAATGAAGAAATCTCTGCTACCGGTTCGTAACAAGAATACAATGAAATGAAAATGAATCAATAAAGATGGATAAAACTGAAACAGTATTGACCGAAAAATGTTTGTGACAGTAGAAGAGGATTTGAGAAATGTTTGGAAAATTTTAAGGAGCCAAAGTGCTATCTGTACTGTGCACAGACTGTAGTTCACAAACAAATAATGGACGAAGATGAATGGGTTTCGTATAGTAGGGCACCCGTTGAAATATAGATGATACAAAACCAATTTATAGATATCTGTACTGATTTAAAATCATTTCATAGAATTTATTGTCTGAATACATGCATATAAAATGATCAACAAACTTATCTCATTGGTTTTTCTATAGATTTTCACATTACCCTCAATAAATAAATACTATAGCTGGGCTAGCAACGAAAGACGAGGGAAATAAAACATAAAAATAACCCACTTCGATTATACAATTTTATTTCATGGACGAATTAATGAATAGATTGCATCCAGCATTGAACTATAAGAGCATAAACATTATGCATAAAACGACTTGTTAATAATATCAAAGGTCTGATCAAATCCACTACCCACAAATTATATTTATTTGTACAATAAAATCTATAAATTATCAACCACGTACATTCAAGTCAATAGTGCCAACAAACAGAAGAAAAATAAAACAACTACATTATTTTCAATTAAAGTGTTATTGCATACGATTGAAATAGAAGGCTGTATTTATGCAACCGTGTAGTGATATAGAGGGACATATAACTAATTGTTAAAACTGTATATAACTGATAAAGCTACTATATCAGCATATGATCAGCATACAGCTGATCAGAATAATATAACATTTTATATATCTAACCAGGAAAACACTGCATACACGTTGAAGATGTGCGAAATATTTTCATGAAATCTAATAGAAATTTACTATCCAGTCCCCATTTATCGAATTTGCATATGTCTTTTCATATATGTATGCCATTGCTCACAATTAATGTTCCGGGATGAAAAATTATATATTCCACTTCATTGCCATGAGTATTTTTCAATTTGAAGTTATCAATTTTCTATTTGATCAACTATTATCTATTTTTCCTTACCGTTTGTCATCAAAATTCATGAAAATATGAGTTGGAAGATTAAGTGATACTTGGAGAGAGTTTCATAACCATCAATTATGCTTTGCGATCTGTGGAGCCTTTACAAAAAAGAAACAATCAACAGATATAAATATGCGATTTGTTAAGAATATGGCCTTCAATAATGGCTCATTTGTTTCATATCTAAGTACCAGACTAGAGAAAATTGGATCCATCATTAGGTAGTCGTTGTCAAAAAATTATGAAAATGATCGGAACTATCATCGTAATTTATCACATTTTATTTGGGTGCTATGCTTGGATCGAAGTTATCCAGAATACTTTGTTGAATACTATGTACAAACTATACATGAGTATCGAGTGTTTTTAAATACGGTATCTCAACAGATGAAGAGCATAGAAACGCAATAATTGCATTGTTTTTTTCTAATATTACGCAACTTCACTATACATTGTCACTACACTCACATTACAGTACGTAACTCAATTTTGATACCAATTCAATAACGTATACCAACCTATTGACATGATTGTTATTTTTTCTTGTACAATAATATTCTAAATCAGGAAATCTTTTCAATTCGAACTGATTACATAACCTTTCAGAAACTGAACATTTTCATTGACGCAACTGATCGTTTACAAGACACATTTTTATGGATTTTTGTCATAAAAATAATTTTTTTACACTGCAATGTTTTCAAGGTAGAGTGACGATGGATGATAGTTCATGTACTTGTTTCCACAACAAGATAGGGTCATTTATCAACCGAATATTATTGTACACAGAACTTCGATAGTTAAAAATCTAACTACAGCATCGAATATTCAAACATTTTGAAAGTTGTTATTATGTCTCCAATCTTAAATATTGTCTCGAAAAATTATTAACGCGAAATACTAATCACTCGTATGACGGTGATATTTATGTTCTTTACGTTGGTAGATGGTGAAGAAGACGTTTCTTTTTTCGTGGATACAGGCATGGTGTGTGACTTGGAATCAAACAGCTGAGGTTTCTTCTCATTAGTAAATTCCACGTGTATTCTATTTTTATTACATTTCAATTTATGTTATTATTTCTTCTTCCTTTCTACGACACTCGTTATATAATAAACCTCGAAGTTTTTACGATCGACTATTTGCCTATGAATTGGTCAATGAAAAGTTGTAGAAGCATATGACCAAGGTGACCATCTTTGTCTACAAGTCAGCTAGACTTGACACAGACTCGATTGCGGCTCGATCAAAAGTTGCGATTGCCAAAACGTAAGCCCACACATGAGGCCAATAGCCCACTATATACATATACACATGTGATACTATATGGCCCAGTTGTAACAGGTGGTCGGTTACTCCTGCGTTTTACTATCTTGACATTGTCCCACTTTCATTCTCTTTGGTCGTGATATCACATTCTGTAGAATATAATGCATGGCAGACAGACAAACCACCCACTAAACCTCATCAAACAATGTACCTAGTCGGTGAGTAGTCCACAGCTCATTGCACTATTTGCAGATAAGAAAGAAGTGAATCAGAATCAATCAATACGTTATACACATATTATGGGTGGTTTATGGGTGGTTCAAGATCAAAAATTAGTAATTAGTCATATAATTAATTCTGATCAATTTTGTGATTCAGTCAATACAGAAAATACTTCATCCGTGTTGCTCTTCACATCCAATTGAGGGGGTTGGCGCAAAAACAAGTCAAGTCACAAATTTCATATCTGGAGATATTCACAATATTAGATTCCAAATTCCAAAATGAATTTATAGCTCACATATTATTTACTTCCATAAGTATAGTGATACAAATCCATTAATTTTCTAATGAAAAAATCATTTTGAGTGATTTTTATTGAAGGGATGATTATTTTTTGCAACCCTTGATGCATTTGGACTTGTCATGTTTTTGCACCAATTGATTTTATAACATAATTACGATTTTTATCAAAGTTATTTATTTTAATCAATACAGAGTTGATATTTTGATTGCTAGAATCTCTGATTTTTTTCGATTTTAAACTATATCTAGACGGCCATTTGGTAAAATATGACAGCTCACTGCCACCTTGATTGGTTGCAAGAACGAGGCAAGTCCTAGGACATGTCTTGTTTTTCCCACAAAAGTGAATAGCTATAAGTGTGCATAGCATACTGGCTTGTAAGGTATGTCCGGACTTGACTTATTATTGCTCCAAAATGAAGACAAAAAAATATTCCACATAATTACGCGCTTTTCTCAAAAACGTCAAAAATGTGACTTGACTTGTTTTTGCATCAACCCCCTCAATTATCATCACACTAACTCATCCTCAAACATAAAATGAAATGAAATGAAATGAAATGAAAATAATATATTATTATTTCAACATATTTCTCATACAGCTCTCCTCAGTATTATATTTGTTTTATATCTGATAAACTATATATATATATATATATATATATATATATATATATATATATATATATATATATATATATATATATATATATATATATATATATATATATATATATACCTATATATATATATATATATATATATATATATATATATATATATATATATATATATATATATATATATATATATATATGAATCTTTATATATATATATATATATATATATATATATATATATATATATATATATATATATATATATATATATATATATATATAGAAGAAGAAGAAGAAAATATATATATATATGTCTAACTTATCCAATTTTAGATTTAATTTTCATCATTGTCAATTGATTCTACATATTGATCGCTACGCTGTATGGATCCTAGTAATCAATAACAATGGTGAACAGAAAACAAATGACGTTTGTTCATCTTCTCACAAAGTAACCAGCTTGAACATTGAAATGTTAAAATTCATTCATTTCTGAAAATCAAAGTCCATATGATGAAACTTGCTTACACTATCCAGATTAGAAATGAGACTTGTTGATGATAAATTATATCAATTCATACACCTGTTAACCTTGATAATCCATCTGAAATCAATAGATCAATTTTTCAAACAATCATTCAAATTTTGAAAAAATGTTCTTCATGTTTTGCTTAAGAAGAAAGATTGTTGATTATTTTAGAGGTGTCGTCTATGAACCTGGAAATACAAGCGTGGTACGCTGTAAAAAAAGGTATAATTTTTAAAACAAACACGCAACAAAGAATATAGCGGAAACTCATTATTATTCTCTCATTGCAAAATCTATTTTCTGTGTTGTACTATAGGTTTGAATTCATTAATTCATATTGGGTTCAACGACGTACTGCACTGATGACTAAGATCTTTTGGCTTCAATAAATGATGAATGAGATGATGGAATGGTCACGTGAATGGTTGTTTCATTGGATGTTTTTGGATAGTGAGAAGTAGTCGGTAGGGTAAGGAACTATCCCAGTATCAACCTGAACGACATTGGAAACAACGAGAAAACTCAGCCAGGGTCGACCACGGCGAGAATCGAGCCCCGGTCTCTTGATCAGTTGATCAGTGTGCTAGAGCCACTTGTGCCAGCCTTGATCGTTTAAATGCATGTGTGTATTGATTATATCGTTGATTCATTCGGAATTCAAATGAATTATTCACTTCAGTTTCATGTTATCTAACTGATATGTAATCCCAAAATAATTGGAAATTGTTTCTGTAGAACGTTCTTGGTTTAAAACTTGATGGACTATGGATTACATGAATAAGTCCACCAATCACAAGGATTGGTTGCATAACTGGTGTTTGGTTCTTATACTCTTGAGGTGGAGGCGAACATCCCGACTGACAAAGATTCAAGTGGTATTCCTCAATTATTTAGATGCATACTGAGATGGTTTTCTTCAGACTAGGCCACGGACAACTTCTTCCAGTCAACCAAACCCCCGCAAACATCTTATATTGACTCTTATAGATACGAGTCAGGGAAAATTTGTACTAGTCACATTTTTTATTGGCTCCTATGTGAATGTATGCTCGAGCACTTTATGATCTTGTAGTGCAGAGGTGGGATTGATGTGAGGTGGGTCGTGAACTGATAGGGTGGAACCATTTCAGTATCCATTTTGACGACCGATGGAAACACAAGAATCCTCAGACAGAATAAGTTCCCGCAGGTATCAAACCCCGGACATCTAAATCATTACTCACACCGCATTATCTGCCAGTCAAAATGAAAGAAAATGAAAGAACATTGTTAACAATATAGTTCAACATAATACGTATTTCTTCGAAAAAAAATGTATTCGCATTTTATGAAAAGTGCATATTGAGTCTACTACTTGTTATGATTTTTAACTTCATTTTTTTTTAAATATCAATTAAGGTGTCCGATATCACAGAGTATAGATATAAAGTATCTATGATAGTATATACTTCACTGTATCAGCTAGTTGTAAACAAATCATGTCAATAGTTGTGATCTTGACCATTCAATCGCTTGACATTGTGTTGAGATAATGAAATTCTGAGATCCACAATTGAAATGCATCTTCAAATAGCTTATACAGCAGTGCTTTATGCACAACATTACAACATCGAACAGTGCATCATTTCATTATTGTAAGAGACACTCGTGCAATCCTAATCAATGTGGATCGGCTTGCCAATATTATCAAGGATCAACTATTTAGATCTTTGACATTGTTTTTACTAGCAATAAATCTTGAATTAAACATTTACAAAGATATATTGTTCTTTGATCTAACTCTAGGTCTGTACTTGTGTAACATATTTATTAAATAAATTTGGCCGTGATGTCAAACGATTCGTATACAACTAATTTGGCATTGAGACAATCGCCTCAATATGAATAATCACGTCATCACTAAATGCAAAAATGTTATATGCTGTCGGTATAATGCAATCATTTCTTTAAGGTTGATATACTTAAGCCTCAATCGAATGGAGAGTGGACCGAGCTGAACAAATAATATTGAAAAATAAATGTTCAATTTGTTTTATTTATTCATTCAGTAAACTGTCTTTAACATATTACTTTGACACAGAAGAGCAAACAATAATGTATCATTAAATATGACTCAGGTTCTGGTAATGATTGAATTGTTCCTCCCTTAACATTCACTTTAATTTGTATAGCCAAGCCAAAAATTGCATTTTATCAAACAAAGTCAGAATAGTAGGCCCACATTTTTTCAAATGACTACGTAATCGGCATTCAGAACCATATCTGAAAAAAAATGTCACGTGAAGTGTTCACTGATCTCAATGTGAACAATAAGGCGTATGTTTCATCTTCGCAACCATGCATATAGAATATAGAAGATTTGTTGAACTAAATTACCCTTTATATTTCGGAAAATGGGCTGGTCATGATATTTTTCTTCTCATTTTATTTTATCCTACTGATTTTCCATTGTGTAGAAAATAGTCATTCAATATGGACTATTCAGGTGATGAATGAATTTTGTGTCGAGGCGAGTGATCTAAAGTCCTTAAAATAGTCGGAATCCAACATCCAAATCATAAGATAGATTCAACAAACTGCATGTAAATACAAGCATGTAAATAGCATGTAGATAGCATGAAGTTACATGAGTTTGGCTTTGTTTATATAACCGAATTTTATTTCATATATATATATATATATATATATATATATATATATATATATATATATATACATATATATATATATATATATATATATATATATATATATATATATATATATATACACCTAATATATATATATATATATATATATATATATATATATATATATATATATATATATTTATATATATATGTATATATATATATATATATATATATATATATATATATATATATATATATATATATATATATATATTATATATAGATAGATAGATGGATATATGTATATATATATATATATATATATATATATATATATATATATATATATATATATATATATATGTATATATATATTAGGTGTGTAAATTGACTCAATTGTGTAACTGCAACAAGCATGCTTGGATGCCTTATCCTGTGTGTACTATAGAATTTACTGAGAACAATAGTTCAAGTTTTACCAAACTAACAATTCGATTACGTTATAAATCTTACTCACTCCATATACACAACCAGCTTGATGATTAAATTATCATGCCTAATATAATTTCTCGAACGTACTATATCATGCGGAAAACCCAACCCCACACACTCGTAACTATCCCCCGTCATCGGTCTCTGCCAATTAAACCCGCTACACAGTACGACAGGATCCCAAATCCTCGACACGATATCTTCAGTCAGACCATTGACATCTTGATCCAGGATATGGATACGATGTTTCAACTTGAACGGCCAGCTAAGAGTGTCATCATAATCGCCACGTGTAAGTCCGACATGGATGAAAACGTTCTCGTCGCTCTGACGAGGGTAGATGCGTAAATACATGCGATAACCTTCGGGTGATATGTAGAAACTGGGACTGCGTAATGAACGACGATGTGACCATCCGTTTAGTTTGTAGGTGATACGCGGTACGCGCCAGTAGTATGTGAAAACAGTGCGTAATACGCCGGGCGTTAGGATCGACGACTCGGTGTGGATTGTGCTGTTGTAGAGATTGATTTCGACGTCGCGGGATTTGTGAGAGGCGTCGGATAATTGGATGAGTTCTTCGTTGGATTCTTCGGTGATTGTACCCGTGTCCGAGTCCGAGATATTGGCCACGGGCTTTCTGTAATGAAATAATATTGTGATGGTAATTGGGAAGCGTAGCAAATATCTGGAGATGGAAGTAGTAAATGAAATTGAAATTTGGGTCATCATTTAGCTCAGTGACCATGGCGGTCATCAGAAAGCAAACAATATATCGATTTCGGTATCACCTGAACTACACGCCTCTTATAATCAACAACCAGAATGAGTATTTGTGCTATCTCCGTAGCTCAGTCAGCTGAGGCAAGGCTGCAGAACCTGACGTTACTGTTGGGCGTGGAATTGAGTCCCACATAAGGCATGGGTTTTTGTAAATTTCCTTTCAATTATCACTTCATAATTTCATTAATACACTATTTATATGTGCTCATTTTTAACCCCCAAATTACTTGGCTGTTATTTCAACATTTCGAGTCTCATCAATTTGTGTGTGCACTTACCAGGTCACGAATGACTCTAAAAGATTAGTGATCGATGACATAGTTTATTTTTATTTCTCCACTTTCTAAATAACATGTCGAAGCTAACGAAACTGTTGGGAGTTGGGACGTTGAGACAATTTTCAGACAAAAATCTTCAATTTGAACCAATTAAAATAATAATTGCAATTGAGGGCGGGTTAGTTGAATCTTGAATCACCTAGATTAAATTCACATTCGATTAAATTGAACCGAATGGAGACGTTCACTTTTTATAATAGTTTAACGACGTACTGTGATGATAACTTATATATCTTGACGTCGAATAAATGAGTAATAAGATGGTAGGGTGAGATGAAGGTGTTTGTAGGTAATGGGAAGGATAGTGGGAGGGAAGCAGTCATGGCCTATCCTGTCGGAACCATCCCAGCATCAGCCTATAGACTACAGAGGGTAGCCACGAAAAAAAAATGTAATGATGGACGGTGTCGGGGATCGAACCAGGTCCAATATGCCCCTTCACCTCCTGGATCACATGAAGCGAGCGCTTCAAGAATCATTGAAGTGCTTCATTGGAGTCGATCTAGCAAAATATCAGTTTTTTGACAACTTTTGAACGGTATGAGATATCAAAATTCTAACACGGAGTCAACTCAAATGATTTCAATACTTTCAAGATGGTTTGAGTTATCATTATTGAACTTATGTCGCATAATAGTCAAGCGTATTGGGCTAAAAAAAAAAAATCAGCCGTATATACGCTTGGCAATTATGTGACATGACTCATATAGTTATATTTTAAATCACCTTGAAGGTATTGAAAATAGCTTTGTCCCCTTTGTAGCAGAATTTTGATATCTCCCGCCGTTCAAAAGTTCTCATCAAAAAAATGGTATTTCACTGATCGACTCCAATGGACTCTTAACCACTGCACTGCATGTGCCGGTTTTATTGCATTTCATGAATATAGAATTTTACAAGAAGTATGGCAAGTATTCATTAATTGTTGAGAAGTGCATTAATTGTGTAGAGAACATATTCTTATAATAAAAAATAGTTTCAATATACGTACAAAAGATATTCTTGAATTATGCTCTGGAATGTCACTAGGAATATTCTCACAAACTACAAGTCTGTGATTGCACTGGTGGGTGGCAATTGTTTGGCTATATGAAAATAACTTGCTACATACCAATTCTTTTCAGTTTTCACCACAAATAAATCAATTGATTATTGCATAACTTCCCTATAAGATCCCTCAACTCATCACTATAATGTTGACAATTTGTGTAATGATCCATATGATATCTAACTAGTTTCTGTGGTGGTCGCTCGTGATGCCCCGTTTGAACGATTATAATTGCCATTCTCGTCTTAATTGGCAAATAATGACGTCATGTCTAGTTTTCGATGTTGATCGAAAATAATAATAATATAACTCATTCATCATTATTTTCCTTTTCATTCATATTATTCATTATGCATATGTTTTATTTGTTCTGTATTTTCATATATATATATATATATATATATATATATATATATATATATATATATATATATATATATATATATATATATATTCATTGACTATGACTATTATATTGAAAAAGGATTATGTACAATTCGAACATTCATATACTAAGGGAAATAGTCCCTATGAAACATAATCAATATTTTAAATGTATATTCCAATGTTATGCTGATCTATTTGATAATTGAAAAATCAATGGGAATGCAACTGTTTGATAATTTTACTCATCATTTTTAAAGAGATGTCTGGTTTGCTGTTCCACTTAGCAGCTTCGTGAGTTACTCGCATTTAACAATAACAAAAACCTCACGTCTGGATTTATACGTAACGTGCAAACAAATGTAAATTATACGATATTATTGTTTAATTGTCTGTAGATTACAATTATAAATCTGAATCGAACCAATTAATTGAATACATTCTATTTTCAGAGTATTCATATTATTCATTTAAGCCGATTTGAAACTACTGAAATGGGATTTGGAACGGAGTAAAATCAATCTAGCCATTCGAATGGACAATAATAATGTTTTAACAAAAAGATAACTCTATTGAAACTTGACGAAGTATTATCTGATTTATGAACAAAAACAGGATATTCAATACTTGTTCACCTAATTCATCTACAATTGTAAAACTCATAAATTTGAATAAATGCTAGAGTGCTCGAGTTTTGGTCAATTGCGTGAACGGAAATATGATGACGATTTAAGTTTTTGTATAATGATTCCAATCTGATTCAATATTTAACTTTTTTAAAACTTGTATTTTACATTTGGCCCCATCAACTTTATTAAATGATGTGTATAGATAAGAAATAAAAGTTCATAAGAGATAAATTTCGAAATAGGCCTAATTACAGATAGGTCTATGAGCAACAGAATTAATATCAATACACATTTCAGAGTTGAATACACAATAACGATGACATCCAAAAATGAAACACAAACCCGAAGCAATCTTCTGGCCAATTGAAAAAAGGATATCACCGTTTATGACTTGCATGTATCACAATATATATGTGTACTGCTCATCAAATTATGAATGAATTTTTATCCATGAGAATGATTCTATATTCATTCGCACAATAGAAAAAATACGAAATAATTGTGAATAACATAAAACCAAATTATATCACTTGAATTATTCATCGTTCTGGATCAAACTGTACATTAAACCAACAGATGAAATTAAAACTATATACCATCCTCTTCGAAATTCAAAACAGAACATTGGCTCAAGACTTTTCTTACACTTCAATAATACAATAATCTAAGCGAAAATACATCAAAGACGACATAAAAAACTATTCATTGCATTGAAAAATGAACAAACATTTCGACAGCAATTCACAAACTAGAAAAACGCAGAATATGCGCCTTGGGTTGAGCGAGATTTGATATGAAATGTGCTGGGAAAAAAATGGTGAAGATGTACACACGGTGATTTTGAATCTTTCAACTGACTGCCTGAAACCTATTGACAATTCCGATCATTTCAGGATATAATTGACTTTTAATATCAATGCCGGTAACGTCCGGATACATCACAAAAACTGTTTGTACTTAAAGTGTGTTCCGAACGTTTGGAAAATTATAGACTTGTATTTCATTTATTTTATTTTATACTCTCACGAGAGTCAATGACGGTGACGAAGACAACATTTTGAATTACAATAGCATACTATACTAATATTACAATCTAAAAATATGAAAAAAAAAATGTATTCTTATGGCGTGAAATCTGTGGCGAAAATATATCCTGTGGCGAAAATAACATTTTCACAGACAGCTTGATCCTGGTGTCAAAGTTCATTGTTTTTCATTTTAAATAATCAAAATGAGGTGATAAGATCACCGTTGTGGTGTCCCGTCCAAATGATACTATACTTCAATCCATGGTCTTAATTGGGAAACAATGATTTTCTATGAAGTTTCAATGATGATAAAAAAATGTTTCAACTCAGCTTTTTTAAGATAGCTCTAATTGATTTTAGCTATCAAAACGTCTTATCCAATGTAACGAATTTCGAAAACTCTGAAATAATAAATGTTTGTTCTCAAGTATGAATTTGAATTCATTCGAAGTAAATATTTCATCCATAGGCCTACTTTCTTGTCTGGGTTATTCTCATAAAGGCTTTCAAAATTTCGAAATTATTTCTCTCAAAAGTGATTCGACCAATTGTGCCTCAAAACTATATAATATAGGCCTACAGTATCGAGTTAAATGTTGACATATGTGTTGCCGCCTTCGTTCTGAGTAATTTTCTAAAGCTTGCAATAAATGCAAAGAGAAAAAAACAAGGTTAATTGTCAGCTGTTGACTAGAGTGAATCACCACAGGGATCTAGATTAATAACCAGTATAGAGAATACATTGATATTCAATACAAATAAATTACATTGAATACGAGAACTTCAAATGACATACAAAAGATACAACTATGTGAAGTGGAAGAATATTAGCGAGGAAAAAACAGTGTAATGACAAGTCATAACAAAAAGAAGCTGAAGTATGATTTTTTATGCAGTTTGTTAAAATAAAAGCAGTTTGTTTTTCAGGAACCGTTGTCTGACGAATCTATTTCGAAAGCAATAATAACGAAACTTGTACAATAATTTCTGAATTGTTTGATTATTATGAGCAATCAAAATCTTCAAATGGAAGTATAGTCACACAATGATGAAACATTAAAATAAATTGCATACAAAAAAGTGCCATAAGAACAATCGAGCGGCTAGAAGTTGAGAAAACTTTTCCTACAATTTTTTTTTTTGTATTAGATCACAAAAATGCAACAGTTCAGTTCAATATTGCATCTTAATAAAAAATCAGACATTTAAAATCATAAAAAAATATTTTTTCTTTCACTAGAAATATTCTAGCTAATCTTACATACAACATATGTGCAGCGTATGTCCATTATTGATTACACTAGGCAAACGCGTTATGTGTTGCCGCGTTGATGGATGAGCTGGAACATATCAACTTATCTTTGGATTGGTTATTATATATATATACACCTTGAGATCCAAACCATTACATCACTGCCATCTTATTTTCCATTAATAATTTATATGATAATAAAGAAGGCTTTGTTTTAATCGTTTACAATCAAGTGGTGACACTTGTTGCTTTGATGTAATAGGTATCTTAATAGCTTTGAATAATTAACACAAATAACATTATATATTTTTTTACATCGAAACGGCTGATCCGATTTGAGTAAAAGTTCGTAATAATGGGTATCATTATCAGATTGAAATTCTCTGAGAATTTGAATTCTTTCAGATGAAATATTTTTCACGAATGTTTTCCTCTTGGTTATTCTAATGGGATTTTTGAAATCTTTGGAATGAGTTTTCTCAGAAGTGGTTCAACCGATCGCGCCTCAAAACTATACAGCATCAAGTCAGATAGGGGTTCATGTGTGTGCCATTCAACTGATTTTGAATTTTCGTCTGACCTGTGGAGCGCGAACAAAAAAACAAAAACAAAACAAAAAAACAAAAAAACAGGCACTTTTTTTTCGGTATACTGAAATTGAGTCTTCGCTTCGCTCATCCAATTACTATTCCAAATTATCTCGTAGTTGATTAATCGTCGTACTCGCGAGACGCACAACCGTTAACTGCTAAGATCACACTCGAGCTCGTGAAAATGGCAGAAAATGTGTTCACGTGAATGCAATAACAATAAAGTCGTTTCGTCATAAAATGGGAACTCGAGCGGTCGGGAACAACATGCCTTGATACGTTCAGGTGTTCTAGGCCGGTAACATCGTCTAGCCGAAGTTAAAACATGATAGATTCCAGGCACAGATGCAAAAATACTTGAAAATCCACGTGTACAGGAGTAGCTTGGCTGTTAATTCACGTGATTTCGAATTTTTTCTTAATAATAAATTAGTGACAGGATTTTAGGAATTATTATCCGATCGAGTCATTCCGTTCGTGAAATGTGTAAAAAAAATACTAATTGTTTACTATTGAACATGGATTTTCAACCAATCATTTTGTAAACCTTACTGCTCTATCATTGTTCAGCATTTGTGTCTTTGTACTAGCAATAAAAAATTGAAAAATTTTAATATAATTTTTCAAACAATAATTCCTCTGGTTTCTAGTTTTAGCACAACGTTATTATATCATGATTTATGTTGAAAGTAAGTATATAATAAATGTGTGGCTTACACCAATGTATTCATGTTTTCAGCTCCATTTAACGGACAATTTCTCAGGAGCGTACTCAGTACTTTCCGTTGTCCTTTTTTCATATTTTGATCACGTGCTTCCTCCGTAGCCTCTAACTTGACGAGCAGCGTCTTGATCAGATTCAATTGTTCGGTTAATCTCGATTCCAGGTTGAGAAACCGATCTTCCATTTCTCCTGAAAATATGACGAGAACAATAAGTGAAAGCCGACCCCGTGACTCAGTCAACGAAAAGAAAGGAGTCAGGTCGGACGTGGGTTAAAGTATCGCATAAGACATAGGTTTTACTTTCAGTAAACATCATTTCACCTATCATCACGTCATCGTTTCATCATAGCCCGCTCATTCGTGCCTCCCAAATAACCCAGCTTTTGGTGGGGTCGTTAGGCAACATAAAAACGACTGATAAAACTATACTTTTACAGCCGGCAACGATGAAACGTGAATGTCCATCAACATAACAGTGATTATATAACAGGTTGGCTTTGGTATTTTCAGGGTATCGTCAATTTTAATACGAGGCTTACGATAAGACACACAACTGCATCTTACAAAACCACTGGAACAATTAAATTGTAAGAAATTATTAAATTATACCGAAGTGTTTACAATAAATAACTTGATATACGGACGACCTTTATCCTTCGTGGACAATATATCATTCTACTTCCTCCTCATATCATCCTTCAGGATCGTGGACATTACATCATCACTCTTATCACATTATACCTTCGTACTTCGTAGAACAACTATATCGCGTTATGTTGAAACTAAAATGACAAGAAAATAAACATATATTTCTGAACTATGGAATTTATTGAAAGAATATCTCCTGTTACTTTTTTTAAAATGAACTTTGGTGAGGAAGAACATATACCTACTTGAAAACTTATAAGTGAAGTTGAAACAAGTTTCAAGTAGAGTTGATACATGAGTCGACACTTTTATATTGCATCTGCTGCATTCATGTTCCAATCTTACTTTGAGTCTCATGCCATTATGTAACTTATAACAATATCTACATTTTACATATTATCATTTGATATTAGATACCAAAGTTTGTTGAGTACTAGCATCTACAAGGGATGTGGTAGTCAATTTTTTGTATTAAATTCTTCAGTTGTGAATAACTCACTGCAGCTCCAAACATTGAACGCATTGGAAGATGTAGTAGTGTTTCTAGCCGCAAGTCTCGAGCTAAAAATCATTGAAACTCAACTATTCCCCAATCTTAGAGCTATGTTTCAAGATGAAATTGTGTATGTTTTGTGGGTAGACAACCTCCAGCTCTTGTTGACACATGGTTCTCTCTCTCTCTCTCCCTCTCTCTCTCTCTCTCTCTCTCTCTCTCTCTCAAGCAAAGTGTTGAACGACTGACTATAATGATGAATTTTATATATATATTGGTGTCGGTAAATATAGTGAATGAAATGATAGAATGATGAGATAAAAGACTTATGACGTTTTTGGACATTGAAAAATTGGTTGTAACCTTTCGAGAAATTATCCCAGTATTAAGTTCAACGACTGAAGAATCAAAAATCCTTTGTCAGTATTGTTGGCCCTGACAGGAATCGAACCACGGTCTTCTGAATGAAGCTTCAGCGCGCTAGCAACTGATCCAAATTGTCTCGGTATTCTTGTATCCATGAAAAAAAATTGGTCTACCACAACAATTGACACATATATCACCGTTAGACCTATATTAATTTTGTTCAGCTGGGGTATTTTGAGAACCGATTATTTTTTCCAAACGCAACTACATCTTTCATCGGATATTGGGAGGTGTATTAATTTTCTCTACAATTGACGAAAGTTTCACAATTATTTAGATGATAGACCCTCTTCTTTCGTGCACTTGAATACATGCACGAGAAGAACATTTGAGTGAGAAAAATGAATATAATACTAGGAAAACGCAATATTTGCGTTGTAAGTTGAGCTTGTATTGAGCTTGTTGATGAAGTATGGAAATCTAGAATGAAAAATACTCAGTCAGCTCAATCTCCATCTACAAACCATGGATCACTTCGAACGTTTAAAAACCTTACCGGCTGCCTGTTGATATGTACCTTGAGTGTTCGGTAGGCCTATATGGAATGGAAGTCTTCGCTACGCTATAAGTTGTAACAGAACAGTATACAGTTCGTACACTTTTATCTCCTAAAAGGTGATGACTCGAACCACCCGTGCGCTACAGTGACGTGTATGACAGCGGAGACGGTCACTCGGAACCTTCGTCTCTCCTGGATGCAATATATGCAAATAACTATGTGTACTCACTTGAATTACACAGGCCCTTAAGTACCCGAGTGACTGTAGCCTGCGCCGTGGCTACAAGCTCCTCGCTGGTGACTTGGCACGTGGTGTGATGTGTTTCTCGTACTTCTCTGCTGTTGTCGTCGTTGAGCGTGTCAACAATCAGCATCCCTTTGTCTAATTCATCAGGCCTATTTGACGGATCTAAACAACGGTTTTAATTGCTATTTTGATGATATCTTCAAAGCTGCTTTATCAACTGTTATCAACAGGTTTGAAGTGACAAACTTATTCAAAATGAAGACATGTTAACCGTCATACATTTATGGTCAAAACAAAATAGGCCCTACTATACATTTACTCATTATTTATAATTCAATGATTTAATCGTTCATTTTATCATTCATCAATTTCATTCTTCATTCATTTATTGGATGAGCGAAGCGAAGACTCAATTTCACCATACTCGGAAAAAATGTATTTTTGTATTATTCGGAAACGAAAATTCAGTTGAAACTTGGCATACACAAGTGTCCTTATCTAATTCGATACTGTATAGTTTTGAGGCGCAATCGGTTGAACCACTTCTGAGAAAACTCATTTCAACATTTTTCAAAAATCCCATAAAAACCCCAGAGGAAAAAAATCGTAAAAAATATTCCCTTCGAGAAAATTCAAATTATCAGATAATTTCAATATGATAATGATGCACATTATTCCCAACATTCACTCAAATCGAATCAGCCGTTTTGACATAAAAAAGTATATAATGTATTTTTTTTAAATCACTCAAAGCTATCAAGATACCAATTAAATCCAATCAATTGGAAACGATTAAAACTAGGCCTTCTTTATTATTATAGAAATTTATCGGGAAATAGAAGGCAGTGATGTAATTGTTCGGATCTCAAAGTGGATATATATATATAAGCAATCCAAAGATATGTTGCTATATGTTCTAGCTCATCGATCAACGCGGAAACACACAACGCGTTTTCCTAGTTTATATTAATTTATTCATATATGTATTCATATTTTTGAATTAGTTCATTCGTTATTCATTCGTTTATTCATTCGCTTGTTCATGCATTCATTTACATTATTTTTTTTTTAATTCTGATGTTTCAGTACAAATTAAGTATAACCGATGAGAATGAGTGATCATAGAGAGATGCAATGATCACAATAACTACACGTGTTAAACTAACAAAATGTGTGACAGACAGCATGACAGAAATTTTGTGCATTCAAGACGAACTAATACAACGAGCCATTTTACTATTTTTCGTAACTACTTTTTCTTCATAAACTTTCATATTATGTTGTTTCAAATTATTTTATATTCAAAAATTCATACATTTCAAATCAGCATTCTCTTACAAAATATTAAATCACACCCTAGTCAAAATGTTATTGGAAGTTTCCTAACTTGAAAACTAGACGGCGAGAATCTCGGAATCTTCGAGAATCTTCGGGGTATGAATCGACTTTCATTTTACACCCCTAGGTATCTTTTCAGTTTGTCGTATTTTTATTTCTGTCCTATGTATCTACGAAATATGAAGGTACGAACCTCCCGTTGACCCGTGCGTTCGATGGTGTGAGATAGAGAAACATCCGATCGGAAGCTTCTTCTTTCATGAATACAATTACATTCCCTTCTATCTAAAAAAAAAGTTCCACCCTGAACCCTCTAGACACTGATCGTCGTGTGAACATGGTGGCCACAGAAATTCGATTCGAGAATAGACCGAAACTCCACAATATTATAAATGATATAATAACTCAAATACCTAAATATATTTTCGTAAACACTGCTGCCAAAGTGACTGCAAGTTCAATACCGTTTGGTATTGAACATTGAACACGCAAATAACATATTAAAATAACAATTATAACTGAAAATATCGTCACGAAGAAAAATCAATTTATTGCAGAAGATTATCTGAAAGGTAATTGACCACAAAGAACCGACTTCGTGAATTAAAATTTGGACTCATAATTGCCGATAATAATAATATTCAGGAAATTAAGAAATCAGAAGATTTCAACAGTAGGCCTATGTGACGTCCAGTTACAAACATCATCGTAATAATAGATATAATATATAGGCCTAGTGAGAAAAAAATAGCAATCTTAGTAGCTATAATAATTACCTAATCACATTGTAAGCAATGCATGAAATCATGAACAAATTTTGTTCCACGTGAAACTTATATAGGTAACACATGAATCAACTCGATAAAGCAATTGGATAAACTCATCAATATAGAAGTGGGCCTTCATGTTTTATAGATGCTTAGCTAAATATGCTCATGTGACGGAATGTCTCTATATTTTACATCGATTCTTTCTGACACTTTCCTTCAACCATTGTCTTCGTAGATTTGTTAGGTCTCGATTTAATTTGAATTCTTAAATTTCTTGAATGGTATCTATGAGTTTTTATCGAAACACTGCTGGCAAAACGATTGCCACTTGGACACAGCATAACAAAAGCGAAAAAGGATCAATGGTAAGAAAAAATATCGTCATATAGTAATAGTAATGTTATCGTTAAGTCAAATTATTGATATTTATAGGATAGTAACAAATAATCGCATGATGAATAATTCATATGCTAGAGAAATTAACTGAAACACAATCTAATTATAATGAACAAATCAAGTAACTCAATTGAACAATTAAACAACTGACAAACTCTTGAATATAAGAGCGTTTGTTTTATAGAGATATGATTAAGACCCATCACCGAAAAGAATATAAGAGTATTTACCAACAATTGAAAAAAGTATTACCTAAAGTCGTTTTACCATGCTGCAGCTGTTTATTCTTGTCTGATGTTAGAAGTCCATCAACGGGTAAACAATCACTGATTAAAAAGATTTGAACAAGTGAAACGATCAACAGAAATAAATACGAGATTGAAGGCATCGTTTTATGCCTGCGAGCGTTCTCTGGAAACATTGACGTCTGACTGTAAGTTCAAAATAAAATGGTATAGGGTGGAGACTAAAAATAAATTTGAGTTCTGGCAAAGAAACCAATCAGACCCTCTTATGCGCTCATTGACAAGTTGATAGACTAGCAGAAAGTTGCTATAAAAATGTGTTCGCATGATTTTTTGGCAAATTGCATTATTTTATCACGAGGAAAGTGAGTTGACACTTCATTTGATCATTAAAGTCATTGATCATTGAGAGTGTGGGATTCGATCAGTTTTTCAATGATAACTTTCGAATAGTACGTAGCCCTATGAGATATCAATATTCTAATGACGGAGAACACGGATCTTTTGAATAATATTCTTATGATGTGAAACGAAATTATTCGCATTGGATTCAGCAATTCAGAGATATACAGTTAAAAATGTGTTTTATAGCTGTAAAGACCTACAAGTAACAATTAAGCGATATAAGTTGACTAGTTTAGTTGTTTCCCATAACATCTTGAATATGTGTTTCCTGTTATTAAAATGTTGCAATATTTTGCACTTCATTGTCAAATTAACAGTTCATTTGTCACCATTATTCATTCATATCCAACATTGTATTTTCTCTATATAAACCCACAGACAAGCCTGTATAACGCTTTGTGGGCATTTTGTGAACGTGTGATGTACTTATATTGGGAAACCATAGAATAATTCCAATTTCATTATCACTTTCAAAAGACATCTCCCAATAACTGAATTCGCTAAATTGACGACCGTGAGGTCTTGTCTAATATTGGAATGCTGGTAATAAATATTCGTCCACGTAGTTATTGAATATGACTGAATGCATTTTGTTTTGTATTTCTTTTTTGAATGAAATATGAAGTAAACTTGGTAGGTCATCACTCATCACACAATATATATATTTTTTTTTTTAATAACATCGAAACTTGATACAAAATCATTGTTCCCCAATTAATATAAATTAATACAATATAAATAAGTTACATAACAAAAAATCTAAATATATTCAGGGGTATACGGACACTTGGGCGACAGACGTTTAGGCGACGGACACTTAGGCGATCTACTTAAATCCACTTTATCATTGGACACTTGAGCGACGGACACATACGCGACGGCCAATTTGACATGATCAAAGGCTTATTAGAAAAAAAGAAGATAAAAAAGGACTGGATATGTGAAACGCAATTGTCTATCATTATGGAAATTTTCAATTTTTCCAGGTCAGCCATTTTGAAGGAAAAAAAATGAAAAGTGACAATTATTAAAACTCCAAACTTTAAACTCCACAGATTTAAATTAAATTACGAGTCATGTTGGGAAAATGTTCTGTATTGAAACCATCAGATTCTTATTTGCTATTTTTAATTTCTCTATCAATTTTCAATTTTTCAATTTCAATTTCAAGTTTCGTAACATTTCTGCTTTTGCCATTTTGTGAACGTTAATTAATTAATTTAAATTTTCAAAAACTAGACCAAAGACCTGCATCACCCGCACGCAAATATTGTTATTTCAAGCAACCCTTAATCCATGATGACGTAAACTCGGACGGAAGAACAACACCTGCACGACCCAAGTGCACGTGCAAAGATGTTTGAGCACACAGATTGATTATCTTGAAAGATGCACTTTTTCTATGTTGAAGAAAAGTAATCCACCAAATTGATAAATATTTTGATTCAATTCATTCTGATTCTTGCAACTTTCATGGTATAAACTTCAAAACTTAACGCAAGAACACTGTTTTCAACGATTCATTCTTTGAACATTTCATTCCTCCAAAATAAAAAAAAACATGCAATTAAATTGCTTACAATCATATTAAATTGGATATAATAAATAAATATATATATATATATATCATTTTAACGACGTCTTCATGATGAGAAAGTATGTGCTTTTGACATACAGGTACTTCGAAACCGGACACTTTGGCAAAATCGGATGAAAAATTTGTGAAGTCTCAAAAAATGCTTTAAAATAGCGGATTTATATTTTTAGTATGTAAATTATCTTTTTAAAGTCATTCTTCATTTTCACAATTGCCCAAAAGCTACATGATTTAAAAATTGAACATTTTTTGTCGCCCAAGTGTCCGTTTTTTTTCGCCCAAGTGTCCGTTTTTTTCGCCCAAGTGTCCACCCGTTTTGAAATCTGAAGTTTTTCTCGTCCAAGTGTCCTTCGCCTATGTGTCCGTCGCCGAAGTGTCAGTGAATCATATTCAGGATACAAAGCATTTTCATCTTTGTGAAGGAAATACAGTTTACGTCAATCTTACAAGCTGGTATAGGTACGTACAACTGTTATCTGTACTTTATCTATACTGGACCGCGAAACCATATTTTCTGAGAAAAAAAAACGTAAAATGTTATCTTTCTCATGAACGACAACCGTGGTGGCCAACTATAGGTCTTGAGCCAAACGACATACGCCAGTCTGAGAATGCCAGAGACAACAGTTCTGTTCAAATCGGTACTTTCGATTTTGAATGAGTTTTGAGAGAAGATGTCTGTGTAGTTTGACTCAAGACCTAATCTCAAGGACCGCAGACATCGATGGTCATATTGACCCTTAGTTTATTACTAATGAAACAATATTGAACGCTAATTCGTTGTGAATCGAGTATATATGAATTTAAGTAAAAGCTCGTTCGTATTGTAACAGATGTATTCCAAGAACTATGAACTTTCATTATCCAAAGTATAAATTGGAGGCATGAACCAAACAGCCACTGCACGTCATCATTTGCCAGCTTCTCCAATTTATTCTGATTAGTATTATCGGCAGAGAACTGAAGCTATTTCGAAAATGTAAACATTAATTTTGCAAACACCCATTTCTAGTGTTGCTGATTTTTCAAATTATTCCTTCTTGTTCTGTTTGAATCTATAAAAACAATGTTATTGACCATAAATCCATTGTTCAAGCAAACCACTCTTCATAGTGAAATTATTAAATTGTGCATTATGTCAAATTGAAAAGTGGTAGAAAAGGTATTAATGAAAATTATAGAACCATATGAGAGAGGAACAGTATGGTAGAATCGATCCACGATTGGTGTTATTTTTGCAGTGCGTCAAAATAATGGAATAACGTTGGTAAAAGGATGAAAATATGGTAATATAATGTATCTAGGAAACTATAAACTGCGTACGACCGACTCCCGAGAGAGAAGATGTTGGAGTGCCTAATAGATAAAGATGTGAATGAGAGTTCAATAAAGAGCATCCAATGTACCCTGTACATAAAACGAACCAGTAGCTGAGTGGTTAGCACACTTGCTTCATGTGACCCGGGAGGTGAAGGGACATATCGGACCCGGTTCGATCCCCGCCACCGTCCATCTTTACAGGGGTTTTTCGTGGTTTCCCTCTGTAGTCTAGGCTAATGCCGGGATGGTTCCCACAATATAGGCCACGACCGCTTCCTCCTCACTATCCTTCCCACTCATCATCCCATCATCTCATTAATCATTCATCCGACGTCAATAGATCTTAGCAATCATTACAGTGCGTCATTAAAATCCAATATAAAAATTAAAAAAAGAACGTTCGTGAAGTTGTCCCCTCACGTATTAGAATAAGATACTATTTTTCAATCACTCACTATAGTGCTTCGTTAGCACCGTGAAATTGTTCGTAAGTACCCCTCTTTTTTCCCCCATTATAACGAGTTGTCCGTTTTAGGGGCCAACTTCAAGCTGGGCCGCTAGCCCGTCACATATCTCCGATCTGGAAAATTCCAACGGCCAGTGTTACTACTTCGTTAGTTTCTTTTAGTGCATTTAACATTTTGTGTTAGTACATATTCAGTCAGAATAACAACTATATAGTTTAAAAACTGGCCTATCACATGTCCAATCTTAGCAATTTCAACGGGATTCGTCAGTGCTCCGTTAGTACCAGATAGTAGGCCTATACCATGAATATTTTCTTTGTTAATACTGGTTTTGTCAATATAAGGCTTTGTCCATGTGAGTGGCTATAACTTCACACATCCCTCACATGTCTCCAATCTTGAAATTTCCAACGGTAATCAATGAATAATCAAATAATTATCAAAATAGCTACATTTGATAAATGTAGCAAATCTGAAGATTAAACATTACTGGAAAATCTTCAAAAAGCTGAAAAAATGTTACACGACTCACATAAGACATAAGAAAGGAAAGGACGGCTTATAATGACAATATTATCGCGACTGCTGAAAATGAAAGCAAGGCAACGTGGAACGTGGAACATTATTCGTAACTGCCTAGGTACTTACCAATAGGGAAGTAACAAGAATGTGGAGTTCAAGCTATATATAGGTGGCGAAATAATAGAAAACCAGACAGAGGTAGCGAATGTGTCCAATAAATATTACGTTGATTACGTTGATTCAGCGGATTCTTTAATTTAATAGATAGTATAACAAGGATACATATAACGAGAGTGAGAGTAATAATAAATTACATTGTTTAGTGCAGTAAGCAGCTGAGAATAAAATGGAAGTATAAGTAACGCATGATGATAAGATTCTGGAAATGATATCTAAGCTTGAAAATAAAAATCTGTAGGGTGAGACGAGGTGCCCAGCTGTGTAATAAAGAGTGAAAGTGTATTCCTAGTAAAACCACTAGTTGATATAAAATGTAACTATTCTTTTATGGTTGGTCTTTTTCCCAGAAGCGCCAAGCTGGCAATAGTAAAACTTTTATGTAAAAAAGGCAATGCAATGAAAAATAGTAATTATCAGCCACTGTCACTCCTGGCAATATTTTCGAAAATGTTAGAAAATGTATTCTTGAAAAACGATCAAGGAGTTTCTTAGATAGGTCTAATAATGGTATTCTTGTTGCTGAGCAACATGGGTTTAGAAAGAATTTTTGAACAATGACAGCTGCATTCAATATGAATTATAACATAACTAAAAGCGTTGGAAAAAAGTGGCCATCGGTTCTATTATGTGCGACCTGTCAAAATCCTTTGACACACTCAATCATGGTATTTTATTGAATGAACTTCGGCATTACGGAATAGAAGATAAAGCTGCAGAATGGATAGAATCACATTTAAAAGACAAAAATCAAAACTGTGTGATAGGGCCTAACTCAAAATCAAATTGGGAAGAAATAAAGCATAGAGTTCCCCAGGGCTCGATTTCTGGGCCGATCCTGTTAAGTATTTATATTGATTATATTTCAGCAAATATGCCACTCGAAGTATGTACCATTTTTCTATTTGCTGATGATACCAGTGTAATTGTAACTTAACAGGAGCGAATAATCATGAACTGATGACTAATATATGAGCTCAACTTTTGATAAGCTCAACGAATGGTTTACACCGAACAAACTGAAACAAAATGAAGATAAGTTTAACATTATGAGTTTTCAGATTGAAGGCCATAGAACCATATAAACATAGAACCTCTCAGGCTTGGGTCAAGGCTATTCGTTAAAGAAGAACATTATACATTTTCAGGCCTTATGATAAACTACCGAGTACCGACTAAAATGGAAAGAACATGTAATTATAAGCGTATGGTAAAAAGCTAAGTCTGTCTTGCTATGCGCTAAATACCATATCTTATCAAGTTATAGTAACTATATTTCACGTACAGCTTTTTTTGCAACTATTCAATCACAAATACAGTTTGGTATTCTACTGTGGGGTGCATCATCTTATGCTTCTGTAATTCTTAAATATCAAAAGAGAGCTGTAAGAATAATAGCAAAAGTAAATCAAAGAGCTTCATGTACAAAAATTTGTATAGACTTACACATTTTAACTTTACCTTGTATTGTATGTACATTTCAGAAATTATAATGTTTATAAAAGACAATCCACATCTTTGAAAAAAACAGTGACTTCCATCAATTCGATACCAGACATGGCTCGTATCTCTGTCAATTTAAAAGACGGTTTCTGATTTCAGATCATGCGCAGTAAACGCAGGCATAATCATACATGATAATATGCCCCAACATTTTAAAAATGGAGTGAAGAACAGAAGCATTCATGAAAGGAATGTTGAAGAGTATCTCCTTGATCAAGGCTTCTACAGTCTGGATCAGTTTAAAAATGGTAAAAATTGCATATTATGTAACTTCTGTATCACTTAATTTCTTTGCTTGAACGATGTGGAGCTATATTTTAATTAATAACTATAATGTATTTAATTTTTCACATTTGTTATTACTTCTTGATATGTTTCAAAACTTGTGTGATCTTTCTATCACTCACATGAGTGTAATTACATCATTTATATATCATTATATAATATATAATATTATATGTATGATAATTAATTAAATAAATTTATTATTTTTATTGTTAAAACTTATTATTATTATTAAATCTAAACACACTACCTTTTGGTACGTATTTCTTTTTTCCATCATACTGAACTTTAGTTATGATATATATTCTCTGATATTCTCAACCCACAGATAAGCCTTTCCAGGCTTTGTGGAAAAGAGTTTCAATTTAATTTAATGAATTGTAATCATTATTCTCATTTTTAAGGTATTCTGCTATTTTTGGGGTGTTATCTCAGAACCTCTTCATGAAATTAATTCAATCGAATTTATTATGGTGATATAATTGTGAAAATATTAATTAATTATGTGTGAATAAGGGGGGGAAAAAGAAGAAATATAGTTTTTCGTTAGAACTGTAGAAAACTCCGTTAGTTCACCTCCAGTTTCGTCCTTACAACGCGTTGTCTATGTGAGGGGCCAACTTCACGCTAGTTCCTCATATGCCGCAGATATTGAAATTTCGAACGAAAGTCTTTAGTACTTTGTTAGTACTGATTAGTACCGTCAAAATTTTGGTTAGTACTCCTTTCGTTTAGTGAGGATAATGGACTTGCTTTCAAAAACTGGACCCTCACATTTATCATGAAAAAACGAAAGGAGTATCAACGGTAATTTTGACGTAGTAGAGCTGTCTTTTGATTTCTCCAAGATTGTTGACGAGAGAAATTAAAATGATTGAATTTCATTCAAGCAGTAATTTCAATCAAATTTTCAGACATTTTCTCACCAAACAGTCAAAGTAAGTCGTAATATTTCAGCTGGGTCTGTATATTTAAAAAGAAATACCCAACCTTATACAGCCTTATATTTGCCGCGCACCTCAGTTATTGTTTTTTTCTTGAATGTGTACATGCTGCCTGCACGGGCTTATAATATAAATTCTAAATCTAAATTATTGCCTCTGTTTGCCGCGTATTTCAATTCAATTTTGCGTCAATATACACGTTGCCTACAAGGGTTTATAGCTAACTTCTCACAACCTCATGTTTGCCGCGCACTTCAAGTGGAATTGGTCATCAATTTACACGCTGCCTGCACAGGTGTATAGCTAACTTCCTACAACCTTATGTTTGCCGCGTACTCCAATTCGAGTTTGCATCAATTCACACGTTGCCTACTAGAGCTTATAGCTAACCTCCTACAGCAGCATGTTTGCCGCTTACCTCAGTTAGATTTATATTGAATTCCTTCTTCATCTCTCAAGAGGCGTGGACTGGCAGGGGGTGCCGGGGTGCGATCGCACCCCGGGCTTTTTGACTGTTCCGGGCCCTTTCAAACATATGATATAATTATATAGAGAATATCTATATACATATTCATTTGTTCACTGTGCAAAAGAATTGGCGAACAAAATACATTACTATAACTATAAGACAATATTAATAATATATTATTATGGTTCATGCCTTGGCGGCTCTCAAGAGAAGTAAATAGTTGTTTTTTTATTATTATTCACACATTTTTTAGTAAAAATTATAAAATCAGGAACTCTGCTACTAAATATCCTACAAAGCCTCTGATGAGACTTGTCTGTAGGCAAGTATTAACATACTACATAGAGTGAACATGATGTAACTTCATGTGTTATTGTATCACTTATTACACAACCTTAAACATATTAAACATTTTACCCGTAATTGAAATTGTAACATAACACTAAAATGGAAATAGAAAGTTCATTCTTAACAAATAATTCGAAAATTCTTCCACTTGGTTCAATTTCTAAATAAAAATACATCCATCGATTACTACAAAAAAAATATATATATATAAACACAATAAACTCAATTCGAGGAAATTCTGAGTTTCTAAGGAAAGGAAAAACATAATCACCTATCGATAAGCCAAGTTCGTAGTACTTTCTTTACTTCTTAATAGGTAGATAAACTAGTAAGATTCGGTGGCAACTGATTAAATATATATGGTATAACTAAAGTTAACATTCTTTTACCGTATTCATTGATGAACGGTGGCACTACGTATGTTGTTCTTTGCTGAAGGCGGGTGTTAGCACTATGTACAAATTTTATTTTATGATCACTATTAATGATATTAGTATCACTATTAGTATTAGTATATCACTATTAGTAGTAATGATAGTAATAATTAAATAGTAATTCATCAGATAATTTATTCAACAATCGATTACTGACCACAATGTTTTTTTCTTATTTCTCCCTAATTGTCACTTCATCAAGTTAACTTATCTAGACCTCACGCAACGGGCTCTGAGGTTATTCAATCATTCAGATCATGGCATCAAGAACGAAAATATTTTTCATGGAAAAACTTTGAATTGAAGCACATTATAGAAAAATTAATGAATAGAGGGAGGGCATGCTCTAAATGAGAAAGAAATCTACGTCAGGTAGGCTACACGGCAAACAAGGTGAGGAGTTGGCCATAATCCCAAACTAACCTAACTGCAAATGCATTAAAAATCCAACTTTGAATACTCGGCAAACACAAGGTGGTAGTAGCTAAGTTCGAGCCCTTGCAGGCAGCTCTAAATGAGAAAGAAATCTACGTCAGGTACACGGCAAACATCAAGGTGAAGATGTTAGCCAGCTAACCTAACCCAACTGCAAATGCATTAAAAATCCAACTTTGAATACTCGGCAAACACAAGGTTGTAGTAGCTAAGCTCGAGCCCTTGCAGGCAGCTCTGAATGAGAAAGATATCTACTTCAGGTATACACGGCAAACATCAAGGTGAAGAAGTTAGACAGCTAACCTAACCCAACTGTAAATTCATTATAAATCTAGCTTTCGATACACGGCAAACATAATGTTGTAGTAGGCTGAGCTCAAGCCCTTGCAGGCAGCTCTGAATGAGAAAGAAATCTGTTTCAGGTACACGGCAAACATCAAGGTGAGGAAGTTGCGGAAAAGTTATGGAAAAGATACGTTTTCCAAACGTATCCATACCCAAATAATAATCCATCGCAAACAGTTATATACAATATAAATATTGATTTGTGTCAAGACATGTGTGAAGAGCTACTCAAAAAACATAAAAATTCGAAAAAAATTCGATCAGCGAGGATGCTTCCGGCGGCCGCTGCGCGGGCGTTGCGTGCGCCTGGCACTAACATTTACGGGCGTAGGCCTACTTTACAAGCAGCACCCCTGGGCCTTTTGGATCCAGTCCGCGCCCGTCCCTAAATGTCGATTTTCTTCAGGGAAGCAGAGAAGTTGAGGAGCGTCTACAAAATTGAAGTTTGCAGAATACAACTCTCATTTAATTTATTGATTTGAAGAACTTACCAACTAATTATTATAGCTTTTTGCGTCTTCTGCTCACCTGATACAAACGTATTATCTAACTGCCCATGTTTGATCCTTTCTATGTGTTTTTATATCATTAAGGAAGGATAAGTCTAATAATCAGCAGAAAAGAAGCAGGATAAGAGGGATGAAATCATACAAATTACAACAATAATTCATTATCCACACACTAAACTTTTTAATGTACAAGTCTGTAATAATAAAATGACAACACAATAATTGATTCTTATTTGTGATAAAAATACATGATACAGAAAATTAAAACCAGAAGATACACACAAAAAATATATTCATGTACATATACATTATATACAGTAATGAATAGATGAAATATTCCAGATATCTAGTGCAAAGCTACACCAAAAAACCGTTTTTTTTATATTGAAATGAATTTTTACAAGAGAAGAAAAATTTGCATATGAAAAAAAACAGGGATGAAATAAAATATACACTATATATTATATACTATGGGCCCACACTATATACTATACTGTACTATATACTATACAATATATACATAGTTCAAGACATTAACTCTCCATTGATGACCTAGCTGCCGTTTACGCAAACATATTGAATGAATGACAAGCAATAACCAAACTTGAGCTCTTTGAGTGCATAAGCCCAAGATACTGCGCTGCTAACACTTACATAGTGAAGATTACAAGTAGAAAAAGTACATGGTAGGTGGCTTCTACACTTCTACTCCATCCCATAATTTCCATGTTGTAATTAGTAACCACCTTGCAATTTAACAGTGTCTGTATAGTGTGAGCAAGTAATTAGGTATAATTGTGTGGGTACAAAAGTTTATTTCCAAAAAGAAAAGCCGTACTTGGAAAGCCCGTAATATTTGTTGAACCAATTTTTGAATTTTACATCGAATTCAAATTACTAAATTTTTATTACTAACTTGAGTGGGTTCTATTCTACAGGGTGCATTCAATTACTATATGAAAAATAATATGGTCTTGATTGTATATGACTAAGAAAAACACCCAAACCATAACTAGTAGACTACAAATTCCCCCAAAAATTCCTGTAGAGCAGTTGTGGTTCCTAATCCCCCCCCCCCCCCCCCCCCACCACCACCACCATACAATTTGGTGTAGGTAGAATGTAGAATGATTTCGACTTCAAACTTCCTGGTTCCAGATTTTTCCTTTATGAATAAATGGTCAACCTATCCCAGGGTTATTTCTTTCAAATGTTCTTCAGAACTAGCAATCACTGCAAAGCTCACCTTGACAATTTGTTCGTTGATGTGTGCCTACAGTTTGAGGGGAAAGGGTTTGGCTGTGTTCCAAATGTCGTCAAGTGCACTGGTAAGGGCACTTGTGACATCACAACCAGAAGCGCCGCCATTTTAAGTGGTGTTCCAATAGTCGGTTTGGAAAAGTGTACACTTCCACGTGTGCTTGGAAAGGAGCTTTCGTAAGTGTGCATCGCATGCACACTTGTATGTTCCCTTGCGCACTTGACTCAACTTTCTTGATGATAAAGTGTGTTCAAATAGTTAATTTCAAGTGTTCAAATTAATGTACTTACACTCAAGTACACTATACGGCTAGGACCCTTACAAGCACACTAAGACATTTGAAACATAGCCTTTGATTCCACCCCCTGCTACTTTTTCTAAAAAATATTATATAAAATATGCTTTTAACAACAGGTTATGGCCATATAGGACTGAATGGTTTTTACTTTTTTTCAAGCAACAGATATTGTTTAGCACCTGTATATTGGAACCGAATCTAACTTCTAATAAAGGGAAAATTAATTATTTCAAATACCCAGTTCAGTAGAACACCATACTGAAAATTGTTAGCCAAATAGTTGGATAACAAGGGCAGCCAAATGATCGTATAAATTGTGAAGAAATTCACTGCCACTTTGAACATTTAAATTTTTGAAAAACATAGTTGTGTTTCAATTGTTAATCTTATCCTGAAACATCATGTACTTTGAAATTACAACCGCTATACAAACATAACAGTGATATTTGTGTCGTAAAGAAATGCAGTACTGATCTTGATTTAGCAATTATTTCTGGTCAGTTTCTACAATCTTTTCCAAAGTTCCCATTGACCCGACCAACAGCACAGTGTCACCTGGAAAAAAAGAGAAAGTTTCAGTATAACTCTTTTCAGTGAGAATTCAGGTCTGTATTTAGACCTCCGCAACTTGGGTAGCTGCTTCCGGGGCAATTATTTGGGGGCAGCATTTTGCCAAAGACTGTTAAAGACCACTTGATGCTCTATATTTTGCAGATATTTTTAGAAATGAGAAAATACAAATAAATATTTGTATGAAAATACTAAATAGAATGTGATAATACGTATTGATATTATATTATAATTACCGGTCTATAGGCCTAATAAATAGATTGTGATTTATGAACATGAAAATTTGTGAGGAAATTTCACATTTTTAGATCAAACATTCAGCTAAACTAGCGAGCCTCAACACAGGCCTACCTTAGAATTATTTTTAGTTATTTTTTAAATTCAGTGTGATTCCCAAAATGCATAGAATCTTATTGTTGGAGGTTGATCTTCAAACATGTTTGCTAGGCAAACTGGGGACCAGGGGGCGAATTCAGGTACCTTTTTTACTCTCTTAAATTTAAGCTAGCGTAAATTTAATACGACAGCTACAGTCATTCGCCTAAATTTACACATCGTAAATGGTCATATACGACATCAAAAACTTACTCGAATTAGCTCTGTCTTATATTTACGATAAGACAGCTATTTAGGAGAGTAAAGTCTACCTGAATTTGCCCCCTGGTCCCCTAAACCCTCTTGCATTCCCATTTAAATCAGCTATGTACTTGGGCTCTGAAGTGCACGATTGAGTCCAATTGCATGATTGAGTCCAATGGGGTGTTAATTGCCCTGTATTGTGTGATGAATGATCAAGGTTGTGGTTAATTATTAGAGTGTTAATGAAGGAGGGAGGGGGAATAACTATTCACCAAGGGGCAGCTAGCCAGCTAAACACGGCTTCGAGTGAGTTGTTTCAATATGATCGAGAGTGCATTTTTAAACGAGCACAGTAACCTATAATATTCTATTTGTTCAACGTACTGGAAAACTACAGTTCATTTCTTTTTTACTTTACAGGCTAATATTTTGCCTGCAGAACTCAAACATTCAAAACGAACTCAAACTTCTGCTTGGCCAATCATGTGTCAATTTCAGTACCAGTATGTGTATTTCATCAAAATGATGTATTGGTCTGAACCTAGCACATTCTTTCAGAAATTAAATAAACTGAATTTTTCAAAAGAACCAATTTGATCGTAAGCATTCACTGCGTGAAAGCTTACATGACTAGCAGATATCGACAGCTGCGGCCTCTAAACGTTCTAATTTAAATCAACTTGAGGGCTTGAAGTTACATCAAATCAGCCAAGAGGGAGATACTGATTGTACGACTCTGTGCCACGAATTTGATTTGAATCCATGTATCATAAAGTTGAAATAATTTTCATTCAGACTATTCATTCAAATTTAAAATTTCATTTCTTTCGAAATTTCATTCATTTTGCTTCTGAAGAAAGTTAGTCAAGTTAGTTTTCAATATAGGCTACTGGTACTTATTTCATTGAATTCATTTGAATTAAAACATCTTTTTATTTAAATTAATTTGTTTATATATATATATATTTTAGTTTAGTTCAATGTGCCAGATGGTACAATCTTCCTCACCTGTCTGAAAGATACATGTAGCCGACTGAGCGCCAACGATGCAAGGTAGACCATACTCCCGAGCAACCACAGCACCTGAAAATTATAACAAAGTTTTACCTCATAGTCTAACCCATGGTAGCGTAGGTATAGAATCATAGGCAGCAAGTATATAGTCTCATATACGTACAAGTTGGGCTACTGCATTTCCGTGTACAAGAAGCGAAAATGCATTTCAGTCCTGAACTGAACTAAGTAATGAGACTAATCATAGCAATAAGGCAGTCAGGAAACATGGTCCATTTCGCTGGCACCCCCAAATCGATAAAGAAGAAATTATATTTTCGCCAGTCGTTTGTGCTCGAAACCGCATCGTTTGTGCCGCTAATTAGAATTTAATTTGGGGATGCCAGCGAAACGACAGCACCCCCAAATCAAAAACGGCCGAATTGCACCCCCCGGATGAAAAAATGTATCATTTTTTTGTCAATCGTTTGTGCTTCGTTTGTGCTTGTTTGTGCTCGAAACCGCATCGTTTGTGCTCAACTCGTTCGCCCGCTAATTAGAATTTAATTTGGGGGTGCCAGCAAAACGACAGCACCCCCAAATCGAAAAATCGCCTTTTTTTCAAGCCAAACGTTTGTGCTCAGTTTGTGCTTGTTTGTACTCGAAACTGCATTGTTTGTGCTCAACTCGTTCGCCCGCTAATTGAAATTTAATTTGGGGGTGCCAGCGAAACGACAGCACCCCCAAATCGAAGAATCCATATTTTTTACCGCTAATCGTTTGTACTTCGTTTGTGCCCGAAACCGCATCGTTTGTGCTCAACTCGTTCGCCAGCTAATTAGAGATTAATTTGAGGGTGCCAGCGAAACAATAGCACCCCCAAAACGAAAACAGCTGAATTGCACCCCCAGAATGAAAGAAACGGAATTATTATTTCATCAATCGTTAGTGCTTCATTTGTGCTTGTTTGTGCTCAAAACCGCATCGTTTGTGCTCAACTCGTTTGCCGGCTGATCAGAATTAATTAGAATTAGCACCCCCAAATTGAATTCTGATTAGCAGGCAAACGAGTTGAGCACAAACGATGCGGTTTTGAGCACAAACGAAGCACAAACGATTGGCGCGAAAAAAAAGTCGATTTCTTGATCTGGGTGTGCTGTCGTTTTGCTGGCACCCACAAATTAAATTCTAAATAGCGGGCAAACGAATTGAGCACAAACGATGCGATTTCGAGCACAAACAAGCTCAAACGAAGCACGAACGACTGTCGAAAGAATAATTCGACTTTTTCGATTTGGGGGTGCCAAAAAATTTGCATTTGGGGGTTTGGAAATGAACCTCAGGAAACGAAAAAGTTCACTCTTATGACTGAACATGAATAGTAAATCCCAATGCACACTTCCATTGCTCTTGCCTACCCTGTTGACTGCTAGGCAGCAGCACAATCCAGCATTTCTTTACCGGTAGCTCTTTCTAGTAAATTGCACTGGTGCTACTATACAGGTGTTACAGGTGAGGGATTAGAAGAGTGTGGTGATGAAGTAGTGGGGTAAAAGTGGGGGGTTAGTTTTAATGTAGCATTGCGTTACACATCTTGGTAGCGGGTAGTCTTTAGTTGACTTCTTATCAAGGCTATTTTATATATATATTCTTGTATACTCTTCAATGTAAACGTACTTCTTAGTTATATGAGTTTGTTTTTTTCTTGTTTAACAATGTGATCCACGTATTCGAGATGTTTTATATTATTCTATATTATATTTTATGTTATCTGACTTTCCATTCAGAATGAGCCCATTTCTTAATACATTTTGTTTTTCACTTTGAAAGAAAAACGAATGAAAATAAAATATATTTGAAGCAAATGAATGTTTATATTCTATCTTCACCAAAATTTAAGGTGAAAATTATGAGTGTGACTACTCACCGTGTGATATAAGCCCACCAAGTTCGGTGACCACGCCCCCCAATAACGGAAAGTACGGACTCCATCCGATGTCAGTCGAGTGAGTGATTAAAATATCGCCTGGCTGGAGTATAGATATCTCGTCTAGATTTAGAATGACGCATGCTCGGCCCATGACAGTTCCTTGACATACTGCGGTGCCTTGGAGACGAAGTGTGCTGCTCAGGTTCACTGACGAATCAACCTGTAAACATCACATGAAATCAAGCTTGGTCAATGCCAGTGTTGGGTACTGAACTTATTTGTACTGAACTTATTTGTTTATTTATATTGGGTTCAACAATGCGCTATAATGATGACTACAATCTATTGGCGTTGGTGAATAATATTTGAGATGATGGGACGATTATTTTATCATGTGTTTCTAGATAGTTGAAAGGAGTCGGACGTGGTCTGTTCTTAAGGAACCATCCCAGTATCGACCTCAACGACAGAGGGAAACCACAAAAAAAAACTGTCAGGATGATCCACCATTGCGGAAATTGAACTCCAGTTTCCTGAATGACAGTTCAGTGAGCTAGCCACTTGACCACTCGTCTCAGTTTCAACTTATTGTTGAACTCTACGTGAATGTTTTTTGATAGGCCCTGTTAAGTTGATGGAATTCTCACCCCAAAATTTACTAAAAAGCACTATTCATATGGTATGACACAACACGTGATTAATTCTTTTCCATTTTATTTTCATTTGTATTAAGGAGTCTGCAGTTCTTACATTATTGGAAAAAATTACAAAAAACAAACTTCTGAATGAACTTTTTACGTTTTTCCCAAGACTTAGAACTTTTATCAAATTCTTGTGAACACGAACTTGAACTTTTTGACAGTTTCTTCAAAGGCAAACTTGCATAACACTGGTAGTATTATAGACTGTAGCAAGTCAAGTGTCATGGGCAATTACTTGAAAAATGATCTATAGTGATCGACCATATATATATTCTCAGACCATTAAAAACATTGCCCTCTTAGAAAACTAAGTGCATGAAACATTAATTTGAAATGAGAATAGAATTAGCATATATTAACCAATATGAGGTCACTCAACTTATGCTTTCACTCAAACTTACAATTAATGGAGCTGGCAATCCAACGATGATCTCCGAGAAAGATAGTTTATCCCATTGCGGCCACAACCGCATTCTACGTGTTGCCCTAAAGCAAAACAACCATAATTTAACAAACGATTTTACGAAACATTTAACCATCTACCATACACTTCAAGTGATGATGGTTATCATTTACTCAACAACCCCACCAACAGGTAGGTTATATGGGAGCATGAATGAGCAGGTGATAATGAAATCATGTGATGGTGATGAGAAAAGACATTTACAAAAACCTATACCTTATGCGGGACTTGAACCCACACCCAACGGCGACTTCAGTTTCTGAAGCGGTGCCTCAGCTGACCGAGCTACAGAGAGTGACTACACTTCAAGTTTGTGGACCAATTTAAATTAGAGTTTCTGTTTGATATACAAACGATATTGAACTTTTAATATAGAAAATTCATTGAAAAAAACAGAAAATTATATTTTCAAGCAAGATTGAAAACATTGAATCGCATTGGAAAATGCAATATTGGATTTTTTTTTTAAAAACATCGAAACTTGATACAGAATTATTGTTCCCTAATTAAGGCTATGAATGAAAGTATAATCATTTGGACGGGGCACCACAACGGCTATCTCACCACCACATTTCAATTATTTCAAATAAGAACAATGAACTTTGATACCAGGACTGCGCTGTCTGTGACCATATATTTTTGCCACAGCTAAAAGTTTTCAGTTTCCAAAAGTCTGGAACACATTATAAGTATAAAGCGTTTCTGTAATATATCTCCGGACATTTCCAACATTGGTATTAAGAGTAAACAAAACACACAAATGTTGATATCTACCACTTTGAACTAAGTCTCTTAATCTTGGGCAATGTTCACTCCTTCATACCAGCAGATGTAGAGACACATATGCCATGATATAGCATCATATAGCAGATGTTACACAATGGAAAAAAAATTAGTAAAGTAGTAAATTAAGTAGTAAAGTACTAAATTAGTAGTAGTTAAGCCTATCACTAGAAATTAAAGGTTGTTGCCAATTAGTACCCCAAGCATCCAGTCATCCAAGCATTAACTTCGAGGAATGTGAGAAACCATGAAAAACCATGTCAGGATGGGTAGAGAAAGAAAAAAAAAATTGTGGTCTTCAAACAAAGCCTACATTTTCTTTCTTCACATTAGAATATTATTGAAATTAGGGTAGTTGAAATATTGAAATATCACTTTGGAAATAGTATCGCATGATTAGGAAACAAAATGAAGCCGGAATTTCTCTTGTGTGAGAGAGGCCCGTGAAAATGAAAGGTTTCTCGAACAAGTACAAAATTTAGGTTCAATTCACAATTATTAATCAACAGTGATCATTGTATAGATCTGAAATTTAGTGAACATTGAATATTCTAGTTTGATATTGAATTGAAATCCCAAAATACTGAATCAAACTGATTGAAAATATCGAGATATAATTTTTATAATTTGAAGAAACAAATTGGGCAGTATCTAAAATTTAAAATCTAGCTTCCATTGGTATTAGACAAATAGATATTACTTTTGGTCTTGCATAATGCTACAAATATATTTCAGAAAACTATTTCGGAAGCAAATGGTTGCTTCTGCTTACTTTGCCAGCAGTACTGGGTCCCGGGTTTTCAGAATAAGTCCAAGCTCGTAATGAGTAAAGAAGAACACGAGATCAACATTAGGAATCCTTCCTTCGGCGTGCAATAACTCTCCGAGACGCCGAAAAGCCTTACGACAGCAATGTACGACAGCAATAAGACTCGCTTTTGTGTCTTCCCTACGCGCCACCGAGATCTGGCACCAGGACATCAGCCACTTTAGCGCCATCCTGGTCAGATAATAACACACAGTGAATGCAGTACGTTTGCGATCCGACACTAGACGCCAAGAAAATAAATGGCGCTAAGTAGACCTACATCATCTGTATGAGAGAATTAGGTCAAATATTGATGTGGAAATACGTGGAATACCTTTCCATTTGTGAAATAATTGACCAATTTTGTTTTCTTGCCCTCTTGACATCACAAATGATAACATTCAATCAATCGAGCTGTTCATTATGGGGGATTTTTGAAATATCCAATCAAGGTATCTCAAGTTGAATATATCTAGAATATAATTTGAATATAATTTTGACCAATTAACGAGCCACACCCATCACTTATCACATTAATTCTAACTGAACTTTAGAATGTGATCAATTATATTTGTTTCAGGAAGCAGGCTAGATTGAAAGAGAGCAGCCAAACATAATACATAATTGAATTAGAGTTCACTACAACTCAATTACATGTACGGTAGATCTTCAATCTTTCAGTTACAGTACCCATTTTTGAGTATGGTATTTGAGTCACTACTGGTATTTCATTTCAAGTTAGATACAACTGAAATATGACTGATTGTGATCTTATCCTATTGCTCAAAATAATAGTGATAAAAAATAAGTGTAGCCCATTCATAATTTGCACCAATTAGTTATTATACTCATTAAAATGTGGTTCCAAGGACTTGTACATCACCACTCTTTAAATGACTTCAATATTCCACGTTTTAGACAAAATACTTCCCACGCATGTTCTTCTTTTAATAGAATATGAATGTAACTTACTTTGTGCCAGATTTCTTGGGTGATTTCAGTTGAAGGGTTTTCTCGTTTTGGTTCGTCTGATCAACTGTACGTTCCTGTTGACTGGCGTTTGCTCCAGCCATTGCTTGAAGTGTCCTAATAACAGTCTCCGGTTTCATGCCCCACGTCTCTGTCATCAAGTCAAACTAAACAAGAACAAAACAAATCTCGGTTTTAGAGGAAAACTGTTCATTATATATAAATCTTTATTAGACTATGTCATGATTGCCTTTTGACACATAATAATAATCAAATACAAAACTAATGAAGTACCGGTAGAAAGAACACATAATAATAATAAATCACACATGAATGATTGATAAAAAAATGATTGTAGAAAATAATGAGAGAGTAATAAACAGTAGCTTGGTATGAAAAAGTATTGGTATGAACAGAGATATGAAAATAATTTAAAAATAATAAAAAAAAAATGAAGAATGATTATGCTATGAATGTGATGAGTACAAATGGTTTCTTAAAATGGCAATAGATCCTTTCAAGGCTAAAATGCCTATCAAATTGATGAAATCACTATTAAATTTCCTACAAAATTCTACAAAAAAAACTTGTGATAGTGCCCCTAGTGCCTATCAAAAGACCAATCACGGTGATATTTGAAATATTGTAGGTGGTTTTCAAGTATGAAGATGTTGCTTCATAGATTTTTTTTTTTTCAACATCCACATTCTGTATTATTAATTCATATTATATATATTATATATTATCATATTATACATTCATACATTACTGTATTATTATTATTATAACGTTTATTATCAATATCGAATTATTATTGGTTGCGATCAATTTCAATAGATTATTTTCAACTACGGTATTTGAACAATTATGAAGTATTCGTGATAAGGTGTTTATTTAATTGTGTTCGTCTGTCATGAACTGAAAAGAACTAGAGTACACTTTAAGGGGGTGGAGCAACTTGAGTTCAACTCCGTGCAGGATGCGCCGTTGTTCAGTTCAACTTGGTGTACGTGAACTAACAATTACAGACGAACAGCCACCACCCACCGCGTACCGCAAACTACTTGCCGCGAATTCAAAATATGTTTCAACTTTCAATTAATTTCTACGCTCATGATAAATTTCCTTATAAAGAAAAATGACAATATTACATTCCAGATATAAAGGCATAGGCCTAGATTTTCTAGAATTTAGAAATATGTTAAGTTGTAAAGTGAAATTGAATACCTATGTAAATAGCAACATGCTAATAAAGTTCACTACAGTACTACTACTACTACTACTAATATTGGTCGAGACAAAAATATTCATGACCAAAAACCCTTGGCCAAAAGCATTTATATAATATTTAAAAGATGATAGAAAAGTAGCAAGACGAGAGAATCGCCAGTAAGCTACTTGACACCCGGAATATTCGAACAATATTGTTTTGAGAGCACTGTTAATAAACTAAATAAAAGTACCCTCATAAAACTAATGAACTAAACTGATATAATAATTAACAAATATCTCATGGATGATTGATGAACTGATAAAACTAACATTTAGAGCTAAACAATATCCCGTTTTCATCAGTCCGTACGTAAAACGTGAATAGCATCCACAGATACCTCCATGTTGCGCGCGTAAAATCTGCTTACACTACTTTACACCATCTGTACGTACAGGGGTAACTTTTCTTACACTTTTTTACACCAACTTACTCTAGTTCACCGTGCGTCAACAAACGAACAGCCGAGTGCAAGCTGCACTATTCTGCCCCGAGTCAGACGAACGGCCACCGACCGATCGGTGTAAGTTGGTGCAGGTTCATGCAAATTAGTGCAGACAGACGAACACTACTTTTGAGACTAGGTGTTCATTTAATTTTTATCAAAATTCTTTGAAGCAAGGTAAAGATGTCTATTCACACCATCCAAATTTTTGTCTTCCCACACTTTAAAATAGATCTAAGGCTTTCTAAAAAATAATGTTCCAAAATAAATTGAGGAATACTGTTGTTGTAGCTGCATTTCTGATAAAAGGCTTTATTTGCTTGTAGCCTGAATAAAATGGAAAATATAATCCATTGACCATTATAATTTATTATCAACTTTTGTGGAATTGTCAATTGATATAATTATTACTTTTTGCTCATGCAAAGATCCAGCCGATAACTACGTATAGGTAACTTGGAGGTACAAATAAGCAGGTTATTACTTATTTCCACAAAAACTTATCCCTTATTTCCCTTATATCCCTTCAACTCAAACTCACATCCAACATGATTTCAATTGCTGAAGCAGTGCCTTATCTGAATGTGCCATAACATCCGTGAAGATTTAATAACTTTACGAATATACTGCGATTCCTGGACTACTATTTCTACTTCCTACTACTGCTTAGAAGTACTAGGACTACTTGCTACAGTACTCACCTCTCTAATGCCGCGATGTCCGTGTCTCACGAGGAAGTCTCGAAGAGTGACAGCCGATTCTGGTGAATGTTCCTCCAGCCATTGAAAGGCAGATTCATCAGACTGACTGGCAAACTCAGAGCCAAGCCCCGTGCTGGCAATACTTTCAGATAATGCCTGAAACGAATTGAGCTATTTGTTGACACACAAGATTATCTGTTCAATTAGTTTTTGAATGAGTATAGCGAAGATATTCAGTCCAATATCGTATTTTTGTGTTGTTCTTTCAGGCGCTCCACAGGTTGCGAGGCAAATTTGATTCACATGTATGAAACATTCTCTGAGCATTACTCATCTTCCACTCGGAACCGTATTTTGGAAACTGTTTTAGAACTGTTTTTGATGGTAACAATCGATCGGATGAATTTTGAGAAAATGATGATTGAAATTTTGAAAAAAAAATCTCAATAATAAGACTGCAGAAAAGTTTGATATAAGTTTGATAGTTTGAGGTGAAATTTTGAGTCAAGTAATCATATAATACAATAATGATGGAGATGTAAATCAAGTTTCAAGCAAATCTGGTGAGCAGTTTTAGAGTAGAAACTTTGTGTATAGATTTCCATTTTCATACTGAATATTTTGCTCAACAATAAATTGCTGTACAACATAAGGTAAATGATGCATTTTTCTAGTCTTAAAATTATAAATCAGCAACAGAATAAGATAGAATCCATTGTACTATTATACAAAATTGAAGTTGTAAAAAATTATTTCACCTTCAAATCAGTTGGTATTCCTGCTGAGATGACGTTTGAGCACGATGATAGCAACACTGAGATGTCACTTAAATGGTCAGCAGTGAATTCTGGAAAGTACGTGAAAATTGTCAGTATTGAAATTAATTTATTTTATGCGTGTACCTGTCTCATGAGTCAAGATTTTTGGCCGCTGAGAGAACGGCATGGAATGAGCATATGGATATTCGCTATAAGATTGTTTTTAAAGGTGTGACATTTCTCTCAGGGATGCGAATAAAAATTCAAAATTGATCAATCGTTAGACATACATTTTTCTTTATATTGAGTATCTATATCAATGTAATAATCGGAAACAAATATCATTCAATATTTTAATCGATATGCTACTTTCCACTTAATATCTTTATTCCCAAATATCGAAAACATTCTATTTAATATCAATAACGATATCTAGAAATGAAATCGGCGATATATTGATGTATATCGGAAGAGAAATTTTATTTTTTCCTGTTGAATTTTTCTACAATATAACAAATATTCCGTTGGTAGATCACCTTTTTCTTTCATGAACAGATGTATATCAGATATCACCCAAATATCTGCCCACACTTCCTACCTCTGCATAACTAGTACTTTATATATAGAACTTGTGCATCCTTCTCAAGAGACATGAAAAAAATAAAACAATTACCTTCTTCCCCCTCCATCAGTACAGACATGGCAACCAGCTGCGTGAAGGTACTGACGCGTGATGTGTGACCGTGCCGCTTAGATAATTCATAGATGTAGTGGAAACTCTTAGTTATCTCCGCATACAGATCGGCAGCGATTGTAAAGCTCTCACCATCGAGTTGAAACTCTTCGCACAGCTCTTTCGCTTCTCTTACCGCCTGACTGTTCCGATACGCATCCTAACCATAACAAAAATGCAAATTTTAATTTCAATATTCAAATCTCAGATTATCAATCAGAAATGGGTCGAGGTCCATTGCAACTAGGCCTATAACTCTGAGTCTGCCATTTCCAAGACCTCCCGCTTCTTCAATCAATTCACTCTCCAAACTACTAGGTACCCTCTTCTCCTCCTTCAACTAATTCTTTCCACATCTTTCCCTCAATACCAGTATACATCTTCTATTTCAATCTAATTACCGTATTGTCTTTTTAAAAGATCTTCCATTATATGGCAACTTATTTGCCATCTTACCCTTCAACATTCCACCATTGAATTTGTAGTGATTCCACTAACGTATTTTCAATCTTATTGTTGTAGAGATGTTTAAATTCGCAGGTAATATGGTCAATGTTTGTAGAATGTACAACAGAAAATAGAATTGTAGAATGTAATTAAGTGTAATATACAGTAGTAGATTTTGAATTGTTTGAGATAGAAACTAGCAGTGTTTACATTATGAGTCGTGTTCCAGAATTCAGCGCTTAGCTAGCGCTAGATTAGCATTGTCGAAATGGCGTTCCAAATTCTAGCGCGCTAAATTTTTAGCGGCCAATTCCGCTAGAACCTAGCAAATCGTTCCAGAATCTAGCCTGCTAAGTCCGCTGACATAGCTCATCTAGCGGTAAAAAAGGTTGCTAACTTGCTAGTTCAGCCATAATTTTGAGCGCCAATTCAAAGATCAAGACATCGCTTGGTATGGTCGACCTGCAGATTGAGTATGAGAATGAAATAATGTCAATAACTGTGGACGAAAGCAGTGCAGAACAATTAAATAATGATGAGTTTCAATATTTGAATGTAATGAGTAAATAATTGCAGCAAAAAAAATCGACTTTGCGGTTATTGGAGATTGCCAAAAAGTTTGTAAAGGCCTAGGCTTAGATTGGAGGCTATTCAATTCCATTGGCAATAAGAGTGAAAACTTCGTCATCCTCTTCTGCTCCACTGGAGGAGGAATTAGAAGAAATGCCTGCATTTAATGCAACTACTGCAGTTCCCAATACGATTTGATCTTCCGCCATAACTTATACAGCTTGTTGCAAAAAATGCTTGTTGTCGTTCCAAAATTGGAAGCTAGCTGAGCTAGCAGTGACGTATGCTGGGCCAACTTAGCGCTAGCAAAGCGCTTAATTCTGGCACGCCACTATGGTCATCACATTATGGTCTTCATATTCAAGATCTAATTCATGCTCAGTACCTACCCGATATTCATGTACTGTCTAACTATTGAATATAGAAACATCGAACAGTGGCTACAGTTAAATAAGTTGAAACTAAATGTAAATAAATCCAAGGCAATGTCTATAGGTGTAGGGAAATTTTGTAATGTAAAATGGACTGACTTGAATATCAGTATTAATATGCAAGACGGTGAGATTGAGGTTGTTGACTATTTTAAATATTTAGGGATAGTTATAGATAATAAGATCAATTTTAAACAGCATATAGATTATATTGTAAAAAAAATTGGGAAAAAAGTCGGGTATCTTAGGAGGATAGGGGAAAAGTTCTCCTACTGGACTAGAATTATGATTTACAATAGTTTAATTAAACCTCATTTTGAATATGGTGCAACAATTCTATACCAAGCATACAAGAATGAGATGGGACTTTTACAGAAACTCCAAAATAAAGTGATGAGATGTTTACTCAGATGTACTAAGGATACACCAATTGTACAAATGTTAAGAATGACGGAGTGGCTAAGTGTCAATGACAATGTTTTACTATCAGTTTTAGTATTTATATTCAAGATTAAGTTAGGCCTTATGCCTGAATATTTAGGTGATAAAATAGAATCTATTAAAAATATCCATAGTATTAATACGAGAAGGGCTGTGGACGGGTTGGGGTATAGAAGAATGTGTAGAGGGAAAAAATGGTTCAATTCTATATTCAATGCAGGAATGAAAGAGTTTGATAAGTTGCCCCACACTATTAGAAACCTAACAAGTGTCGGATGTTTCAAGGGTAGGTGCGTCCAATGGATCAAAACTACTCACGAATACTTATGATTTGTCTCTAATCTATAAGAATGATATAATTTTAATGTTGAAATACTTTTATATACCACAATATATTACCATGTACCTAGGTTAATTTTAAGTTACCACTGAATTGTTTGTAATGAAGTGTATGAAATTGGCTTCTGAGCTATCAAATAAATATATTATCATTATTATTATTATTACAACTTTCAACACAATACAAAATAGTGAAAATATGTGTATGGGCCCTATCTGTCAGTGATGGGCCCTATCTGTACACTTGTCAGTGTATTTTTTTGTTCTATGAGTACGATTGTTCTCAGGATGTTAAAAACATTACAGTACTTGGCCTATATACTATCATAGATCAGAGGAATTTCAAAAATAGGTATTTGCTGAAATATATAAATTCGATAAATAAAGATAAATTAAATTTGCTGAGATAGATTAGATAAATTTGCTTGAATTCATCTTATTATTTAAAATAACTGCACAAGAAAACAACAACAGAATGTAAAAACTTGTACACACTAACAATTAATTTTCAATCTCATCTTAGCTAGACAAAGCTACACTACTGTCGCTGCTGGGCAGTCAGTTAACTGTACCATTTTGCATGATGAGAATTTGGACAAGGATTTAAAGGGGTCTCAGCTAGCGAACTGTGTGACGATAATGTTGAAATAGTTACTGTGTGGAACAAGGAATAAATTATCGACATTAGCCTGCAACATGAATTAATCAGACATATTCTCTCTCTCACACCACAACTCTGTCTCACTTGCTCTCTATTTTCTCAGGTGCGGATAATTCCCCACAAGCGTTGGACCTCTGTCCTCTATAGAATTCATTACTTGATGATAGTAAACAGTCAGTATAGGATATAGGTAGGCTACGGTAGCATGATTTTTTCTTTCAAATTATGACATCATTTTATTTTCAAACAATTGAAATGATAATACTTCAGCCTGAACAAACTTTCATGAATGAAAAGATTGGCATTGTTGAAAATTGAAAAAAAGTCCCACTACACTTCTCAATAATTAAATCTTTAGTGAATTCTAACCAAACTGCAACCTTCAGAATTGAAACGACTTACAAAGAGTCTACCAAAATTTTGTTAAACAGATTTTATAGCATCCAATGTAATCCAAACTGAAGCATTTGAAAGAAAATGACTGAAAACACCCCTTCCTGAAGTGTTTTTTTTTTCATATAAAAAGTCTACAACTGATGACAGCATTTTGCTAATAATCAACAATAAATACCTTCAACATCATATACATGACTTTTATCTTCTTTGCCGAGCCCATGACACCATTACGTTCCTTGCCAAGACGATGTAGTTCGGGCGTTGTGACGCGGTGACCGAATATGGCCAAGTCCATCACTTTGTTACCGATTGTGATCTCGCTTTCAGTAGACCCCATCATTGTCTGGAAAACACATGAAAAACCTGTACTCCACTGGATGGAAGGTAACTAGTACCAACTACTTGGGAGGCTAAAATAATTATTTTAAATGGAATATGTTTCTTTAATATCGCACACCTATCTATTGGTGATATTGTGAGACGCAATGTAGGTCTACATATTCGTTTATTTTATTCGTAGTGATCCATTTATATGATAAAATATACAAATATATCAAGTCAATACTATGTCAGTGTTCATAAAATATAAATGAAATTAAAAAATTATATATATAGGTGAGCCCATATATATGTGCATACAAATACACACACTGGCACGTGCAGCTCGCTACATGTGATCCGGGAGGTGATCCAGGAGGACCTAGTTTGATCCCAACCACTGTCGGGGTTTTTCGTGGTTTCCCTCTGTAGTCTAGGCTAATGCTGGGATGGTTCCTACAATATAGGCCACGACCGCTTTCTTTCCACTATCCTCCACAATAACTAAGAAACCTTCATCCCATCATTCCATCATATCATTGATCATTAATCCAACACCAATAGATCTTACTAGTTATCATTATAGTGTGTAGTTAAACCCATTATGAAACGAATGCTCTACCCAAAATCATAGTTATCAATTAAATTCAATGCAGTAAGTAGATTTAATAGATATAATCACTATCATTGCAATAAGTGAATTTCAAATATTTTCATATTCATTCCCTTTACTGTAACTTCTTTCATAAGATGATATTTGTATAATTGTTAGATGAGCGTAGCGAAGTCTCCATCCCACTCTTATAGGGCTTTGTCTGTGTTTTTTTTTTTTTTTTTTGTTTGTGGGCACTGCACAGGTCGCAAGGTTTGACTGATCAACATGAAACTTTTTTTGTATGGGCTAACTTTTACAACTTAGAACTGTATAGTTTTTGGAATGAATCGGTTGGTTAGATTTTGAGAAATATCATGTCAAAGTTTTTAAAAACCCCATAAGATTAGGCTGGGTGAGAACATTTGAAAAAATGAAACCTCTCAGAAAAAAATAAAATTTCCTCTTAGTGTTCAAATATAAATGATACACATAACCATGATTTTGTAAGCAATTCGAACCAGCCGTTTCGAAGAAAAACATTCAAATAACTGTTTTTATACATCAAATATATGGAAATGAGCCAAGATTCACTGCTTCCTAGATTCGATATTTGCCCAAGCATTAAATATTCTTTATATTCGTCAAGGTGTATAGCATACCAGAGAAGATAAAGTAGCAATTGAATGAAGGACAAAGTGTGAAAAATACCAGAGTCGATAAAGTAGGAAATATAGGACTATTATACCTTATTCAGATATCTCGCTCATCTTACAACGCATATTTCGCGTTTGCCTAGTATAATATAATACAATAAAGCACAATAATATATTTAACTATTAGTGATAGGCTTGGCTCATGAGTTACTACTCATTAGTATGGCCACCTAAATCATATATCATGTGGGCATTTACAGATACCCTGATTGGTATTATCAATTTTCCAACTTGAAAAACAGTCCGCTTGATTGGATGTTCTGTTTGGTGTAGTTTTTCGGCTGGTCAATCACTAGTCGTCAGTTACAAAGCTCACGAATGAATGAATATTAGGGTTTCACGGCGCATAGGACATCTAGGTCATTTTGCAAAGCTCACATTGAGAAAGTTGAGCATGACGTGATGATGCGAGGTGACGACATTCCTTAAATAATAGCACTGGCTCCTCCCCTTGACCTCACTGGCAGTTCCCTCAACCACTGATTGGTCCAGAGCTTGCACGACCCACGACTCTGTAAGCGGGCATACAGCTCCCGGAAATACTTCTCTGCAACAAAATTATTAGGATTTTAAATTGAGTTTGGCAAAGAACTGTTCAATATAAAGTGAAACTTTTATCTATCATTTTTCAAGGGACCAGGAAAATAAACTCATCTATGCAGGAGAACGATCCATCCAGAAAAAATTGATATTGGTTATGGAAGTACCGTGGAATAAGATGAATGATAGAAGCGAGAGAACGATAGATCCGGGAATGATGCATAGAGGTTTCACCCATATCTATCAGAAGCTGCACATCGATGATATTTTTCCTCAGCAATGTGACAAATTGTTTTCCACCATGCTGAATTTACATCAAATGTAAAAATGATCTTATTTATAGAGACATTTTATTTAAGAGCTTCTTTCCAAAGAGATTATGTTTAAAAAGATTATGTTTGTTCAATAGGTATACTCTTTTTAGAAGCTAGCTGTAGAAGTTACTACTACCGTACAGTACTGTATGTTGTGAAACCATGTACTAGTGTATTATTTTATATTTATATTACTGAAATCAATCAACATAAAAAAAAAATCACGAATTTGATATGATAGGATTGCACAAGCGGTGCTCCATCCGAACGATCCTACCTTGTCATTCTTAGCCTTAATTAAGGAACAATGGCTTTAAGTGAGGTTTTTTGGTGATGATAAAGAAAGATGACCTACTTCGATTCACGATTACACTCTAGTGTATTCTTCTTTTACTATTTTGTTGTTAATTATCAGAAGTTTTCTACTTTGATAACGTAAATAATTATCTTTCAACTTCAAAAGCAGTATGAATGAAAGAACTGTACATACCCAGTGTTGCCGATGGTGACCACATCGTCATCGGTTATCATCGGTGAGTCATGCTCGTGCAAAAGGTCAAAGTCTGACCAAGAATCGAGTGATGTAATTGGACGAGCCTGTAGCAGGTGGATGCGTCCCTGAACAAAAATTAATGAAGTCAGTGTTTTGCTGTATATGTTCAACATATCAAGTTGAATTCTGATAAACTTCTGATAATTCAGGGAGTGCAGGGTTGGGGGTAACCCCCCCACTAGAATTAAACTTGAGTCACTGCCAAGTTAAAATCAGAGCGATCATGCAACAAAGACTCAAGACACGTGAATTTCAAAATGGATTACGGAATTTGTTTTAGATTGATAGCATCATTGAAGTAAACTGTCATTATATAACTATCAAAGCGATGTACAAATAAACTAAAAGTTTGTATGGAATTCCAAACAATGTACTGATTGATACTTGTACTACCTTGACAATTGCCCACTCGATATCTCTTGGTCCAGCGAACATTGCTTCTAATCGTACACCCAGCTGACCCAATGCTAGCGCCTCTGCTGGTGATATACACAACTTTGACACCTCCTCATTTCTCAGATTGATTGTAGTCACTCCACCATCCGCTGAGAAAAAAAAAGTATTTCATCTCAGAAACTAATTTCTTACAATTCAATATTTTGAAGCAAAACGGAAAATTCTCATGCTTGAAACTCAAATACCATATACGTGCCTATACGATAGATGCAAATGTTGTATGCTCATACAACACTATATAAGTATATCTTTAGCTTGTTATAACTTTCATTGTCTATGCATGTTTGCATACACCTTTAAGAGGCAACTGTTTTTGCAGTAGTTTTGTCTCAAATGAAAAGCTAAAGCTGTACAGATAATGAAAGTTATTCAAAAGAAGTTGAGAAAAATAAGAAGACATTTTTTGTCAGTTGTTAATTACAGTAGGTCTATATAACTATCAGAGTTTCTTATATATTTGGTCATTTTGTCTTAAGTAATTTGTCTGAAATTTTATTACCGGACAGAGTATAAGCCTACATACTCGTTAATTATACAAAATACTGGTAACCAAATTTGATTTTAGGCTCACTTGCTTTTAGTGAATACTTGTTACCGAACAACTGTTTCATATGGAGGTCCACTACGTACTAGGCTTACGAAATAACACGAGATATTAAAATAATACGTCAAACTAACAAATCTGAGAATCTTATATAAACCTTTCATGTCTATTTTGTGAGCTTTAGAACCGCAATCCATGTCTTTAACGGTCAATTTGTTCTTCCAGTCCCTTGATAAGATCACAGTGTCGGGCTCCACCAGTGCAGACACTACACTCTGAAAAATTACAGAAAATGAAATGTTCATGTTAATAATTAATATTTAATTTTATGTTAAATTCAATACATATACTTGCATTATAATTCTAAATAATAGAGCTGTTAGTAGGTATTGTACAGAAATTTTTGTACAGAAATTTTTCAGAAAATGAGTATTTACTATTTAGACTTCAGACATTGATGTACTATGCCTACTCATGAAATCTTTCTCTTCTACTATTGGTTTACTCCAAGCAGTGACATGTAAAATTTTAAAAATTATCATATTCAAAGTCACTTTTTCTACAAAGTTTCATCATTTTGGTGTTTGATTATCACTTGAAGATTTAAGGTGGGTCCCCTAATATAAAGATCCTAGACAGTGCCAGACTGGGCGACCGGGCAATCGGGTGATAGCCCGGTGGGCCGCTTTGACAAAATAAATATCAAAATAGGCTATTTACCTTCCAATATGTTTTGCTATGTTCACTTTCACTTCAGGTTTCACTTTCACCCAAAGTTTTGCCAAATTAATTATAACATCTAATGGGAACCACTCCAACATAAATATAACTATCTCTAGGCCTATATGTTTCCAAATAATTACGTAGTAATTTTAGACATGATTTTCTTGTTTCTAAAAATATTTTTGAAATCTATTTTGTTGGCTCAAGTAGTACCACCAGTAGAAATTAGGATGCTACAATTTAAGATGGTCACCCCATGCAGACTTGTCAACATTGATTAAAATAATGATTTTTATGATATTGTTGTAAGATGAAATTGAATTTCCACATATATTCATTTCATTGTAATTTGTAATGACTAATGAGCTTACTACACCAGTAGTTGGAATGTAATAACTGAGAAAAGTAATAATCAAGAACTTCAACTTGATTGTATCTAGGACTTGCAATAACATTAGTAACTTTCAACTATCGATAAATATTAGTGTCGAATTGTACTCGAATTAACAAAATTTGTATAAAAGCACAATTTAAACAAAAATTGGGGCAGGACCCACACCCCCCGTTATGGTATGTCAATGAATGCATGTGGTCAAAAGAAATAACCCTGTGTTTGGGCCTGAATTGTGACATGATATTCTTCAGGAAAACATTCTTTCAGCTTCTTCAGAAAAACAACTACTTATAGCACGAAGAAGACATATACTCAACGAAAACGACGACAGAAGAAAATAATAATAAAAATCATAATTCTAAGTGATTCCCAATTCTGATGAAGAAACAAACATTGAACATGATAAAAATGCATTCAGCAGTGGGTTGGTTGGGACGATAGTGAAACCTCTATCTATCTTAATTCAAGGGACCAGGAAAATAGGGAAAACCATCCATCCAAGAAAATGTAACATTGATTATATGGGAGTAGGGTGAAAAAAAATTAATGATACAAGCAGGAAAACAATGGATCCGGGAACGATGCATAGAGGTTTCACATGATACTTTATTATTACTAATCAACCCTTTAATAAACTATTATAAATGAACTTTACTATTATCAAATTATTTACTGAAATCAAAACAGAACATGTGAAATGGACAATTTATAATGGGTCAAGATTGGGAGAAATATATTCGGTACTTAGGTCTACTTTGATATCATCCTATTCAACCGGATGATACGTATTTGAATCACTTTTCATTCAGAAACATTTCTTGGACCCCTGATCCCACTAATCGAAAAAGGATTCTTCTTGAGGCAATGCTGTTTGCACTATTTGAGATTATTATTTATTTGTGTTGCTTTTGCCAATTCCAAATATTCCACCAAATTTACTACGTAGCCTTGGAGTGCACGAACTTTCTTCATGCCTAATATCGAATGACCAACTATGTATTACTTAGAAATTTATTACGAAGATATCATAAATTTATAATAATGGATTTCAGTTGGAAATTTTCATCAATTTTATAAATATTAAAATACAGGTATTAAATGAATAGGGTCTATTTTAGGTATGTAAAGATATAGACCTACTTCACAATTTGTATTTGGCCTTTTTAATACCATATCTGAAAATCTACCAACAACAGTTTCAGTATTTACCTCTCCCAAGCCATAGTTCGCGGTGATTAGTACTTGAGATGGATCGCCGGTGATAGGATGCCTCGTAAACATTACTCCAGCTGTCTCGGCAGGCACCATCACTTGTACCACTACGCCCATTCCGCAAGCCACCTGACACGTGCAAAAATAAAAGGAGAAAAAAAATTTGAATTTGTATGGTCATTCAAATAGGTAGCTTATATGAAAAAGTTGGATTCATGTTGAAGTTTTACCCATTCTCAATAAAACTGATTCAGAATCATAAACGAAAAATGATTACCAATTTCGAAACTGATAGAACCTATATGCCCTGATGGAAGGTCATGACACTAGTATATGATAAATTAACATATTCAACTCAATTTCCCAGTGCAAACTTGAATGTCTGCAATATTTCATGCCTCAAGAGTTGTGTGATCCGACTGATCACACTGTCACACTGTCAACCCTGTCTGTTTCACCTATCTTAATCATCTCTCCCACATTCAAATATTTGAATATTTTAAATTTTAAATGAAAACATGAATATAATTATTATAATTCAAATATAATCACTCAATTATTGATCTTCGGGTTGCTATTGCCAAGTGTAATGGACTAATTGCATACAGTGACAGAGTGAAGGCTGAAGGAAATTAGTTATACTGTAGTAGCCCACATCAATTTCCTTAACATTCATTCATTTTATTGCATATATTGTTTTTTGTTCATTCTGTTACTAAAATAGTAGCAATAAATAATCCAGTACGTATTAGTTCACAAGTTGAGAAGAGTTTAAAAACTCAGAGATTGTATTGTTTGATACTAGTTTGTTTCAATAAAGAGATAGCTGCCCCCTACAGCTCAGTCAAGCAAGGCACCACATAAGAAACTTTGGTCACTGCTGGACATGGGTTCAAGTCTGCAGCACTGAATCCTGCAGGCATTACGTGCGTTTGGAAATGCAGGGAATGGCATATGGCATGACCGCATGAGTTTTAGTGAATGTCCTTTCGATTATCATCACTTCACAGTTTCTTATCACCTGCTCATTTGTACCCCCATATAACTCACCTGTTAAAAGGGTTTTTAAGCAAACAGTAATCAACAAACAATAATAATAAGAAATAATAAGAATAATCACCAACAGACAAGAATGTGAGGAAAGAAGTCTACCTCTTGCCCATGCTGCCTGCGATACTGCACCGACTGAAACGTATACAGTGACGCCCAACACTTGGTGACTGCAGTGAGAACGTCATCCTGTTTCTGCCCGAGCATCGTCGCATTCTGGCCAGCGGCTGATAGGTCTTCCGAATCTTCGCCGACACCTGAGGAGCGGACGGCCAATGGGAGGGCGGCGTCTAATAGTCGGAGATGTTTCACTGTTGCAGCGGCGACACCGTTACACACCGGGGTTGACTCGATCAACGACACTGTGCTGAAATCAGACGGAACTTTGTTATAACTTATAATCATCAAATGTAATATGTTCAAGAACATTTGTGAAAATCGTTTGATTCATTTGAAATCATTTGGAAAAATTATTCATTTGGGGAGAGAACAGTTGAGCTATCTGTTAAGTGTTTTCTACTGTGGAAAAGAATGTAATTCAATTTTTTGATGTTGACATTGACGTTTATATATCATTGTACAATTTTAACAAGTGTTGAACAAGTGTTCAAGTTTGAACAAGACATTACATTTTTAATTTTTATGATTTATGTTGACGAATTAAAAATATTCACTATTCAGTAGGCCTCTCAACGTTATCTTGAAACCGAATTATTGCCCACAATGAAGTAGACCTCTGCCAATGCTGTCTGCAATACTGCACCAAATGAAAATTGTATAGACATGGCCAAATAGCAGTCAGTATTGATTATCAATTCATTACCTTTTACAATTAGAATAAATACATTTAATAGTTGAATAGTAGATAGCAGACAGTGGATAGTAGAGTTGGATAGAATAGTGGAATAGTAGATTAATATTTAATAGTTTAACTTTAATATTAGTACATATGTACTTGAAAATGAAGATTTAAGCAGAGCTGTTTGAGTGTACTCGAGGCCTATAGATAGTCCTATAGATATTGAAAGCCTTTCATAATATTTTGAATAGATAAACAAGCACTCGCTCAAAGGCTGACACAAAGGACACTACTTTTCCTTAAACTACGCTGAAGAGTTTGGAAATTCTCTTCTGAGTTCTCTTCTATTCAGATGTGCATAGCAATATCTAAACAATATGTTCCAGTAAATCTTGATGGTTTCTCACATTTCACACTGGTCCTTGAGATCCCCCTTCAGAATTCCGCAGCTTATTTTCTGGAGCTTCATTATTGCATCATTCAGTTCCTTGCACTGTTCTAACTGCATCTCTAGAGCAGTCACTGTGAGGCAAAATCCAGGTGGGACATTAAGCTAAAAAAGATGAGTGTTAATTACTATTCACCACAATAAACTTGGTGTAACTTTGGTGATTGTAAATGTGGGTCTGCTCCAAGTGGTACATTACTTTGAAATTAAAAATTGAAATTAATTTCAAGACACACATTTTTTAAATTGAATTTAACTCTCACTTTTTATTTCTTCATTTTTTTCATCATGTATGATCGGATGAGTAAGTTTTTTCAGAGATACGCCAACATATGGGATCCTGTAGAAGGTTATGCTTGTGTTTTCAAATCTCTAAATTCAGAAAATGTTCTCAATTGGGTAATTTGAAGAACAAGTTCAGAATGGTTGGGTATGTACACTTTTATTAGTTATACTTCTGTTGGTAAAGTACACTAAAGGTACGTTCATAGAGCCACGGCAAAACGAATTTGCCGTGCCGTCAAAATGAATGAGCCAATTACAGACTTGCCAGGCTTGTCGTTCACTGTGGCCTTGAAAGTTGAATGAAGTTGAACATTTTGCCGGAAGACAGACTTGCCGTGATGACGTAGACGACATCACGGCCACGTTTATACTCGAACTGTGTGTTCTGCGTACGAACTATCGACTGTCAATCTCGATCACCATCGACGTTGCCATGGTTATCGCATCGATTCGATATATAATTGCTGCCTTGAGTCGGCGATAGTTTGCCGTGGTAGTATGAACGGTACAAATCATTTGACGTCCAACGGCACCCGACAAGATTGCCGGCCGGCAAAAATGCCGTGGCTCTATGAACCTACCTTTATACACTACAGTATTAGCATCTTTGGTACAATTACAGTAGTAGTTCTAGCAGTACACTTTCATATGTATTAAGTTACATCCTCATTTTGTGGTAAATATGGTATCTGATACATTACATTTGATTTCACTGCATCAGAAAGATATTTAGATCTAGACAATATTAATATGCAGAATGTATTCAACTTACTTCATTATCATTGTATGAAGCCATAAGAGCGAGAGAGGAACCTTTTCCGCCCACAATCAAACTAGACTGGCATTCCTTATCTTCGAAGCTCACCACCAAGGGTCCGGGCTTAGCGTCTGTCTGTCTGAACACTTGATCGATGTGCGGAGAAGCAATGGGGCTCGGGCCAATGTACCTACAATAATAAATAGTGTACTTTGAAGAGTGAAGCTCGGCAAGCTGAACACAAACACACACACCAGTATTCAATTTATTTATGTTTGGGTTCATTGATTCAATTAAATTGGGTCTAATGACAAAGTGTAATGGTAATTTAGTCATATTGGCATCTGTGACTGACTAATAAGAAAATGAGAAGATAATATGAAAGGTTATTTTATATTTAATGTTTCTTCACAGTGGGAAAGAAATGGTCATGGCATATTCTCAAGGAACCATCCCAGTATTCAGTTTAATGAGAGAAAAAAAGCACAAAGAACAGTCAGGATGGTCGACAATGACACGAATCAAGTCACTGTCTTATAAATGACGGTTCAGCGCGCTAGTGGCTTATATCCACCTTCCTCATTATTTTGGGGTGTGAATGCAATGTGTGTGGTGCAGCTCAATTGGAATCGTAAAAAAATGTGGGATGGCAGTTTTTCAGTTTTTCTCACAGTGAACTGTCATTTTTCTAGAAATTGAGGACTGTGGTCTAGTGTTGATTCAAACACGCATACGTTTCCTACGGCGGTAGGAATCTTGAATAAAAAATAGACAATTAGCAATTAGCCATACGTGTTTGAATGTGTTTTTCATGAAGAGTAAGTAAAGTAGTATTGAAAAAAGTGATGATAAAACTAACCTATACCAGAATTCTGCAACTCCAGCTGCTTGATGCGAGTTGATAGCACATTGGAACGGTCTGACCTTGACTTCCTGATCCCAAGGCCGTCCGCCGTACATCGTTGCCTCGTATTGCGTTTGCATGTCAATCACAGCCGTGTAATACTTGTTTGCGGCCATGAACCGTACGACCATGTGCGATGGAATGCTGTCACGGTATTCACCCGTGTTCGGTAGAGATAAGTCGGTCCAGTCGACCGGTGCCTGTGCGCCATTAGGCATACGCACGTGGCCGAACGTAGCACTGTAATACGAAATAAGCACATTAAAACTATTAACCAATCAAAGCAATAAAGTGGTGAAATATATTTTCAATAGGGTTACAGTATGATGTGAGAAAGCTACTTGAATTTTTAATGATAATTAAATGAAAAATAATCAATTGTTTCTGACTGAATAATTCATTGATCGATGATTGATTATTTGATGAATCAAAGAATAATTGTTACAATAACAACAACCAAATTTGAAAGAAATATTATCTACAATATATGTCCAACAACAGTTACGTGAAAATCAAAATCAAAATATGGTAGGTACCACATGCATGTAGGCCTAATTGTGCTATATTGTTACCACCCACAAACCATTCGTCGTTGAAGCACAGCACAAACTTTTATACGGAGTTTCAAAACATTGATAAATATTTATGATTAATGACTGTTAAGCAATTGAATGTCTGATGAATCTTATTCAATTGGTTAATCAATAATCAGCAGTATCAGAAATCTCAATTTATGATTGTCTTGGGCTCTCTATATACCTAGACTATAGCATAATATTTATTTGTGACCATGCACTCCTTGAACATTGATTAACTACATGCAAATTATATTCAATGCTATTCTTTCTATTTTTCTGGATGTTTGTAGAACTTACTGGGTGAGCCCGTGTCGGCTTGAAGATGCAATCAAGCTGAAGAAAAGACCATCGGCTGCAACACCGACCACAGTCAGCCTCCTATGTTGCCAGACTGCTTGATCGTCACCCCACAGGCGCTGCCTAATACCTCGTACGTGCATCACTTTGGCAACACTGTCACCAGCCATCCACGTTCCGTACAAGGTGCCCCATTGTTCATAGCCGTTGCCGAGCTCTTTTCTAAATGCAATCACCCCAGTAACAATAATTAACGGTTATGTTTCAGTTTTTATGATGTGCATGGATAGAACTTTATTGTGACATGAATAAAAACTACAGCTGAGTATGGGATACTCTACCACCGTTGAAAGAAAAAATAGTTCCAAAACGATCTCATTAGGAAAAAAAAATTGAATGTAGGGCTTAACCTTTCTACCTATTTATGTTCAGCATATTTTGTAATTATTTATTATTTGTTGGGTTGACCATCATCTTGTAAACAATGAAGGCAATAATTTTTTTCAATACTTATTTTATGGTACGTTTAGGGTTTGATTTTTCTAATTTCAATACATTCGTTATTTTAGGACTTCAGTATTGAATTGGAATGTTCAATATTCAATAAATTCAAAATCGAAACGTTGCTTATCGTTAACCGTTCCTGTCTCCTCACTGTCTACCATGCTCATATTCACTCTACGACATCTAATAGCTCCTGTTCTGAGGCTCCTCTACCACATCTAACCGCATATTCATCCTCCAGAAACGTACTGTCAGAATTATTGCTGGTCTATTTTATAACAGTTCTCCACTTGATTAGTGACTAGTGATGACATCAGTTCTGTGGTTTGAAGACCGAGTACCCCCTCTCTCCCTCCCATCAAAAATAACTGTGCCAGCAGATAGAAAGACCAGTTCTGGATACAGAGGACACAAGTCTTTGAGATGCAAGACTGACAGTCTGCTGTTTATTAATTCAATATCGAATTCACTTTCGAAATCAAAATAATCTATATTGAATAAATTGATTTCGATATTGAGCGAAACCTTGATATCAAAAATCAATCAGAATATTAAATATTGATTGACAACCTGAAATATATAAAAAGAGAAACGTTCACGTAGAAAATTATGAAAGTTTGTCAAGAATGAATATGGATACATAAAAATGAAATATGAAATAATCGCTTATACTAATTTTCACGCGAAGAAGGTGAAGAAAATATTGGCTTGAAACAAAATAACGTTCATCTCACCCCAAGTTCTTCCATTCCCCATCTCTCCATGGCTCACGTGCTAAAGCACTACTATGAAGCTGGGCACTCCAATCAGATTGGATGTCAATAGGTGCACTGCAGGCCGACCAACTGTAACAAGCAAAAGTGTTAACTTGGATTAGAAAAAGTTCAAATTTGAAACATTTTGTTGGATATAACAAAGACTTCCATACTACTCTTACAGAGCTTTTCTGTGTGTAATTTCAGTTTGTTTGTTTGTATGCACTGCACAGATTGCACGGTTTGACTGATCAGCATGAAGCTTTTTCTGGACATGAGAACTTATCCAACTCAGAACAATTATAGTTTTTGGGCCAAATTAGTTAGACCACTTAGAGTAACGTCATCACAAATTTTCGATAAACCCCTGGGGGCGCATTCCTGTACGATTTAATCCGGTTTTGGTGATATTGGTACTAACTTGGTATTCCTAAAAAGATAGACCCAGAAATAGTACCAGAAAAGCAGGATTAACTTAAACCTGCCAAAGAGCGGGTTTAGCGTGTTTCAAGATCCACTTCAAGATTTTAAATATTAATTTAAATATTTAATATGGTGAATATCGTTACGGGAATGCAATTTCTAGAATAAGAACTGAAGCAAACGGAATGTGGATGTATTGAAATAATTTTACTATTAGTTTTATTATTAATAATTCATTTGCCAGAATTATTTTCGAAGCTTGTATACTTATGTTGTTCTGAGAGCAGAATTTCACATCGGCAGATCGGTTGCATCGTTAGCGCGGCTGCATTCAGAGAAAGACGGACGGCATTCGAACCCACTTAGGTCAACCTTTTGTTTTTCATTTAATTTCATTGAAAATTGTGCTTTAGGCTGAGATTTGATTTAGTTCAAGTTTCGTTGAAATTGGATGATATTTAGGTACATTTTAGCTGATTTGTTGCTTGAGCAGATGCTTGAGTTTGATTTTTTGTCAAAAAACTGTTTTACCGACGTACTAACCTACGCTTCCCATAACCCTACTATAAAACTCGTACAGGAATACGAAGTTAAACTCTCTAAAACCGGTATCAACACGGTATTAACTCAGACTAGGATTATCTAGATAAAACTAATTGTACAGAAATGCGCCCCCAGAAGATTGGGTTAGGCAGGAGAAGTTTGAAAACAAAATCTCTTCAAAATGAATCATATCTTTACTGAACGTGAATAGAAATATGACACACATTACGGTTTTAAATATTTTTATTGGAATCGGAATGGCCGTTTTGAAGACAATGATTTTTGAATGAATATTCTCATCAAATAGCTAAAGAAATACACAGTAGTGATTTTTACAAAGAACTCGCTAGATAGAAAGAACTTCGTTAGATAATAACAATATCATAGTTAGATAATGAGGTATTTGGGTATTCTTCATTGAATATCTTGCGCACCGTGATTCACGGCTTTGTACAGGCTCGGATTTATGCACAGGCTAGCAAGGCTGAAGCACAGGGCCCTGGGGGGCGCTTGAATTTGCATTGCTTGCAAGTCTTTAATCTTTCTGTTTTGAATAGAATAAAATCGTTACAAAAAAATGAAACACGAAGTTACAACAAAGGTAAAAATACAACCAGATGCCTTATATAAAAGTATCAAAAATGTATTCTTTTTGGTGTACGCATAGTGGTATGTTGACCTGCATCAGTGTGTGTGGGCCTTATGGCCAAGAGTGAGTCGCATGGATGTGGTGGGGCCAGGGAGCAGCGGGGCAAAGCCCCGGATCCTTGAATAGTTATGAGTATGACTGATGGTAGAAGGACGTCCATAAATGATGTCACACTTTCTTAGGATAATTTGAACCCCCCCCTTCCCCCTCCCACCCATGTCACAGTTGATCACAAAACCTATTACCCCCCCCCCCCCCCTCTAAATACATCACAAATTCTCACCACCCCCCCCCACTAACAAAAAATTGAAATTAACAGGCAGCAAAGGCAAAATAAAGTGATAAAATTAAAATATTCATTTCTTTATGTTTGCTCTTTGAGTAGTCAAACTTGATGATTATTTGATATGCATCTGCTGTTTCTAGGGTGAGTATAAATTAAGAATCTATAAGAATGGCACCAAATTCACAGAACAGAAAAATGGCACGTCACACAGTTGCCTCCCCCCTCCCCCCCTTGAAACACCTTGTCACAAATCTTGACAACCCCCCTCCCCCCTAAGCTGTAACGTAATTTATGGACGTCCCCTAGGGCCCAGACACAGAGTACTCCCGAGTTCATATTGAGAGGCCTCATTACATGCTGCCCAACCTCTTAATTGCAGACGTTTACAAAATTCAAAAATTTTCTGTAACAATACTTACATGAAACTGAATCGGACGTGTTCGTGATCATCTACGCTATCATTTGGGCTCCATGATTGTATTGAGCCGCAGCTTGAATAAATAGAACAGATATTGATTATTTCATATATATTTTTTGAACAATCACGAAACATTTCAATTTTCATGATGACGTGATAAATTATTGAACACAAATGTACCGAAGTATTCCATTGAAAGTTATTCTCCATTTTCTCATGGGTTCAATCATATGCATTTTGAGTCCACCAACAGTCCACGTATGCAAGTTGTTGTCATGGACGACGGTGTCCGGATGATCTGTAAAACACCAAATCATATAAGCCAAAGCCATTAACACACTAAACTGTTTAGACAAGGTTCTCTCTCTTATCCCTCTATTCGCAGATGGAATGTGCCATATGCATGCATTGCATATTGTTTTGCGTAATCTCCAAAAAAATTCAACGAATTGATGAATTTAGGAATCCAAGACAGAAACTAAATGTTTGAAAAAATCCACATATTGTACCTAGAGACAAACGAGTTGAGAGTAGCACAAAACCAGTAATGTAAAGCAAAACAGGGCAATTTGTAGAGAAAGATAATTACAGGCAATATCACTTTTATCATCCTTCTCAAAAATTCTTGAGAAAATAATCTCAATTAGAATAACTAGCTTCCTTGAAAAACATGAAATCTTCGCTATAAATCAAAATGGTTTCAGGAAAAGCAAATCCACAAGCACCTCAATTAAAAGATTTTTAGACAAAATAATAGAAGCAATAGAGCAAAAAGAAAATGTGTTAGGAATATTTTGTGATCTATCAAAAGCATTCGACTGCGTGGATCACAATATTCTTCTATCAAAACTAAATTTCTATGGCATAAGGGGGACCGCACTAAATTTAATTAGATCATACTTAGAAAATAGAAAACAATGTGTCGAAATCACCATGTATGATACAAATGGAAAACAGAACAAAGTTATATCTGAATTTGAACAAATTTCATGTGGAGTACCCCAAGGGTCGGTCTTAGGACCTTTATTATTCATAATATTTATTAATGATCTTCCCTTTTCAGTCGAGGATACAGAATTATTTGCAGATGACACATCTATAATAGCTCATTCAAAAAATCAACAAACAGCCATAAGTGAAGCTGAAAATAAAATAAACATAGCAACACAATGGTTTTCAAACAATAAACTCAAACTAAATTCCTCAAAAACTAACTTCATCCAATTTCACACTGTGCAAAAAGCTAGAACTCTCCAAAAAATAGATATAATTCAAAACCACCAAGACAATACGCAGCTGAAGAGATTAGAATATACAAAATTTTTAGGTCTAAATATAGATGAAAATTTGAACTGGCATAAACACATAGATGAAATATCCAAAAAGATTAGCTCGGCATGCTTCGCGCTCAGAAGAATGAGAGCTATCAGCAATGTAAAAATAGCAAAATTAGTATACAATGCTCAACTGGAAAGTCATATAAGATATGGTATTCAATTTTGGGGATTTTTTTTATTATTATTATTAACTCTTGCAGTTGCACATAAATGCGCGGTGGCAAGTTGCTGTGCAAGTGCAACGGATGCTCAAATCAAGCTCATAAAATATTTACAATCCAAAAACGAGCTATAAGAATTATGTACCAAGTCCACCCCGAAACACATTGTAAACCTCTATTCAAAAAAGCTGGGATCTTGACACTTGCATGTATATATATACTAGAATCAGTACTGTACATAAAAAGGAATAAAAGCTCCTTCAAAAAAAACCAAGATATTCACGAACATTCAACTAGAAACGCATTAGAATTCCATACAAAACAATATACTATCAAGTTATGTCAAGAAAATTCAAACTACATAAATATTAAACTCTTTAATAAAATTCCTAAATCCATTAAAAACATAATAGAAATAACATCATTTCAAAAACACTTAGAAGATTTCTTGACTAAAAAAGCATATTTTACAGTAGAAGAATATCTTGACGATTATTCAAAATGATTGAATGATAGGCTACAGGAAGTGAACTGAATTGTATCCTACAAAATTGTAAAAAATGGCTAATCCTACAAATCATTATTATAGCTATTATAAATATTAAATAGCGTGATGTTGGCATTAGTTTGTATTATTATCATTATTAACTATAATTATATACATTTTATTAGCATGTATTTATCAATATTAATATTTCACCAAAACAGTATTAAAATATTCCAATATGTTTATCTAGTATATGCACATCACAAGGTGCATAATATACATGTCAGTATAAAAGACAGAGCTACAGTGACATGGGAAGGAGGCGTGGTGGTTGGAGTTAAAGACACTCTAGTCTCTAATGAATACTGGAGGGGAGATAGGGAAGAAATATTAGCAATAGAAGTGAGTAAAACAAAACTAGAAAAACCATTACTTATTATTGGGGCATATAGAGCTCCGAATACAGATCTGAACATCTTGCACGTACTGACAGATGTAGCGACTGCCCCTGGATTGGAAAATAGAGAAATCATAATAGGAGGTGATCTTAACCTACCAAGAGTGAGTTGGGATGGTATTGTTAGAAATGGAGGTCAAGCACAGGCATTGGTCTCGACCCTAGTGAGTGAAGCTGGCTTAACTCAGTGTGTGAAAGGTTCTACAAGGGATGCCACCCTATTAGATGTGTATCTATAGTAAGGCCAGAAGAAATGGTGGAACAGGTAGAAATAGTGGAGGGGATTAGTGATCACAAAATGGTGCTACTTGAGATCAACAGAAAGATACAGAGAAAGAGCTGTAAGGGTAAAATTACATGGCAGTATTCTAAAGCCGACAAACTTGGGCTGGAAAATATGCTATTCAGTAGGTTTATGGCCTGGGAAGAGAAAGGAGGTGACTCAGTTGAACACATCTGGCAAGAATTCAGGAGAATAATAGAAGAAAGTAGAGCGTTTGTTCCAAGGAAAGAATTGAGCAATAACCCTGATCCCATTTATTATGATAAGTCCATCAAAAAACTAAAGAGAAAGTGCAGGCATCTGTATAAATCTAGAAAAGACAGTGCAATAGAGGAAGCAAGATTCAAAGAAGCGAATAGGGAGTTGAAGAAGAGAAAAAAGTGTGCTCATGATCAATACTTGGCTAACCTTTTAGAAACTGATGACCATTGCAGGACCAGTGAAGAGGTTATCAATAAATTCTACGGTTACATAAGAAGAAAGGGTGGTAACAAGAACGAAATTCCAGATCTAGTGGAAGAGGGGAGTGGCAAGATTTACAAGACAGATGAGGAGAAGGCTGAAATACTGAACAAGACGTATGGTAGTGTGTTCACCAGGGGAGAAGAGGTGGTACTAGACGAGGTTGAGGTGGTGCAGGGAGAGAATAGGGAAAAGCATAAAGCTTTCAGTTTCACAGATGAAGATATTCACAGAATAATTATGGAACTGAAACCACACAAAGCTGGAGGAGCTGATGGTATAACGATAGATTACATCAAGTTAGCTCGACGGGCAATCGTGCCGTATCTTCGTGTATTATTTGATGTCTCTCTCAATAATTGTGAACTACCACACGAATGGAAGGAAGGTACGGTGATAGGGATATTTAAAGGAGGGGAGAGAATGTCTCCGTGTAATTACAGGCCAATTAGTCTTACCTCCGTGATTTGTAAGATATTAGAAAAGTTATTGGCGAAATATATGAGAGATATATTAGAAACAAGTGAATGGTTTACCAGTACACAACATGGATTCCGAAGTAAGCATTCATGTGAGTCTCAGCTAGCAGCCCTCATTCAAGACCTCTCGGAAGTAAAGGCTAAAGGAGGAAGAATCGATGCTATATCCTTAGATGTTAGAAAAGCTTTTGATACTGTCAGCCACAAAATGATAGTAGAAACACTCAAGTCACTGCCACTCGACAAAAGGGTTGTTCGATGGATTGGAAACTTTCTCACAAACAGAAAGCAGAGAGTCAAAATAGGAAAGTTTTTGTCCTCACTTACAGACGTTACATCAGGTGTGCCACAAGGCAGTGTACTTGGACCGCTTCTTTTCATTATTCTGACAAATAATCTACCGATAGAAATTGGATCAGTAGTGAGACTGTTTGCAGATGATGCAATTATCTATAAGATCATCGAGACAGTGGAGGACTGCGTGGAACTTCAAGAAGATGTAATAATGTATGTCAAAAGATTAGCGCTAATAGGTCTGAAAATAAACAACAAAAAAAGTGTTGCAATAACGGTGGGGAAAGGAAAGGGTGAAGTGGATATCTTCGAGTATAAGATTCAAGGAGAGTTGATAGAAAGAAAGAATGAATTGAAGTATTTGGGAGTAATCATTGACTCAGGTCTGAAATGGGCTACGCACACAGACACTATCATCAGAAGAGCTAATAAAAGACTATACTTTTTGATGAGAACTACTAAGAATAGTAGTAAGGAAGCCAAGGGAAAAGCTTATACGGCACTAGTTAGGCCAATACTTGAATATGCCAGTGCAATCTGGGATGTTAACAGAAGAACGGACATAAAAATGGAGAATATTCAAAGTAAAGCTGCCAAATTCGTTGGTGGAGGAAAATGGGTGAAGGTAGTAAAGAAGAGAAGATTAATCAGCGAGCTAACAAAAGCAGAGCTTGGAGAAGAGCTGAAGAAGCGAAAGAAAATAACAGCTGGTAATAAAGCTCAGCTTGCTCAAAATATTGAGAGAATGGCTGCAGAAGAGGGAGAGGAGATAGGGTGGGTCACAGTGACAAGTTATGAGTATAGGAGTGCTACGGCAATGGTGAAGGAATTGAAATGGGATGCACTGAGTAAGAGGAGGAAAGTGGCAAGATTGGTTGCGATATTCAAAGCGTACAGATGGGATAAGGCATGGAAGGAAATCAGAGCCAGATTCGGAACACCGCATTTTCAGGGTAGGAATTACCACCGCCACAAGATCACGGCGGTAGGATTTGGAAGGCGGAAGCAGGTTGGAAACACATTGGTGGATAAGGGAATCGATGGGTGGAGAGGTTTGCCTCAGAGCGTGTTCGTCAACTCTCCATCAATTAATTTATTTAGGACAAGAATATTGGAAATTATTTAGACTTAACTTTGCTATTTATTATTATATATGCATATATTTTTTTTTTTTACTCTTTCTTATTTAAATATATGAATGTGCTATGTGCCACCGGATTATGAAATACAATGCATAAAATAAAGTTTCAATATATACCAACTTGTCATGATTATTATTATTATTATTATTTATCTTGTATTATATTATTAACTTATTTTTTAATAAGTTATATATGATAAAAAACCTTTCCATACACCCTTAATGGTATATATCCTAAAGGGTTTGTGTTCATACCTTGTCATTTGTGCTCACACTGTGTCATATGTAATGTACAATTAATGGAAATAAAACTTGACTACTACTACATCCTAGTGAATAGTACCGTTCAACAGAGTTACAAAAATAGCCTTTTGACTTACTGTAATTAGAAAATTATTTGCTATTAATGTTCAAATATTATTAGTTATATTAGTTCATTTGACCTCAAGACATGGTATTTTACTGTGATTTCAATGATTTTACTTTTTACAGTTGGAAGACAAAAGAAAAATGGAAAAGTATTTTTCATTGTGCAAAAAATGAAGAAAAAATGTATGTGCACTCTAGTCTTTACTGCACTGTAGTACACTAAACCTGAGCTGCTGAGAGCCTGTCAATTTATATAATGAATTGAATACATACAACAATCAAAATCAAACATTCACATTTACATACAGGCAGGGGGTGTATATGCAATGATAACTCAACAAAAACTATAGAATGCTATGGTGATAAGAAAAAAAATGAAAAGTGACAAGTGACAACTGTCTGTTTTCTCTTCATGCTAACACCACGTTTCACACGAGATGTATTTTGAAAGAGCTTACTTGGCAGTTGGTACACCTTTCCGTTATCAAGTTGAACCATCAGCCAAACCTCGACCGCGCGTAGTCGTTTATGAGTCATTTTGACTTGAATCTTATTGCCTTTTTGGTCAATGCCAAAGATTGACATGCCGTCCACACTCTGAGAAAAAGTCGAAGAACAAAGTGAATTAATAGATGAGTACAAAAGAGTGAAATTAAAGAGATATTGGAAACAGCATACCATTTTCAGCATATATAATAGTGAAATTGCTTACTACACTTAGAAAATAGTAGCCATGGATAGGACTGTAAAACACAATGATTGCGCTAAGGGTCCCACTCATGCTGGGATAAAACTTTTTAATAAATTACCTCATAATATCAGAAATCAATTAGGACCAAAATTTAAGCTGGCCCTCAAATCGTATCCAACACAAAAGTGTTTTTATCCTACGAAAGATTTTTTGACAGATAAAGAATAAAGAATGGAATTCCAACATAATTAACTTTTCAACTTTTTAAATGTAGCGAGGTGTGCGTATGTATGATTCCATGTGACTTTGCTGTTTTGAGTGTGAGTGTGTAATTGTTGTAGGTCTTGTATCAAGTGTAATATTTTACTATAATTGTATCTTTCTTTTTACATGTATCTCATATTTTAACGTAAACTGACAATGCTCAATGTAGTGAACATACAATCCAACGAGAGAATAAAAAATCATTATCACTATCATTAAACACTTGATAAAAGCATTTGTAATGGTGCCAAATTCTTCCAGACCCGAATTTAGGCAAACTGGTCAGCCAATACTGTCAATAACTACAACAGACAAAATATAATCTAAAAACATGCTTTATTTAATTCCCTGCGGTGCTATGTGTCCTTCACCTTGATTTACTAAAATATTGAGTACCCCGAGTTTTTCAGGACAACACTCTTGATGAGTCTCACCCAGTAGTGACAATATATATTATATAGCATAATTAGTACATCATCCAGAGTTGTCAGGTAACAAGTTGAAAAATGTTGGAGTTACTTTAATACTGTGTGTTATTGCCCGAAAGATGTTACATTCGTGACACTATAGTCCTACGCACATTTTAAAAATGAATATTTATTTTTATTTCGTATAAGGGCGCTGAATTATGTTTAGCTTAGGGGGGCGCTGGATACTTAAGTCTGGGCCTAACCTCTTCATCGACAAGTCTCCGTGGTGTCTCCTGAATTTCTTCTTCCCGTGATGGCAAGTTCCTTGCTGTATCGTTGGGTTTGACTTTTTTTATCTGAATGTATGCCCACCATTTCTTCAAGAAGTAGTTCCAGTCTATCAAAAATAATTTTTAGTTTCATCATCGAGTAGTATTTTGTCGTACAAATATTTATTTGTTGCATATCCACGTTTCACTTCTTAGGAAGTGGCAATTCTATCAAGTTTTTGGATCTTTATTTGTATTATATCCCTGAAGAAATATTTTAATCTTCTAGACATTTTAAAATAGTCTTTGTTTGTAACATATCCAAGGCAGCTAATTTTGTATGAATGTATGTTTATACTACCCAACATCCATTCTTATTTTTTATGTGAATAATAAAGCTAATATGGTGCGGATTTTGAACAGGGTTTTCCACTGAATATATATATTTTTTGTAAACAATATTGTTGATATCATTTGATATGTATAAAAAATCAATCATTCAGATAGATTTTTTCTCATCATATTATTGCCATTTATTCCATACAAAAAGCTATAAAATAAATACACATCAGCATCTCTTGTCTCATTTAGAATAAATTCATACTAGTATATCTAAACTGAAATATTTTTTTTTTACTCACTGCATGATAATATGAAATGAATATATATTATATGAACGTGAATATAATATGAGGTTATCTATTCTTATTGTAAGCTGTCACTGGGAAAAATATTATTACTTTCCATCTTTTAGTTTAAATCAGAGAAGTATTATTTTGGAAGTGATTTACCCCGAACTAGAGGTGGACATGCAACAGACAAACATTTATTCGACAAATTACCGGTATTTTCTTACTACTGATAATTTACAATTAGAACTTCTACACTTGATCAACCTCATACCATTATATATATTTTTCATACTATATTTCATTAATACATATATTTTATATTCAATTCTAAACTATTTGAATCAGGATTCTGCTCTACTATAATATTAATTAGTAGGTAATAGGTAGGGCCTACACCAATACAGCATTTACTTTTTTCACATTCATAAGGTGAATGTACATGATATTCACGGCAAGAACAATTAAAAATTAGTTAGAATAGTTTGTTGATATACTGAAGCATATAAGTTACCTATGACTGTAGAACAAAGAATTCTGTATCTTATACTGGAATAACTATCAATATATTTCACGTCTACTGGATAAGAATATATTTATTTTATTGTACTGTATATGCATGAGAGTACGGATAAAACAATAAAAGATGATACATTTCAATAATTACTGGCTTTCCGATATTTCAACACAATTTCTCGACTTTTAAATACGGTAGTCAATAGAGGTTATAATGAACCAGTCTGGTCCACGGTACTTACAAGTCATCGAATACTGGCCGTGAAACCTGCGATTAGTATCGCCGTCTTTAAAGAAAAGAATATAAGCCACCATCGGACAGGCAAACCATGCCATACCTTGCATCCAATCTACAATATCCATTTTTATTATTATTACAAACAAAATACTGGTCTACTGACAAACTACAATCACCAGCTTAAATCACCAGAACATCCAGGCAGACTTGGGCACTGGCTGAGTACTCTTATTATCAGAACCATTATCTCAGATAAGCATAGACATTAAATACTTAAATACTTGATTATAGGTTTATATCAGCCATCTGGATAGTAATTATGGTAAGCTAGTGTAGGATATTACATAAGAGTATAAAAACACACAGAGCTTGAAAATGTTAATTCATAAATAGTATTATCATAATAAGTATGAATTGGTGTGTTAGATAAGAGAAATTATTTGAATGAGATGTGCCATACTGAAGTCATTGGATGTTGACTTTGAACTTTTGACCTACTACTAGATAAGATGGTTCATTAATTTTATAATTAGACATGACAAAGGTAATAAGAGATGAAAGGAATGTTATTTTGGTATGTATGGGAAAAGAAATGACAGAGACGTATTTTGCTTATTCAGATTTTTTGCTTACAAGTTAGTTTTTCAAATCAACTTCCTGGGTTGTTGCTTGGTCTTACAAAATTCTTGACCCAATTCTTGTGTAGTTAATCATGAATTGATGATTAATATAAAATAACTGCAGATGCAGAGCAATCAGTGAATTAAAAGAGTGGAATTTAATTCTGAAGAGATTATTAGCAAGTTTTATTGATGATTTGAGAAATATAGTGATTATATTAAAACTCAAGATAATTACAAGAGGAATGACATCAAATGAAGGAACTTCATTCTGAATAAAAATTTTATTCTGAAATAATTCAGCTAGAATGAGTGATGAGGCAGCTTTTATACTTAGATGATAAGTGATATTCTAGTAGCAATTAGCTTTGTTTCAATTATGACTAGTTTCACAAATGATGAATACCGGTAGTAATTATTATTGGATGAGCGAAGCGAAGACTCAATTTTGCCATACCCGAAAAAAAAGTGCCTGTTTTTTTTTTTTTTATTCTTTTGTTCGCGCTCCACAGGTCAGACGAAAATTAAAAATCAGTTGAAAACTTGGCACACACAAGTATCATTATCCAATTCGATACTGCATAGTTTTGAGGCGCGATCGGTTGAACCACTTCTGAGAAAACTCATTCCAAAGTTTTCAAAAATCCCATAAGAATAACCCAGAGGAAAAAAACGTGAAAAATATTCCATCTGGAAGTATTTAAATTCTTAGGGAATTTCAATCTGATAATGATACACATTATTCCGAACTTTCACTTAAATCGGATTAGCCGTTACGATGTAAAAAAATATATAATGTAATTTGTGTTAATTATTCAAAGCTATTTGATACCTATTAGATCAAAGCAACAAGTGTCACCACTTGATTGTAAACGATTAAAACAAAGCCTTCTTTACCATCATATAAATTAATAATGGAAAATAAGATGGCAGTGATGTAATGGTTTGGATCTCAAGGTGTATATATATATATATATATATAATAACCAATCCAAAGATAAGTTGATATGTTCCAGCTCATCCATCAACGCGGAAACACATAACGCGTTTGCCTGGTTATTGTAATTAGTCTAATTACTAATGTATAAAATGTAAGTAGACCTGCAGACTAGTAAACTTTTTGTGACTTTGTAGGTCTACAAAATTGTACTTATATCTAGATATTGAAATAGGAATGAAAATATTGAACAAAAAAAATTATGTAACTACAGTAATTGAATGAAAATAAGTAGGGCCTATATTACCATACTATAGTGCAGGGCTTCCCAACTGGCAGCCCTCGAGACCTTTTGAAATGGCCCGCGGTATGATCTCTGCAATTCTGCCTCACTCATAAATTCATATACAAACTCTGCAATCACTGCAATAAGGTTTAAATAATAATATTATTTTTAGTGAAATTAAGAATATACTGTATTCTTTCTGTCATCTTTGTTCACTCCTCCTTGCGCCATATCAATTATAAAGACCTGAATAAAGACATAAAGACAAGAAGTGCAATTTAAGTAAATTATTGAGATTTTTTTTTAAAGTGGTATGTGTGTATTAAAAATGTGTTGTTTGTACATGGGCACCACATATTGAAAACATTTGAAAAATAAATGAGAACTGTGAGGCCCACTTCACATTTCTCCATGAAAAAAAATTGCCTTAGGAGACATCTAGTTGGAAAGTCCTGCTATAGTGGATCAACTTAGCTAGCAATAATTAGCGCATCAACCTATCATTATTCTTGGTTACACATGCCATTTTTGTACTACATCTCAACTATGTGTTTTTTAAAGCTAAAATGAAGTTTAAATAAAGTTCAAGTTGAATGAAATTTTAAAATTCGTTCAGTTTTATTCATAGCTTAATACAATACGGTGATTAATTGCATTACCAATTATCAGCGATACCTTCAGGTACCGGTTATAAATTAGAAATCGGGTACCCACCAAAATTACCAGTGTTTATATTAAAATGAAAAATCAAGAAATAATTTTTTCGTATTTACATAATTCCTTCACTGATTTTCTGTTGTAGTTGCAAGGTAGGGACTTTTGATGATACCATCATACTATGATAGTTCATTGACCAAGTAGATTGATATTTATACATCAACGGTAAATACCCCAATGGATGTATTGAGCATGACAACTAAAAGGCGAGTGGCGCAAGAACTCTGTGCAAATTCATATACATGTAATCATGACAAGTTGAAGGATGTATAGAGAGGGAGGTGAAAAATGTAAGAAGATAATACAAAACGGCCCTCTTCAGAGAGATTCATAGGCCTACTCATCATTTTCCGTATTACAGATAGGCCTACGTACTAGTGATGACCAAATTCGAGAATCGATTCTCTAAGCTCCAGAATTTATTAAAAATCGATTTTGAAAAAAAAAATTGAAAAAAAAAATTGAAAAAAAAGTTTACCCTCAAAAAGGTTGTGTAATCTTTAGAGATGTCGGCAGGTAGCAATTTTTGGAGTCGGGTACCCGTCATCGTTACCCGGGTAATCAAATTTTTTTGAATCCCAACTATGCTCATCTACTTTTCATTTAAATGTATTTTATCATCTTATTTATTATCTTTAGGTTACCATTATTAATGTTGCAACTATAAACAGTCTGCTCATATCATACCACTGACCCTCTCAGCACAACATGATTTACCCAAACACATTGGTTGAGTCAACTTGAGTGAATGTGGCATGTCTCTCTTTTTTGTAAACAAATGGCCATGTGTTTAAGCGGTATGCAGGAGTGTTGGAACTGTAGTCGCTACGAGTGCCAGAGTGCACGTGCGAACAAGATGCGAATGGTGATATCTATGGTCTAGAGAGTAGTAGAGGAGGCCTAAATTCTTTCTTTTTTCCCGCCACACAAGCGCGCTTTGTCTAAAATTTATCTGTCAGTGAAAATGAAGAACAAAAGCTCGCGTTGTGAAAAGTAGTGGTTACTCGGGTAAGGAATATTGGAGTCGGGTAGTGGTGTAGGCCTACCCGTACCCGACCCGGGTACACGGGTACCCGCCGACACCCCTAGTAATTTTAGACTTTTGTTGAATGAATGAATATTAGGATTTTAAGGCGCATCGACAGCGAGGTCATTTAGCGCCTGAAGAAAATTGTTTTCAATCTTCCCAAGGCGTTCACGTGAAAAATAGCTGCTAGAGCTTTCTTTGAACTGTACTGTACCATTCGGGTATTTCTGTCAACGTTCGGCTGTCAGACATAACCGAAAGGATAGCTTGTGCCCAGATAGTAAAATCTCAACAATAAAGAATAATATGGACAACGAAATGAGCACGTATTGCGACGTGAAGAGATACAGCACTGACAAAAAAAAAAAATTGGGGGGGAAAAATCGATTTTTTGATTTGAGAATAGTTTTACATTAGAATCGATTCTCGACTAATCGATGTTATCACTACTATGTACCCAAGCAGCAGAATAATACCCGGGTAATGCATTACCCGTAGGGCTTACATGACTCGGGTATCTATTAACTATGCTGTAGATGCGAAAATTAAAAATTGCAAACACTTTGTATGAGCAACCACGATGATCAACCAAAAAAAGATTCAAACATATAGTATTCACATCAATTCATTTTAATAATATTTTGGAATGTTCACAATAAATTACGCATTACTAATACAAATATTGCACTATGCCATCGTTTTCATCAATTAGTTTTCTTATCGGCATCCTTTGCTGTTGGTTCTTCGCCCACAGCCATTGGCGCATCAGGATCCTGTCTGGTTTTATCGACAGGGTAAAGCCATCGTTGGTATAGATAAATGATGAAGACGATGTCGTCCCGGAAACATGCAACACGGTGGGCAGTCGGCATGGTGATGATGAACGCAAACAAATCGTCAATAAACGTGTTGAATGCCTGCAACAAGATAGCGTTTCATGATCCGATGGAGTTATTACGATGTTATCTGGACGGAGAGAAGAAAGAGAAGAGTCGAAGAAAAGAGATGACGATCAATGAGAAGTTGGAAGATTTTGTTACCCAAACACAAACAGTAGAACCGTTTACTGTTCTGTAATGAATACGGTAGGTTCACTATTTAATGTATAGTACAAGAGTTACATTCCACCGAATTATTTCTTTCGAGGATCCCACCTTGTTATCCTTGGCCTCAATTCAGGAACAATGACATTGTGTCAAGATTTTGATTTTTGTGAGAACTTCAAGGCCTAGGCAATGATCAGGATCTATCTCAATGATTGAAAATTACTAGACAGGTGTATCTTGATATAAGCTCCAATCATTTGTTCATTTATTCACTTATTTATTTTCCTCATTTGAAAAGACCCTAGACCTACAATTAAACATCACCAAAATTAAATTGAAGAATTGAACCAAATTATTACATAAAACAGAAGCAAATTAGTGATTGATGAGAGAATAACAGATATTGAAGCAGGAAAAAGTGTTATTGAGTGCTTCAGTACCAAGAAATCTTGTGTTTGCACTTAATGGGCTGGGCCCTATTGGTGCATGATTGATTGTAATTACTAATTACCTTGTACATGAATGCTCGCCAAGGTAAATGCGCTACAGACTTCAGCTTGTAGTTTACGAATAATTGCGGCAACATGAACAGAAAGCCGAAAGCGTAAACACCGTTAACTAGGCTATGAACGCTCCACGAATACCAGCTGAAATCAAAAACAGTTCAAATTCTAAAATTCAAATACTCAAATATTAATTACCGGGTATAATAATTATAATATGGGCCCAAGGGTAGTCAGGTGTTTCAAATCGATACAAACTATTTGAAGTAAGATCTAACGTACATTGTAATCAAATTGGAGATGGTGAACATTCCATTTCACGTACTGTACTGGAAAAATGCTTCAATTGTGTGATTTTTTTTCTTTGTGCAAGCTGCACAGGTCAAACAGAACACCCAATCAATACAGTGAAACCTATGCGCATCGTTCCCGAATCTCTCATTTTCCTGCTTGTATCATTCATTTTTTGCCACCCCTTCCTCATATAATGAATGCTAAATTTTCCTGGATGGACAGTTTTCCTGCATGGATGGTTTTATTTTCCTGGTCCCTTGAAAAAAGATGGATAGAGGTTTCAGCCGTTTCACTGCATCAAAAATAAAGCTAAAAAGATGCAGCATCTGCATATGCGTTGTAAGATGAGTGATATAGGCCAATTGGTGTAAAATGTAATGAAAAGCTGTAATGACACCTTGATTTTGATGTATCAAGTCATGGCGTTCCTCATGATCAACGCTCAACGACTCCACCAACAGCAAGGTTATACAGGGCACAGGGGTACGAATGAGCAGGTGATAATGAGATCATTATAATTGAAAGTGAATGATAAGATGATAAGTGAAAGGATGCTCACTAAAAAACACATGCCTTAAGCAGGACTCGAACCCACACCCAAATGCCAACTGTGACTTCAGTTTCTAAAGCCGTGCATTAGTTGACTGAGCCATGTAGGGTGGACACGGCCTTAACCTGTTCTACTTGTTGCTCATTTTTTCAAACATTTTACGATTCAATTGGCTTTACCTTTTGATCTTATCAACAGCTTTTTAATCGATCAGAAAAAACTTCAACAGGGCCTACCTATATTCGTTTTGTCAAAAAACGGCTTCTCCGATTTACCGGTATGTACAATTTTGGAACAATGTGCATAATACTAATGTGAATAATGTGATTGGAATAATCATTTCTATGTCAAATTTCCATGGGAATTTCAATTCATTTGAAGAAAATATTCCTACTAATTTTTCTGCTCTGGGTTATTCTCATAGGGATTTTCAAAATTTCAAAATAGTTTTTCTCAATAAGTAGTCTAACCGATTGTGCCCCAAAACTATACAGTATCGAGTAGATGGCGACATACAATCTGCATGCCAAGTTTCATCAAAATGTGTGCTTTCGTTTGACCTGTGGACCGCAAACTAAAAAAAATAAATATGGTTTTTCGAGTAGGCCTACGATAAAATTGAGTCTTCGCTTGAAGATCCAATGAATGCAAACTTTTCCCCAGAATATAACTGTCTACGTAGTTATAACAATTACAAGAAAAATGAAATTATCGACAATCGGATCAGAAAAAATTGGAAAACATTCTTTAAAAAATAATGTTTTCAACTGAATTTGAAAACATTTATGCTAGGCCTTTTTGATACATGCAATATTCATCTCATCAGCCTGAAAAATAAGAATCAATCTGTGAATTTATAAAGTTATATGGGTGATATTTTCTTCGGTTAAGTAGTGTTCGAATGAGGGAAGAAAAGTTCGAATTTCTCCAAAGAGAAATTATCACTCACACTATCCCAGCAAAAAAAAATTTTTGTCAACCATGAACTCATAAGAAATAGGCCTATAGGTAGGCCAATTCCTCAAGAATACAATGAACATTTTCTCAAAATACTATACCAGTGATAAGTTTTACTTCTTCTTAGTCTTCTACAGTATCTTGATGGTATTCACAAGTAGCCCTATATAACACATCACTAAATCACACCAATTGTTAACAATTATAATGGACCGGCACAGTAGCTGAGTGGTTAGCTCACTTGCTTCGTGATCCGGGAGGTGAAGGGACATATCGGACCCGGTTCGATCCCCGCCACCGTCCATCTTTACAGGGGTTTTTCGTGGTTTCCCTCTGTAGTCTAGGCTAATGCCGGGATGGTTCCCACAATATAGGCCACGACCGCTTCCTTCCCACTATCCTTCCCACTACCCATAAAAAAAACCTTCATCTCATCGTCCCATCATCTCATTAATCATTCATCCGACGTCAATAGATCTTAGTAATCATTACAGTGCGTCGTTAAAACTCAATAAAAAAAAAAAAAAAAATTATAATGGTGTACTCCTACTCATTTTATGTGTATTACCGGTATACACAATCCATAGTCTAGCTAGATCAGCGTGAGGTTCAGAACTAGTAAGCGAGTACTTCCACAGAGACTTCCAAAATTCAAAATGCGATTATAAAAAGCATGATTTCAACATTTTCTCTGCGGGACTATGTAGGGTCAGATACAGAAGTTTATAACAAAACCAGTTTAGTTCCATCATATTTTATACAAAAACCTTTCAGTTTATGAGAAACATATGCATACAATCTTACAGCAGACCCTTGATAATGCGATATGCAAAGGACCCAAAAAACATGATTCCGATTTATAAAAATTCGGATTACAGTAACCAAAAACTCCTTTTCCACGAAAATCATCACACTTTCCAGTTAGAATTGAAGTAATTTCGTATTGCACGTGAGAGAAAGCTATGCCACACATGTGAGAATCTGCTTCACTGATCATGTGTACTTGGCTAGCTGACAACGCAAAATTATCAAATAGCCAGCTTCCACTGACGCTCGGTCGTCGCGTGTATGACTTACGAACGAGTGTTCCGAGCGTACCATAAATCTCGTGCTCGCGAGTCGTGAAGGTCAGACTATCAGAGTAGAGAGCGCACTCGAATGACGCACTCAAAGCAGCTAACAACTCAGCTGGCTTTGGCTTATTGTTACGCCTCAAATAAAAAGGATAGAAATTGGGAAAATAACAATCAATACGAGGAATTCACTTGAACTCTTCTGAATTACCCAATCCGAAAACAGTGCTTGAGCAATTGAAGGGTCAAACTATCAGTTCAAATTATGGATTAGCTGGAATTTGAATTAACTATATTAATTAACATTGAAATGCTTATACCTTCAGCTGGGAATCGACTGCAAGTTCGAAAGATGTTGAATTTTTGATTAATCAAGTTTGGATTAACGAGGCTTTAGTGTACGACCTCCCCCTCCCCATCTCCTCACTGGTTGTACATACAATTCCTTTCATAACCCAAGTTACCATCCGCCAATAATAAAATTTCACCAGCACAGGTAGCCGAGTGGTTAACGCACTTGCTCCATGTGACCCGGGAGGTAGTGGGCATGTCGGGCCCGATTCGATCCCCGCTACCGTCCATCTTTACAGGGGTTTTTCGTGGTTTCCCTCTGTAGTCTAGGCTAATGCCGGGATGGTTCCCACAATATAGGCCACGACCGTTTCCTTCTCACTATCCTTCCCACTATCCTTCCCATTACCCATAGAAAACCTTCATCTGATCATCCCGTCATCTCGTTAATCATCGACGCCAATAGATCTTAGTCATCATTACAGTGCGTCGTTAAACCCAATATACAATAAAATTTCAAATTCAACAACTAGGTAGGCCCTATAAGGTACCTCTTATGGGGTTCATACAGCAGCGAATAGGCGGCGCCACCGATGCACAATGGATAGAGAAGATAAGACAGATATTTCATGCTCTCCGCGTCGTACTGTTCGGTCCGTTGTTCGCCTTCTGTCAAGCCTTTCGGCACGAAACGCAGCCGAGGGAAATAAACACCGTGTAGAGTCAACTCCACTCGCAGCACTTTCTGGACTTTCCATGTCTGAAACCACAAAAAAGTTACAACTAATAAATCGCACAGTGTGACAGTACTATAGACTGTACTGTGGACCTATTCTAATGACTTTTTTTTTGCAATGTTGAAACCTCAACTGAGCACGTGACCCTCTTTACAATCATCCATACAAAAGTACCCCAAGTCCATGTAACACAGCCGAGTATAAATGATTCCGGTATACCCTCTTTCGCCTCCTTCATCCGAAGAACTGACTTCAGTTTCCAACGCAGTGCGTTTGTTGACCAAGCCAAAGGGGCAGCAAATTCCATATTGGTATAACTAGTTTTAAAAATTTCTCTATATAATGTGGACTGCAGAATATCTTATTAATGACATTATTGCTTGTTAGTTTGCAAGTGAACCATTTATGCCATATTTAAATCATTTGTTGTTATTGATTCAGAAAATTCTCAAACATCTAGATCAAGTTGAACTTTTGACACCTCCCATCTGACTGTCAGTCAAGGCATAATGCACTAGAAAACTAGGACCACAGTCAAGTCGGGCGTGGATTTGAGTCCCGCATAAGGCACGGGGTTTTGTAAACATCATTCACAGTAAACATTAGCTCATTTATTCTCCTGAATAATCTAGCTGTTGGTGGGGGAAGACAGAGGTGACTGTTAAACAAACAATTCAATCAATTCAACTGCGGGGCCATTTTTTGATGAATGTAGGCCTCCCCAGCAAGAGTTGGGCCTTCGTTACTTTTTCCAAAGTAAGCAAAAGGTATTTGAAATTACATAAAATATGAAAACATTAACAATACTCTGATGCAACAATTCATGAAACATAGTATCTATCAAGCTGACCTCAATCAAAGTGCCAATACCAGCTGGTACCAACACAAGCATGGACGAGTTCTCATCCCACAGGTACAGAAACACAACGGCTTGACTGAAGCAACGCCACAACAGCGTTCGTGTTGACAAGCCGACCATGCTACGAGTTCGCCGCCAGAAATTAATGTCGTGCTTGAATGCCAGGAAGTCGAACAACATCTGCCAGACAAAACAATCGCACATAAAATTTGTCTGATTTCATGAAACACATTGAGACTCAATTGGTAGGCTGTTGGGTAAACAAACTATGAATTAGGGTTGCTGTTTCATCAACAATTGATAAACGATACTCAAAATAGATCAAAAAATACACACATTATTAGTATCGTTTGATATCGAATACCAAACAGAATTATCAACAGTTTTGCAGGTCCGAATTGTGCCTTGTTAGCGTTCTGTTATTAATTTGTGACGTGCAGTGAGGATTTGCATTCGTCTCGACACACACACACACAGACACACACACACACACTTCAAGCACCAACAAACGACTGACGACCTGACTATGGACTAGAATGTGCACAGAATGGTCACAGATAATTTGTTACAATGGGAGTTGATAGACGGCTGTTCATTTCAACAGCCGTTAAAGTTACAGTGAATACTGAAATGGTTCTCTGCTCGGACCACAATCAGTTACTTCCCACCTATGCACGACAAGTTAAGTGGCATATAGAAATAGTATAACCTTACCAAGCCGACTTTTACAAGTCGCAACTTTCAAGAGTTGAGATACTTTATAAGCCAACAAGTCGAATTTTACACATTTCTTACATTACATATCAATGTAGAATAGACAGTATGGTGTATTCATTCCCATGTTTTCGCCTTTTTTTGCTTTTTCACTTATATATTATTTCCGAATAAGTTCGATATGCTGAATCGATTGAAACATATGGCGTGAGCGACATCTTGATACTTTTGACGATATTACGTTTTTAATTGGACGTTTAAGCAATCGTTCAAGACAGGTTTTTTGTCTGTAGCGCAAGGATCATACCTGTTTCTAGCTAATCAATCTTTTGCTTGTTAATGTAAGCTGCATGATGAATATTTCCACAGAAATCAACTAGCAAAAGGGCACAATCAACATCTTGGTGACATAATGCAACAGAATTATACGTTTGTTTTGGTGTACGCGACACAATAATCTTGCTTAGGTTTTAGTGCTATCGACGTTTGTCCAAACTATACTGAATCACCCGGTTATTACTTATTCTGCTTACAAAAGATGAGGAAAGTGTGAAAATCACAAGTTATGACACAGTACTTTTATAATCTCCAATGTCTGCAAACTATTAGTTACCAGTAGGGCTACTGATTCTAGCACGTTTAGACCTAGGCTTTGGTTTATGACAACAGCGAAGAAAAAATACATAAACTATGAGTCACGTAAGGGATTTGGGGTCGTAACACCATATTTTGTTATAATAACTAGCACGTTGGGCCCCTCGTATACGACGTGCCATGATTATGGAGTAAATGGTTTGCCTCTCCCCTCTAGGCAGACAGACTCGAGGCGAAACCGGTTTCCCCACCTCCTTGCTTTTCCCTATCTGACACTACTGCCCGTTTACACAGCACCCGAAACCACCGCCCTACCAGGCATATCATAGAGCAAATGTATGCACGCATGCAGGCAGGAACATACACACGCAGGTAAGCACGCTACGAACACACAGATTCTCCTTCCCATGATTTTATTAGTAAAGATAATAATCGAAGATCATTCAATTTTTGCTCATATTTTATGTGATGTTGTATAATGAAGGACAAATTTCATTGAAATTGAATCAAAACTGAAGTCAAGAGATGTTTTTTCCACGTAGGCCTACCAAGAAACTTTTAGAATGGCGCTTAATGACCTTCTGCCTACTCGACATCGATATATGAAGGTGAAATTAATTGAAAACTGATATGAGATATTAAACGAATAAATAGATGAATATAGGCCTACATAACGTACATTATGTACTACCTGTGTTTCGTGCTGAGAATCTTAATAACTTGGAGGACACTACGACTAACAAGTGATGAAAAACTTACATGAATCGTTGCAACGAATATCGTTATGCTTAGTAAATAGAGATTAGTGTCAGCAAAGATGCCCTTCACGTCGTCAATGTCTTTGGGCGTAAAGCCGAACTTAGATAAGCTTAGTAAAGCCAGCTCCATGTGTTGTACCAGTCTACAAACAAACACAAGAAATACAGTTAATTGAAGAAACTGAAGAGGTTAAAAAAATCACATGAATAATAAATACTAATAAAATTGCATTTTCAAGTTGGCACATTCTAGAAAAAAAGCAGAGTATAATTCCTGGGCCTACTTAGATATAATTCATGTTTCAAAATTGAGATATGTAGGCCATTATGCTTTAAAATTAAACCAAATTAATACCAATCTTTTATATGAAACCAATTTTTGAAGTAGGCCCATTATAATATATTTATTTCAGTTTCTTCAAAATTCTAGCCTGCCAAATTAATGCAAAATTTTCAGTTTCAAATAATTAGGCCCCGATTATTCATTACAAATCCAATAGGTGGATCATTATCCCTACACATGACTATTTATGATTTGATTGGTTTATATTTCTAAGCACTACCGAATGTTGCGTCACCCATTCTTCTTACCTTAGCTTGCCAATACTGGTTTGGCTATAGCAGAGTGTTACGTTAATGGTAGCGTTTTCACTTTTCACTTCCACCAAGTCTCGTAGTCGGTTGTTCAAAAAGTCATACTGCATGATGGGCAGGAATTCCCAATTAGACGTCAAACTTGAGAAGACAAAAAAAGGTTGTTTAAAAAAATAACAACCAAATGAGTACCAAATAAGAATTAAATTCTAAATCTTTGTGGTATGATAAAGAAGATTCTAGTTCATTAAAAGTAACTGGAAGCAATCAAATCTGATCTAGTTCCAAGATATCATTATAAATTTGTGAGTAGGCCTATAACTTGGGCTATAATTGGGGATAGGCCCTACTCTATAACTCACTATAAGATTTTAGCCTGCTTACATTAGTAGCTTAGCGATTTCGGAAGGAAGATTCAACCTCGGTAGCTCTAGCTTGTCGGTCATGATGTTGAAAGGTATTCTCGACTTAATGTGCGTCGTAGACTTCAATACATTTTTCAACCTAGCCGTCTTTTTGGCCTCGTCTTCGTTGGTCGGCGCCGTGCCTAGCAGATTGAACGCAGCTGCAGTCGGAATTTGATACCGCGTCAGTTTTATCTTCGTGTACACGTTGGTGCGCTCTTTCTTCAACTCAGAGAACTTCTGGCTTTGTTGTCGTCGATCGGACAATAGGAACATGTGGAGGTAGAGGCTTCCATTTTGACGTGTAGACTGAGGTATCGACAACGTCAACGCTCTGAAACAACAAGTTGTTTTTTGAAGCATGCACGAATGTTCATCAGTCTTTTTTTTTCAAGTGTTCATGGTACTCAGTCCATCGTTTCAAAGGGGTCAGGAAAATAAAACCATCCAAGCAAGAAAATGATCCATGATCAATGATCAATGATCAATAATCCATGAACAATCCAACATTGGTTATTTGGAAATAATTATTTTTATTTTTATATTGGGTTTTAACAACGCACTATACTGATGGCTACGATCTATTGGCGTCGGTGGATGATGAATGAGATGATGGGATGATGAGTTGGAAGGTTATTCTATTAGGTATTTTGGATGGTGGGAAGGAGTCGGTCGTGGCCTGTTGTTAAGGAACCATCCCAGTATCAACCTGAACGACAGAGGGAAACCACGAAAAACCTCTGTCAGGATGGTCGACCATGGCGGAAATCGAACCCCGGCCTCCTGAATGACGGTTTAGTGTGTTACCACTCGGTCATACGTCTCGGTATATATTATATGGAAGTAGATTGGGAAAAAATTAAAAAATGATGGACGTTTAAAAACATCTGAGATTACTGTAAGCCTACAGCAAAATCTAGAATATAATGAAATCAATTCGAAATTTTCATTCATAGGCATAAAAACAAAACAAAAACAGTATTCAATTCAAATATGGATTACATTTCATAGCATCTAGAATTTTTACATCAAAAGTAATTTGAAATTATAATGACAGATTATAGAATATGCAAAAATCCACCCACGATGCTAAACGAGAGAGAGCACCTAACAGTCAACATAGTACATACGTATTACATTAATGAACTTAATCACTTGGTTGTGTTACTCGAATATATATAGCATCAACACATCAAATGATGCTGGGAATATTGCATATATGCGGAGGTTGTGAAGTATATTACGATCACAGAAGAGTGACTGGTTGGATACCTGTAAGTTGTGAAGTGAAGAATATCTCATCCAAAATCATAGCTCATCGAAGTCCTAAATGTCACTCCTCTTGGCTTAATATTTAATTGTGATTATTATTATTATTTATTATTTTTTGGTGACACCGACAGCATAATGATTTCATCTATATAATTGACGACCAGTGATTGACCCGCCCATAAACGTCACAAAACAGAACATCCAATCAAATGGGCTTTGTTATGTGGGAAATTTCACATTTACCTATCAGAGTATCTCTAAATTCCCACATGAAGTATAGATCCAGGTGGCCTGGCAATCAGGCGATTAGTGATTAATATCACTAGTGGTCAATTGACAAACAGCACAGAAATAATAATGGAATGATATAATTATTGAAATAAATAATAATATAATTAACAAGCCACTATAATTCAGTTTACAAGAATATCCAAGAGAAACAAGGTAAAATATAGTTTATGAGGGATATGATTTGGCACAAATGAGTGCAGGAGCGTGGTGAATGGTGAACGAGCAGCCATGCCACATGCGGGATTACAGCCAACAACTGGCTTGACTCGAGTTTTCAAGGCAATGTCTGACTTGACCAATTAGGAGGCTATGACAGTTCATATGGATCATATCAGTAGTTTGTAGGGCCTGTAGTGTGAAACCACAAGAACCACACAACCAATTTCAAAATTTCCTGCATGGATGTTATTTCCTGGTCCCTTGCAAAACTATATATTAAAGGTAGCACGTACAAACAGAATATCGAGATGATATAAAAATATGTGGCCTGTCACCACTATTCGTGGTGAACTATATAATAAAGAAAATGGTAGATATTTTTTTAAATTATAGGGCGTTCACAATTCGATAAACTATCTTAAATTCAAAATTCACTGGACTCCAGAATATTTATTTTGAATTCTAGAAGTTGGAATTATCGAAATATTCAGCATTGAGCTCGAAATTAAAAAATGGGTCAAAACTCTGTAGGGACATGAGTGACTATTATTTGAATTACAGTAAAATTTATATGATCAAAGTTTCATTATTAATGACAGTTAATAATCTTTGTCTTGGATATAGATCATGTCAGTACTTTTTTAAATGATCCTTAACAACCCAACAACAGTTGTCAATTGGGTTGTGTAGAAGGTACGAATGCACGAGTGATAATGAAACGACTAATGATAATAGGTCAACGAACGTTTGTGAAAACCCATTCCTATATGGGGACTTGAACTACATGGGACTATACGGGGATTTTAAGCCCATCTGGCTAGAGATTTTCATGGCAGCGCCTTGACTGTATGAGCCAAGCAGGTAGCAAAAGGTACCTTAAAACGTCTACTGGTATGTATCTATTATTTAAATAACATTCTCTTTTCATTTTGACACAACCAATGGATATAGCATAGCAATTGCAGAACTGAGTACCATATAACTGAGTACCAAAATTCATTGAATCAGGCTACATGGAGAAAATAAAAAATTGCAAAAATTACAGGCTGATCAAAATAATTGGATGAGCTTCAAGTAAAGTCCTCCATGCCACGCTTATGGAGCTTTGGCTGTGGGCCCTATATTTTGTGTTCGCACTGCACAGGTCATACGATTTGATTGATCAACATAAAACATTTTTTTACCCAAAAATACTGATAGGATGAAAATACTGAAGTATACTGATAGGCCTACTTTTGGGGCAATATACCTCAAGTAAAACCCTCTCAGAAGAAAACAGGTTCAAATTAAAAATGACGGTAGAAACGTAATATTTTTTTTTCAGAAAATATTGGAATATTTATTGCTGGTTAGAATAACAATAATCTATATTTCTGTGAAATTTGACATGAATTTGTCTAGCCGTTTTTCCTGGAAAAATGAAGAAGTAGCAATCCAAGATTTAAATTTTCAATGAATATGTCATCAGTGGAAGAGGAAATGAATAAAAATAGACATTTTGTTGTCAGAAGTGAATTGCACAAGAAGATCTACAGAGAATATAAATCTATGTTTTCTAAAAGGATGTTCTTGATCAAAGTGTCTGGTTACACTAAAGTGTCATCAGCCTTTAGAGCCTAAGAAGGCTGCTACCTGCTACACTTAATTTGGTACCGATACTTCCGGCTCAGGTATTCAAACCGCAAAATATGCTGCTTTTTTCTTGTGTTTAAAAACACACAGTGTGAAGTTTTTACAGAGTTTTATACTGTATTTGAATTTTAAAAAATCCAACTGAAATTGAAAACACGGCCAGCACATGATTGAAAACAACAGTAAGTAAATGTAAATATAGGCAATTGCTAATTGAATACATTCCAATACATAGACTACAGGTATATTCATAGTTGGTCATAAACTTTAATGAGCCCATTATTTTAAGTAATTTTCATTTACATTTTCATTTTATTCTCTTATAGGTATGGTTGTTAATTTTCATCAATTTGAGTGTAAAATTGAACGTGCAGGTTTAATGATCCTTACAGAACTTAATTAAAAGTTGCGCCTCATTTGACTCACATTGAAGCCAAACAGAAACTTACAATTATTGTTCTAACCATTCTCCTAATTGCTCTGTGCTTTACGATTGCGTTACTTCACGTATAAAGGCCAATGCAATAATAGTTGTTCTGCTTTACTGTATCTAAAAACTTGGGTTCAATATCTTCAACATAAAATGAAGACAATGCATTTGTTTAATTAGGTAGGCAACTTCACTTATAATAATTGATCTTCTCTAATCAATAAAGTGCAGTAGTGGTAGACCTAAAGAAAATATCATGATATAATCATAAAATTCATCAGAAATATTTTCAGTGAACGTATATAATACCATATTTTCTTCATTTTACAGCCACCTAGTACTTGATGACCTGAACATCACACATATTAAATTGGAAAAAAAAATCTTGATATGACTCGTTAGATGAGCGTAGCAAAGACTCCATCCCACTCTTTTACAGCTTTGTCTGTTTTTTTTTGTTTTTTTTTGTAAGCACTGCACAGGTCGCATGGTTCGACTGATCAACATGAAAATTTTTCTGTATGGGCTAACTTCTTTAACAACTTAGAACTGTGTAGTTTTTGGAATGAATCGGTTGGATAGATTTTGAGAAATATCATGTCAAAGTTTTTGAAAAACCCATAAGATTAGGCTGGGTAAGAAAATTTGAAAAAATGAAATCTCTCCGAAAAAAAATGAAAATTTCTCTGAATGTTGACAAATGAATGATACATATAGTCACCATTTTGTGAGCAATTCAAACCAGCCGTTTTGAAGACAAAAATTCAAATAAGTGTTTTCATTCAACAAATATATGGAAATGATTAGTAGCAGAATTGGGTTGCCAAGATTCACTGCTTTCTAGAATCGATATTTGCCCAAGAATATCAACCCATTGTTGAAAGAGACAGATAAAAATGTCCACAAGTTAGAATTGACCAATCAGAATATTTGGTAGTCCACCAATTTATTGTGTTGCTATGGTAACGATTGTTTGTCATCTGTTACGTGAAAGAAGCCTATAGGGTATTCTCAACTGACATCACCCATTGTTGAAAGAGAGCGACAACAATGTGCACCAGTTGGAATTGACCAATCAGAATATTTGGTAGTCCACCAGTTTGCTGTATTGCTATAGTAACGATTGTTTGTCGTTTGTTACATGCGAACACCCTATTCTTTACATACGTCAAGGTGTGTAGATTACCAGAGAAGATAAAGTAGCAAATGTAAGACAAAGTGTGTAGAATACACACATAAAGTAATAAATGTAGGACTCTTATTAGATAAGCATAGCGTTTTTCTGGGGGTTTTTTGTAAGCACTGCACAGGTCGCATGGTTCGACTGATCAACATGAAACTTTTTTTTTACAGGCAAACTCTTACAACTTAGAACTGTATAGTTTTTGGAGTGAATCGGTTGAATAGATTTTGAGAACTATCGTGTCAAAGTTTTTAAAAACCCCATAAGATTAGTCTGGGTAAGAAAATTTGAAAAAATGAAATCTCTCCAAAAAAATAAAATTTTCTCTGAATGTTGACACATGAATGATACACATAATCACCATTTTGTGAGCAATTTGAACCAGCTGTTTTGAAGAAAGATATTCAAATAAGTGTTTTCAACCATCAAATATATGGAAATGATTACCGGTAATAGCAGGAATGGGTTGCCAAGATTCACTGCTTTCTAGATTCGATATTTGCCCAAGAATGAAGTATTCTTTATATTTGTCCATGTGTGTAGATTTACTAGTTTACCAGAGAATATGAAGTAGCAAATGTACGACAAAGTGTGCAGAATACCAGAGTCGATAAAGTAGTAAATGTAGGACTCTTATTATGGCTACGTCCCAACTGGTACCATTCTCAACTCGCAACACCCATGGAAAAGCATGTATGGCCTAAAATGGTGCGAGTTGAGAATCGTACCAGTTGAAAATCGTACCAGTTGGGAATGGTACCAGTTGGGACGCCGTTGAGATAGCATGTGCCTGAAGTGGTGTGAGTTGGGAATCGTGTGAGTTGAGAATGGTACCAGTTGGGACGACGTTGAAAAAGCATGTGCCTAGAGTGGTGCGAGTTGAGAAAGGTGCGAGTTGAGATTGGTACCAGTTGGGACGCCATTGAAATAGCATGTGCCTAAAGTGTTGCGAGATGGGAATCGTGTGAGTTGAGAATGATACCAGTTGGGACGGAGAAAAAATAGCAAGTTCCTAAAGTGGTGCGAGTTGGGAAAGGTACGAGTTGAGAATGGTACCAGTTGGGACGACGTTGAAATGACATGAGCCTAAAGTGGTGCGAGTTGGGAATCGTGCGAGTTGAGAATGGTACCAGTTGGGACGCCGTTGAAATAGCATGTGCCTAAAGTGGTGCGAGTTGGGAAAGGTGCGAGTTGAGAATGGTACCAGTTGGGACGACGTTGAAATAGCATGTGCGTGAAGTGGTGCGAGTTGGGAAAGGTGCGAGTTGAGAATGGTACCAGTTGGGACGCCGTTGAAATAGCATGTGCCTAAAGTGGTGCGAGTTGGGAAAGGTGCGAGTTGAGAATGGTACCAGTTGGGACGACGTTGAAATAGCATGTGCCCAAAGTGGTGCGAGTTGGGAATCGTGCGAGTTGAGAATGGTACCAGTTGGGACGACGTTGAAATGGTATGTGCCTAAAAAGGTGCAAGATGAGAATCGTACCAGATGGGAATGGTACCAGTTGGGACTCTATTATCCATCGTGTATGCCTTCGAATGTTGGGGCGTGTTCTTGGTAACCAATGGGAGGCCGAGCGGGTCATTTCCAAGAAGAGTGTTATGCACGTACACTCGCAACCGAAAGATTGCATTTCGCACACGCAATTCAAAGTTTCTGGTATATGCATACTCGGCAATTCCTTTCGAAGAACACGAGCTGTATCGAAAAGCGTTTGAGAAAATAACACACACTTATATGTTTCGCATTTTGATTTACCTGACAACTAGAGTTGATTATAAGTAATTTGATCGATAAACTCAAGAATTCAACACAGTTCTATATACGAACACTGGGAACGCTCTCATGTTGACCCGCGGGCATTATGATTTCCACATTTTGAACGGTGACATTTTTCATCAAGTCTTGGCAGATATAAAAAATGGTGTCTCTTGATTGAAACTGTGATCATGGACAGAAGATAAATTATATATATATAAATATATATATATATTTATATATATATATATATATATATATATATATATATATATATATATATATATATATATATATATATATATATATATATATATATATATATATATATGTTTGACTTTAAGCTTTCACAACTCATTATGTGCTATAAATTGAATATTTTTGGATGAACTTGTGTAATAATGATGAAATAAAACAAACTCTTTTAATTTTATATTTAAAATAATTAGTTTTATTCTCGGAAGCTCAACGTTCATTTAGTAGTATTCTATTGTTGTTTTTATAATATTTTTAATTCTTGTCATTGCTCCTGAAGAGGTGACCGATAAAGGTCATGAAACGTTGAGCTTTCGAGAATAGAACTAATTATTTTAAATATGAAATGAAAAGAGTTTGTTCCATTTTATCATTATTACACAACTTCATCCAAAAATATTCAATTTATAGCATATATATATATATATATATATATATATATATATATATATATATATATATATATATATATATATATATATATATATATATATATATATATATACCATATTTATATCACACTATATATACTATACACTATACATATATATATATATATATATATATATATATATATATATATATATATATATATATATATATATATATATATATATATATATATATATATATATATATATATATTATTTATTTATACACAACATATAAATATATATAGAACTATAAAACTATATATAGAAATATATATATGTACACTATATATATTTGAAGCAACATGCACAATCCATGATTAGAACATTAGCAAAGCGAGTAGGATTATTTCGAAGAATAAATGGATCATTACCTATTGAAACCAAAATTTCATTATATCATTCAATTATAACTTCTCATATCGAATATTGCAGTAGTATTCTATTTCTGTGTGATGAAAATACCATCGATACAATGCAAAAACAACAAAATAAAGCTATGCGGGGTATATTGAGGGTCGATAGATACACGTCAATAGAGAAAATGTGTGAAGAATTATGTTGGCTAACGGTGAAACAGAGGATCATCCTTAATACTCTTACTTTCATTCATAACATTCATCATGGTTCAGTACCCAATTATTTGAGAACAAAGTTGAAATTGTGTTAAGAGAATCATACTCATGGCACAAGAAATTGTGATAAAATATACATTTAAATATAAATATATATAAATATATATATATATATATATATATATATATATATATATATATATATATATATATATATATATATATATATACATATAAATTAAATACACGAAGTATACCAACCAATGATATAGTCTATATATTTTGAGCTTTGCTGTAAATTTAATGACTTCAATGTTAATACAGTAATCTTCCAAAAAAATGGATCACACGAGCAAAGTCTCCACTTTCTGTTATTACTCTGATGCGGTTTTTATTTTAAAATATTTGCATTCATTTGTTCATTCAGTCATAGTTTTTGGGAACATCATTTTGATGTTTAGGAACTGAACAATTGAGGTGATAAATCAAGTCCTACATCATGCAAAATTTGTGAAAGTCGAAGCATTGTAAAATGAATATAGCTAATTAACATTTGAACAATTTGATTCGAACGATTCAAGGAGTGGTATAAAAATTAATGCATTCAACCAAGGAATTATTTCATACTATAAAACGAATTGGTCATAAGATGGTTTTTTAGAGCACATTTAAAATTTGTCATGTCTTTGTTTTTCTCAATTCGATTGGAAGTTTAGTATACATGGGGTAAGAAAAATATGCGGGTTAATGCATATGATCAATGCAATTGATGATATACTGAATCGCAAAAATGACACAGGACAATCCAAATAGGACTACAGTTCTAATTATGATGCATTTAGAATCGGACACACAAAGAATGAGAAATCAATGCTTGTAATCTGCCGTTGGTTTCATACTCATAGGCCCAAGACCAAGAGAAAAGACGGTCGTCTATACAAACTGAATGATTGTGAGAACGTTTGACAATTACAATATTTTCGCTGCAATTCCATTCTCATCCAATTCCATTTTTATTCTGCATTATAATCATTGATAGTTGATACATTATAGGACCAATGAGGAGAAATAAGAAAACTTAACAGAAGCCCAAACAAGAACACAGATTTTTGAATGCGGGCTGCCGAATAGAGAACATCCAATATATATATATATATATATATATATATATATATATATATATATATATATATATATATATATATATATATATATATATATGCCTACATATATGATATATATATGATTACACATTGTTTTGGGATTATAACGCGTATAATAAAAACAAGACAAATCCAAATATTGAATTGTTCTAATATAAAGATTGCCTAACATTTCTGGAGTTCTTCCACTCCCTTCATCATAGAAATATTCCTCTGATGAAGGGAGTGACAAAAACCTGGAAACCTTGGGCAATCTGTATATTAAAACAATTTCATATTTGGATTTGTCTTTGTTTTTATTATACGCGTTTTAATCACGAAATAATGTGTGATCATAATACTGAACGAGAAAATTTGAAGAATATATATATTTATATATATATATATATATATATATATATATATATATATATATATATATATATATATATATATATATGTATATATATATATATATATATATATATATTTATATATATATATATATGTTCATATATATATATATATATATATATATATATATATATATATATATATATATATATATATATATATATTCAATATATATATATATATATATATATATATATATATATATATATATATATATATATATTCAATATATATATATATATATATATATATATAATCAACTCGAGCATATTTTTGGTCGCTTGTCTTATTTTTGTCATGCTTATTGATTTTGCACCTTGTAGGCCTACTCATCGTTTCGTGATGATTTGAATCATTTGTGAATATTCCATGATAGGTATTTTTTTCTCATAGAAATAGTTGTATCTTGTAATTTGTGATCATATTTTGTTTCTTACAATTGTTGCAAAGAAAATTAATATTAATCCTCAAACACTCAATATTATTGATTTTCGATGAACCATCACTTAACCTATATTCCCATATTCCAGCTCACTTTCTCCTATAGGCTTCTGTCAAGTGACGTCACCCATTATTGAAAGAGACAGACAACAATGTCCACCAGTTGGAATTGACCAATCAGAATATTTGGTAGTCCATCAGTTCGAAGTATTGCCATGGTAACTACTAACTATTGTTTGTCATTTGTTACTTGACAGAAGCTTCTATACGAAATAGAGCTTATACATGCCATTGTTTTCCCAACACATTTTTCCGTGTGTTTTCAAATCAATGTCATTGAATGATTGAAGATGATAACAGACCCAAGTATTCCTCACTAATATATTCCAGTATTGAAACTCTTGTCAATTGTCCAAGATCTAATGTCGGATAGCGGTAGCCAAGTTGATTTCTAGAAATTTCGGGAATGTTCGTCATGTTAAAGATTCGACAATCAGAATTCTCTCTCAACTCAAATGATCAGAACTACAGATTATGCGTTACGGTACATCAGTTGATTTGTCATTTCGATCATTCTTCGATGTGTGATCTGACTATAGGTCTAGATACGATGGACAGTTATAACTTTTCCGACTACGACAATCTGTGCATTTTTTTTACATTTCTATTCCAAATACAACACTGAACAAATTCTGCAGACCGTAAATGTATCTCTTAGGACAAATATAACCAGCACATTTGATTGAGTACATTCGACATGGATGTGTGAAAAAAGTTGACGAATAACATTAAAACAAGATAATTAAGCGTGCTATTTGCCCTAATCCATTTGTAGACCTGCCCTACTGAATAACGCACTTGGAGCGTTTTCCTGGAATGTTTATGAAGGGAAAATGAATTGGGTGTGTATGACTTGGCTGAGAAAATATTTCGATTCCAATGATTTATCGTAATTGAATTTATAAATTATGATTGCGTTTGTATTAATAAAGGTCAAAAAAGATCCAATTTAACTGTAGGCTTATTCATCTACATTCGGATGCAACAACTATTGGAAGCGTATCTACTATGAATGAGTATGGTTTATATTGGTATACCTACTGAAACAATAAGACGTTCAACTATGGCTACACTACGAGTGACATGGAATTGTGGATTGAATAGTTCAATGATCATAAGAAATTAATTATCAGAATACGACGAAGACGAGAGGATAGGATTTTTCTCTTACACCGAAAAAACTTCTCTTCTTGGAAGTGAATTACGTGATTTTTCTGCTCTCCGATGAGTGGACCTATGGGGCTCTATTATATTTTATATTCGGATAGTGTTTCAAATTTCCCGAGAAAGAAGCCAACGATGCATTTTGATTGGACAGGATATATCTTGGGGCGTCAACTAACTTGTGATTATGTCGCAGTTTCATTGGGCGAATATAAGAGGAGGAGGAAACAAACACAAAGGTAGGTGTGGTCAAGTGGTGCGAGTTGGGAAAGGTGCGAGTTGAGAATGGTACCAGTTGGGACGACGTTGAAATAGCATGTGCCTAAAGTGGTGCGAGTTGGGAATCGTGCGAGTTGGGAAAGGTACCAGTTGGGACGACGTTGAAATAGCATACGCCTGAAGTGGTGCGAGATGGGAATCGTGCGAGTTGAGAATGGTACCAGTTGGGACGACGTTGAGATAGCATGTGCCTAAAGTGGTGCGAGTTGGGAAAGGTGCGAGTTGAGAATGGTACCAGTTGGGACGACGTTGAAATAGCATGTGCCTAAAGTGGTGCGAGTTGGGAAAGGTGCGAGTTGAGAATGGTACCAGTTGGGACGACGTTGAAATGACATGAGCCTAAAGTGGTGCGAGTTGGGAATCGTGCGAGTTGAGAATGGTACCAGTTGGGACGCCGTTGAAATAGCATGCGCCTAAAGTGGTGCGAGTTGGGAAAGGTGCGAGTTGAGAATGGTACCAGTTGGGACGACGTTGAAATAGCATGTGCGTGAAGTGGTGCGAGTTGGGAAAGGTGCGAGTTGAGAATGGTACCAGTTGGGACGCCGTTGAAATAGCATGTGCCTAAAGTGGTGCGAGTTGGGAAAGGTGCGAGTTGAGAATGGTACCAAATGGGACGACGTTGAAATAGCATGTGCCTAGAGTGGTGCGAGTTGGGAATCGTGTGAGTTGGGAATGGTACCAGTTGGGACGACGTTGAAATAGCATGTGCCTAAAGTGGTGCGAGATGGGAATCGTGCGAGTTGAGAATGGTACCAGTTGGGAATGGTGTGAGTTGAGAATGGTACCAGTTGAGAATGGTACCAGTTGGGACTAATGCGAGTTGGGAATCGTACCAGTTGAGAATGGTACCAGTTGGGAATCGTACCAGTTGGGACACTACCGTTTACCAGAGAATATGAAGTAGCAAATGTACGACAAAGTGTGCAGAATACCAGAGTCGATAAAGTAGTAAATGTAGGACTCTTATTATACCTTATTCCGATATCTCGCTCATCTTACAACGCATATTTCGCGTTTGACTAGCAGGTATAGCATACTGCCCACATTCTGCCTTCACTTACACATTCTTAGGCGCATGAGCCTACTTTATTTGAATTAACTCGTACACACCTGCAAGTTGCTACGTTAAAACTGGCAGGCTAAAATAGTTGGGCATTCATCGGACATACTGTAATTGTTTTACTGCATTTTCTCCATAACACACTTGAATTGAACTAAAAAAATGTTCATTAGAGCTCATCACTCATCATTATGTCTCAGACTCCACTAGGTTTATTCAGCACGTGTAAGAACTACGAGCGCAATAAGGGGAGATTGAATAGTGTCAAATGGAAAAACGTCAAACCATTATTGTAGCATGTTCTTTGCAAAACTTGGGTTTTAAAAGGGAGTAACATCAAAATATCAGATTTGACTTTATTCCAGTAAGAAATTATGGTTGTTGTTGACATGCAGTTGCATGTCTTATCGTAAACGTTGTCCTGAAATGATAATACCCAGAAGAGACCACAGCTACACAAGCACAATGATGATATTCATTTGTTATGTTGGTAGATAAACTTCTGCTTTCACAGATACAAGTATATCAAGGCGCATACCACCATAGAACTCAATAGTGAATAGGCTACTGAGTCTTACCTTTCCATATTCTCACTGTAGTCAAAATCTTTCTGGGTGTCGACATAAATGGCATCTGAATCTCTGCCAGGATTTGACGATACAGAAGTGAATAACAACAGCTGGAAAATATTAAGAGATAGGAATAATATTAGGATATAGACTCGGTGCCGGTACATTGATCTTGTTGCAAGATAGTAGGCCTAGGCGTACTAATGTTAAACATAGTATACAACAATACTCTCGGAGTTCAATTTTAAATTGTTGTAACAAAGAAAGTGATAAAACATCTAGTGTCAGGGTCAAGAACATAAGAGTAGACAAATAGTCAAGTAATGAGAGAAAGATCATATTGACAAGATTTAGTATGTCTTGAAGAACGAACATAAAATATGAAATACATGAAACTGAGCTCAATATAAAATAGAGGCAAAATGAAAATTCAAGTAACCTTTTTCTGAAGTTTCTTTTCACTGTGAGAAACTGTACTCTTACTCAGATAATCACTTTTCAATTGAAAAAACCTGAAATTATTGCAGTGTACTGTATGTAGTAGCTTATAATAATTTATTAATGAGCGTAACAAAGGCTTCCATTCCACATACCGAGAAATAAGTGGGTTTTGTTTTCATTTTTGGGGAGGAATTTTGTGCGCATCGGCATACCTACAGGTCAGGCGAATTGACAAATCAGCTTGAAACATTTCCTGGACATTGGTGTCATTTTCAATGGTTGGGATTGCTTTTGAGCAAAATTAGTTACTCAGTTAGTCATTTTTGAAAAATTTTTGAAACTTTGAAAAATTAGAAGAGTAGGTCTAGTAAGGTGGTGTTTCCAAAAACTGGTGTTTCCCATGCTAGTGCTGTACGAATGACAGCAATCTTCAACCATCTTGGAATGTAACGTGATCCGTGACGTCAGTGGCTATTTCTTTAATAGAAGCAATGATAACGCGACAGTCTCCATAAGACCATGCGTGAATTACGAATTTTCATCATGTTATGTTTTCCTGTGTCAGGAACGTGAAATGACCCATTTTTTACCACCATGAACTCCACTTCAATTTGGGTTGGTGTATGCAAGGGGACGTGGGGGGCTATGAGCAAGTGTTTCCTGTTATTTTCCAGGCCGTATTGACAAATAATTTATAAGTTATTTTTAAAGTTAATTTATAAGTTGATTTATAAGGCATACAGTTTTGATTTCACACCTTTTCTATGAAGTTTTTGTAGTTGCTAGATTACTTCAGGCTTCAAGTTCTTACCCGGCAGGGTTTTGAGTGGGATTTTGTTGTGTTGCTAATGTTTATAGAGGCATTTGCTTGTTTACAATAGCATCAAAATATATTACTCATTTGTGATATCAAATTTTCTTTAAAAGAAATAGTCTTTTAATCGATTTTCTCCCCTATGTACACCCCTTTCATCATTATATGCCTTGAAAAATATACGTAAGTTATAATATTATTGAAATACTTGGAATATTTGTACCGGTATTACTAGGTAAGATTCTGTAAGAATCTCTTCACAAAGAGGAGGACGTACTTGAACTTCACTTTTTAAAAAAGGCGATGGTCTCACCAATGCACAACAATGGGTAGTGCCTACCTGAAATTTGCATGTCTATTCAGTAGAAAACAGAAACATATCTTATTTCACTGCCTTATATCTTTTCAACGGCAGAATCGATCGCCATCAAATTTGAAATGTGATGTCAGGTGAAAAAATATATTTTGTAAAGACGTTGAGAAAGAGGGTCAGAATTTCAGTTTCCGAAATCCAATAGTACGAAATCCCTGCATTAATGCTGGGATTTGAAGATTTGCAAATGCAATACATATAGGCCACACTTGATTTGTAGAGCGACCGCTCTACTAGATAATACTTCCAGGTGCTGATAAATGATTAGACTTGAGTATGTAATTAATAATGGAAGGTATTTCAGTTTCATCAACTGGACTGAAGAAGAATTACACTCACTTTTGTCAAGGTGAAGAATACTGTGAGTGATAACGAATATTGATTCGATTTTAACATCTACATGAAACAATTAATGGAAGGATTTCAAATCACTACTTGTTTGAACTGAATATGGGCACTAGATAGGCTACTTCCAATTTAGTTGTTTCAAACCATTTTTATTTCACAATTTTTTACACAATTTTGAAAAAAAAAATTTGAGATTTTTTTGTGAAGAGTTTCAAAAGAAATCTCAACAGTAATATTTATTGAGAATAATTTTAATGTCATATACGATAATGTTGAATTTAATTTGATTTACCCATAACAAGATATTACAAAATGGATGAAAATAATTTTTTTTCAATGGAAGCCGTGAATTTCCACTGCAAAATGTTTGTGAGTTTCGTTTCAGGAAAGCCGTGATTTTCTATTGATAATTTATTGAATAAATGATTGTTTTTTCAACGTATCAAAAAGCACAACATTCATTCTTCAATGAATATCTCCTGAAAGTTTCAGCTCAAAAGAGTGGGTAGCTTAAGGCCTTCGAAATCCACAGGAGGTGTCTATTTACTTTCGATTCTCTCTACGTTAATCTTATGGGATTTCTTTTTAAATGTCACAAGTGGTTTCTGTGATATCACCGACGAGTTTCCTATCATTCACATGAACTCCATTACAAACAATTAACAATCGTACTTTTATGAACAAACCCTGAAAATTGCAGCCCAAGCGAAGCCGTAGTTTAGGTACGATGTCAAGCACTGGAGAGACCAGTTCCCGACGAAGAATCGGAAAGAGCATCGGAAGGCAAAACAGACAAAAATGGCCTATTTCACTACCTTATAGTTTAGCTATACATTATTGTATAGGAACCGTCTGATCATGTGTATTTGACTGCTCCGACAATCCGGATCATCAAATGGCTCGCTTCCGTTGGCGCTCAGCCGTCCCGAGCGGCCGTCCGCTAGGCCGAACGTATGTTTTCGTAGCTCATCGTAGTCAACAACTTGTCAGGGTCAGATGGCACGCATGCCCATCAAGCAGTGAACACAGCTGACGCGTCAAATAATAAAGGATGGAATTTGGGAACATCATGCTTTTTCATAATGAAACATTTTTTAAAAACCTGTTTTTTGTGAAGAATATTTCACGGTTTCAAGTTGCTTGCGGTGTTCTGAGCGAATTTAGACATATTTCGCGTATTTTTGCAATTTAATTATCATATTAATCAATTGAAAATTTATTGAAACGTGGTTAGTCAATATTGTTGTTCCATCATGATACACAACATTTCGCGATTTCACGGCATGCGAAAAACATACATCTCTATCTATAGCTTTTGCATAATTCATATAAATATCTTGCTCATCTTATAACACATGCTGTTTTCCTGCCTAAAATTGATATTGTCTCCGACTCATTCCACTCTGTCAGGTAGGTCCACAAAAAATCTCAGTATTGACCCAATTTATAAATATAACACCATGTCGAACCTGTAGTTTGGGATTTGTATTCAAAAACGACGGGATGCAACGGTCCCCTTCTGGACAAGGTGGTGGCACAAATAGCTGTGCTAGTGTCCATATGGAGTAGAGAGTGTATCCGATGACTATTCCCGATACGACGAGAGAGAAGGACGGGAATTGCATACTCAAGCCGTTGTGAAAGTCAGTCTGTAAAAGATATACCTGTGAATACATAATACATATATTCAAGATTTAATAATGGAGTTAATGGAGGTAGGCATCATATACGCCTACTGGTAGAAGTTGATAAAATAAAACCATAGCATAAAACCAATACAACTACACTGAATTTCTTCACTTTTTGTCACACAACTGACTATATAGTCATTGACTATCTGCAGGTAGGCCTATATTAGCAGGTAGGCCTGTAACATTAATTCAACAAAATCAGACCAAAATGATTAAAAGGCCAATATTTGTTTATATGATGTAAGCCTATAATGAATTGGATAATTTCACCATTGCAACAATAATAATTATATCATACATTTTACAAAATTAAATAGGTTTTCGTTATAGAAATGTTTTTCAACATATCACTTGGTAGGCATACTCTTATTACAAGTACATAGTGTGATTAGGCCTGCACCTAACATCCTCCAATAGTAAAGCTAACTGGTCAATAATGGTGTTAACTACTACTGCATTCACACTGACATAAGAGTACCGGTACATGTATTTCTAGTTTGTTACGAATATCAGTCGTTTTTTTTTCCTAGTGAGACCATTATACCCGAAAAACAACCTTCGTCAGCTGAAGTGCACTTAGTGAGGGTTTGAAAAGGCTGTGGAAACTCAAATTTTATGATGGTACCAACATATTTCTGTTCATACAAGTGGGCCTACTCCTATAGCATTAACCACAATTACCCACTTGGTGACGTCAAATATCAGAGCCACATTGAATTTTAAGATTCTTCAATGTGAATTTTAATGACATATTGTAATCAAGAAGACTGTTTTCAGACATTTTCTTGTTCGAATGTGTCTATAAATAGAATTGTGGTTAATGCTATTACAGTAACTAATTAGTTGCTAACGATTGTAGGTTCAACGATAGTAGCTTCGCTATGGTTATAACGTATCAACTTATTGGTGGTCACACTCGGCCACTTATGATGATAGATGGGGTTACGGTAATAAAAATAATAATAAAATATACTTTATTTATAAGTGGAAACAAATGACATGATTTAGGCCTACATGATAGAAGTAGACACCATAAAAGGCCAATATTCAGCGTGTGATCAGACCGAGGTGGACGCACAGTGGCTGTACTACCATAATAAAAACGGGGTGTCACTGGCAGTCAATGAAGGCTAGAGATGCTTGAGATGGCTGCTACACTAAGCCCTAGCCTGACTAGACGCACTCGGGTGAAATAGAAACATGGCACAACCATAATTTTGATGTAGCTCGCTAAGTTCCAACGACAAGTAGGTCTGGACGATTGATTTCATAACTATATCAATGGATTAACTCAAATAGTCATTCAAAATTTAAATAGTCTGAAAACCATAACACGGCCAAGAATGTAGTGTCTGCAAGCCCAAGCCAGGTAAATACACTTGGCAACCTACGAGGCTTAGGCATACGCGTCTAGGCCCTATAACTCCGGCTATTCAGGCAGAGGACTCATGGCACAGAATATCCTCCACCATAGATAAAGAAGTCTCTAGATAGGCAATGTCGTATGACAGAGCCTAGCTCACCAAGTAGCACTCGTGAGTCCTAGCAGGATTCACTTGCGTTAGTGCTCTCGCAGATGACATTTTCTTGATGATCACAGTGCTACTGACAGGATTACAAGTCATAACAATAAAAATTTCCACCCAAGATCTGTATGCCCAGACTGTTTAACCAGGGCTAATAAATAACAGGTAAGGGACTGTACTTCATTATAACCGTCAAGATAATTAACCTGCATTTTCAAATCGTAGAACAGACATTTAACTGAAAATGGATCACTATTACAAATAATATGAACTTACATTACCGTATGAGATATAATAATACTCTAATACATTTTTTCAACACTTGACATAGAGAACCAATAATTATTACTACCGGTACCGGCATTGGTATCGGCGTACCAGGAAGTCACATACTTCAACTGAAAATAAAATCAATCCAAAAAGTATCTACTTGGCAGATGTATCCTCAACCTCATGTTATCGACAGGCATTGATAAAGTAATGTTTCCTTGAAAAGGCCCAGTGTTTCCATCTTCTGCTAACCTATATAAAATGGACGAATTTACAATTGGTTGTAATTATGTTTACTTGATGCTCTTCAACAGTACCCTACGCCATCGAGTTTAAAGTGGTATAACACTATAAACTCAATGCCTAGGCATCGAGTGATCCTCGATCGAGGGGATCGAGTGATCGGGGGATGCGTGTTGCCCTAGGGCTGTTTGAAAAAGATTTGCCAGGACCGGAATATTGCCCCAGTTCGCCCCTGTGCATAGTCACACTCATGATAGTAATAATTATCAATTATAAGCAAGATAGTTAGGAGCACTCATGACTTAGCCTAGGAGCTTATCAGGCATAGAGCTGCATGAACAATTGGTAGAATCAGGTAAAAATGAAAGACCAACATAACCTTAAAAACTGCTATGGCTAGGTCCAAACTGTCACAACATTTTGGCTGATTACAGCCACAACGTAACGACAGTAACGTTCACCTATGATAAATATTGCAGATTTCAACAATGATCCTGATGTCACACTTCATTTGTGATGTACAATAAATTATACAGTAATCATTTGTAGGCCCTATGGCTCTACACAGAATAATAATTACTTTAGCACAGGCATGACATTGACACGGCACACGGGCGGTCAAAGAGATACGGACACGGGACGCAAAGAAAAAGTAGTCCCGTGACAGTGGTTTGACAGCATTCTCTGCACGGCACTGTCACAATGACAGTCGAAGCAATAAATCAATGGCCAAAGCTAGGGTAGTCCTAGACAGTATTTATATAACCATTAACCTGCCCGCAGGTTATATTAATGTATTTGACAGCATCTAGCAAATACGCTATTAGGCCTACAGATGCATCGAGGGTTGCGTTAGTTTGCCGGTTGGAGACCGGATGCATCTTCGTGTTTCTCCTCTAGGGTGACCATCCGTCCCGGAAGACCGGGATTAACGGTATCATCTCTTGCCCCGAAAATATATAGTTCGAGACACATATTTTTTCGGATTTTGGCCAATGTGACCAAAATTCCCGACCTTTGGCGCTTTGAACTAATAATTTAGTTGAAATGTGGAATTTTATTTCTTGTGCGGCAAATAAATGCATTTGTTGTAGCTGTACGAATACAATACCGCGAAGTTTTCAGATCTGCTTTTTCATACTTCTTGATTTCTAACTTTCCGCGAGTGATTGTCACAAAACTCCTAATCATCCCCTCCTCCTTGTTGACATATCTGAACATGGGACTGTGCACAGGAATCAACACATTTGTTAATTAGATCATTTTATTCTTATCTATTGCTACTAACAGTTTCAAGTGAAGCTTACCATGCAGCTAATGACAGTTATTTTATGGAATATAATAACAAAATGATACATTGTTAGTAAAAAATGTAGTGGAGTAAAAGTTTAGTGGGTATGCTAGTATACATAAATTGTTCCAGTTGTTGAATTAACACGAATAATAAATGCGCAATTGCAGATTTCAAATGTTCGTATTAAAGAGGAAGAGTTGCAGATAATGATGCTGTTGTTTAATATTATAACCTGTCATATATTATTATTTATTATTATTATTAACTCTTGCAGTTGCACATAAATGCGCGGTGGCAAGTTCCCTATCAATCCTATCCTATCGCCTCCCTAACCTTCTGACGGAATAGCTTCAACCCTATTTCATCCTCCTCAAGTATACTTCTATATAATGTTTATTGTCATTTGACCGTTTACATCGTGTATGAATTAAAATTACATATTCAATGGTACAGTGTACAGACTTTCTTCCTCAGCTCCTCAAGCATTGAAGAATAATGAAATACAACTTGGAAGGTGATCTAAAGACATAAATCACATAATTAACAGAAACGTATTAGTTTTCTGTACTTACGACCTAATAATGCAAAATTATTAATCGTCCTTACATTTTTTGATACATTACAATAAAATGAAATACAATAAAATGAAATACAATAAAATTACTATAATAGGCCTATGGTAGCACCATTGAAATTTAGATCATTAAGAGTGGTACAGGGTTTTTAGAACTAAGATTGACATTTAGTTATGAGTATAATAACATAATCAAGTATTAATGTAAGAGAGCAAAATTATAATTAACAAATATCTATGTTGGTAGCACCATTTACGCTTGTAATTTTACATTGAAATAAAATATGGTAATAATACTAATTGGACCTTCATATTTCCAATCAGTCATCGTAGTAGTTAATAGTTTGCTAAAACAATAGTGATAATAGATAGTAATATAGTGAAGGCAATACGATAAACTCTATTTTATTAACATTTCTATGTTAAAAGTTTATTTTCTTATCATTACTATATAGTAAATATGTAGGGTTTACATTCTAAGATTACATGTTATATTTGTTTCTGAACTGATCTCTAAATTTCTTCTTGGTGACTTGTTGAACTTGATGTTCGTTGGGGTTATAGTCTTTAATATTGTCTTCCAAGAATTCTTCTACTGAGTAATACGCTTTGTTTAGAAGCAAAGACTTTAATAAGAGTTTAAACTTTGTGATGGATGTTACGATTTTTAATGCATCCGGTAATTTATTATACAGTTTTGTTTTAATGAAGTCCGAATTATTTTGAGTATGTTTAGTGTTGCATCTGCTGACATGTACATCATTATTTTTTCTTGTGTTGTGTGAGTGAAGCTCGTTATTTTTTTGAATTGTTGAAAAGTTTGTTTTTACATACATTATAGATTGGAGTATATACATACTATGAGATGTGAGTATATGCAATTTTTTAAATAGTGGCCTACAGTGTGTGGTAGGTTTGGCCATCATTATTATTCTGATGGCTCGTTTCTGTATGGTAAATATTTTGTTACTGTTTGTCGAACCTCCCCAGAATGTAATCCCATATCTAAGATGGGCTTCGAAGTTAGAGAAATACACAAGTCTACTAGTTAATATATCAGATATTAGTCTTATGGATCTTATTGCAAAACAACCAGAGTTAAGTTGCTTACTCAATGCTTTAATATGTTCATTCCATTTCAGGTTTTCATCCATTGTGATACCAAGGAATTTAGTCGAAGTTACTTTAATTATGCTTGAATTATTTATTTTATTATTTACACATGGGATATTTTCTAATATTTTTGTTTTTTCAGAATGGAAGTGGATGAAGTTTGTTTTGTTGTTGTTTAGTATTAATTTATTATTGTCAAACCACTTGGTAGATTGTTCCAGCTTACATTCTGCTACCTCTGTGAGTGTTAACCCATGTTTTGCTTGTGCTATGATATTGGTATCATCTGCAAATAACTCGGATCCCGGTACATTTATTGGAAGATCATTTATGAATATTATAAATAATAATGGACCTAGAATAGATCCTTGTGGTACTCCTACAACAATTTCTTCTGTGTTAGATATGAATTTACTTTCTATGCCATTTGAATTGGTGTGGCTTATTTCTACCTGTTGTGTTCTATTTTTGAGATAAGATTTCAACAGATTGTGGGCTGTTCCTCTTATCCCATAATACCGGCATTTGTCCAGTAATATGTCATGATCTATGCAGTCAAAGGCCTTCGATAGATCGCAAAATATTCCAATTACAGGTTCACGATTTTCTAAGCTATTTATAATATTTTTTAAGAAGCGTTCAATTGTATTGTTTGTTGATCTACCTTTTCTGAATCCGTTTTGACTCTACTAAGCCCATTCCAATCCCTACCTGTCCTATTCAAGAAAGAGAACTTACCGACATCTAATCTAGCCCCCTTTATAACTACTGCTCTATCATGACTTCGCCTACCCCCATACCCTGACTCATTCCTTACAATCAACCTATTCAACTCTCCCCAGCCCCCTTCTCCTTCCATTACCCTGAAGAAATTACAGATCCGATCCTCCTTTCTCCGTATTTCCAATTCCCGCCATCCCAAGTCTCGGATCATCTCAGATGGACTCTCCAATATTCTCACCCTCTCCCCCCTTTCATTCTCCCCCCATTTCCACCTCCTAACCCTACCTGTAACCCTTCTAACTGCAATCCTTTGCACCCTTTCCACATCCCTTATCTCACCTAATCTATAAGGATCCCAAACTGAACTAGCATATTCCACCATGGGACGCACTAACGAGAAATAAGCCTTTTCCTTTATCTTCATACTTGTCCCCCTAAGCTGCCTCATTACAAAGTTTAGTGCATTTATACTCTTTTTTACTATTCTCTCAATCTGACTCCCCCACCCTAGACGTCTATCAAATACCACCCCCAAGTACTTGTAATTTTCCACTGACTCAAGTGACTTCCCTCCTACATCATACACTACATCAGCCCTCACTCTCCTCCTACCAAAGGTGACTAACTTACACTTCCCTTCATTTAACCCCATCTTGTTCAACTGAACCCAACAATTAAGTGCTGTCAAATCTGCCTGAATAGCTACTACATCCTCCTCTGTATTGATTTCCCTATAAACCACACAATCATCTGCGGCGGATATCTTTATTCAGACTCTGTCTTACATTAAAAGATTGCAAAAACACAGAATAAAAATCAATTAATTAAAATATAGAACAAATTATCAATAACAACATTTTAGAGAATAACAAAATATATATAATTTGACTAGGTTTGAATAAGAAAATGTAGAAAAAAGAAATAATTAAATGATGATAACGAAATCATACAAAAATTAAAAAAGGGGAAAAAAAGAAAAATAGTATGCAATGAAAACAAAAATTGGAAATCAAAGCTGAAGACTATAAAGATGATGTCGTAAAATTTGTAGGGATCCTCGAAGGATTTATTAAGGATTACTATATGACATAGTATAGTAATACATTATTATACATTATTGCAACAATAAAGACTGAATACAATACAATATTGAGCCAGTGTATTACTGAGGCGTGTAAAGTTTGATTAGTGCCAGCTGCCAGTGTATTACTGAGTCGTAATGTGTTTTCGCGTTGATGGATGAACAATATATCAACATATCTTTGGATTGGTTATATATCCACCTTGAGATACAGACAATTACGTCACTGGCCTCCTATTTCCTAAGTGATGTTATTTCTATGATAGTAAAGAAGGCTTTGTTTTATTAGTTCCCAATCAATTGGTTACACCTATTGCTTGGATTTAATTGGTATTATTAGCTTTGAGTGATTTACAAAAATTACATTATATGTTTTTTTACATTGAAACGGCTAATCTGATTTGACTGAAAGTTCTTAATAATGTGTATAAATTCCATGAGAATTTTAATTCTCTCGGAGGAAATATTTTTGACGAACTTTTTCCACCGGGTTATTCCTATGGGATTTTTGAAAACTTTGAAATAAGTTTTCTCAGAAGTGGTTCAACTGATTGCGCCTCAGAACTATATACAGTATCGAATTAGATAAGGACACTTGTGTAAGCCAAGTTTCAACTGACTTTGAATTTTCGTTTGACCTGTGGAGCACGAACAAGAAAAAAAAGAGAAAGAAAAAGCACTTGTTTTTTGAGTATGAAGAAATTGAGTCTTTGCTTCAATTGCTTCAATTTTGCTTTAATTGCTTTAATTCAATTGCCTCATTCAATTACGCTCAAGTCAAGTAAATAGAAAGATTGCTCCGCAGCCGCAAGCAATGAGTGAGGCTGTTATGGTGGTGGACGTCACCACTAAAGAATGTATTGACCTCCCAAGACTTTACAAATCTTGAAAACAATCATAAATAATTCCAAAAATGTATCTAAAATACGCTGTTGTCATTGGATAGAGTTGGATCTTTTTACCTACAAAAACAAGTTGCATGGCTCTCATGCCCTTCAATAGAATTGAATAATATCTATGTAATGACTCGGAAATGAAGGGACAATAAATAAAGGATAATTTATGGAATTGAGATGGTTGTTTCTAGCTTCTCTGAAATAAAATAAGGGGAATAAATGTCGTCCATGTTCATTAAAATCTAGTTTCAGCGTTATGATGTCCTATAAATAATGATAATATAAAATCAAAAACAGATAAATCCCACATTTGTTTTTCTGTTGATGGTAGAACTCAATTGTACAGTATGGTTATCAACTTATTACATTGTTGAATTAAGATATGCAGAAGATGAACTCACTCCAGTACAAAAAAAAACATTTCTAAAAATCCCCTCAGGGCATGATGATGGGGAGAGATGGCTATCCCCCTCAACCCTCGCAGGTCGATGGCTTTGCTGCTGATATATTACCTTACGGTATTTCCAATTATGGTCGGCCTAGAGCAGGGGCGGATACAGGGGGGGGGCAATTGCCCCCCTCCCCCTCCCACAAAATCGCTCATGAATCGGAAGCGACGAAAAAAATTAGGAAGAAAGAAAAAGGTAGAGAGAAGGAAAGAAAGAAAAAATAGGAAGAGAGAATGATTAAATATTGTATAAAGCTATGTATGCCATGATTTCATATTTTACATAATTGCATTGAAAATGAATTGACGACTAGTGATTGACCCGCCCATAAACGTCACAAAACAGAACATCCAATCAAATGGGCTTTGTTATCTGGGAAATTTCACATATACCTATCAGAGTATCTCTAAATTCCCACATGAAGTATAGATCAATGTGGCCCTGGCGATTAGCAACGACTATCACTAGTGGTCATTTGGGAGTAGGCTTACTATTTCAAAATGTCAGATCTAGGAGGCCTATGTAGTTTGCCAGCAAGAATCAACAAACAACACTATCCTTCTTTCAGGTTTTGAATAATATATCAAGATGTTTGTAAATAACAATGATAAAAACGACGAGGGTCGTTCCTAGGGGTGGGCAAAGAGGGCGGTTGCCCGATGGCCAAATTTAAGGGCGCTATCGGCGCTCATTTATGACTTTATATCAGTAATCGTATTCCATATGAATCAAATTAATGGCATATTATTCACATAACTGGATAGAGTGAATGTTTTTATATTGAAATATCACTGTCATTGAATGATGGATTGGATTCAGTGTTTTATTTGCTTGGAACAGCCATTTGGCAAAATTAGTCTTGTTAAAATCATTGCATTTCAGAAATTTCGTGTAGTACCTAAAATCCGTGGAATCGCATTGAAAAAAAATATTTTCAAAAATTTCCCTGCGGAGCATGGCTCCCTCCTTGCATTCCCCATCGATATGCACACTCAGTTCGGGGGCGCACAATTGACTGCCTAATTGCGTGCTTGCCCGGGGTGTTAAAATGACACTGAACGACCCTGCAGCTACAAATATTTTTTTTGTAGCCATTTAAAATTCCATGAGTAGAATGATTTTGGCATCTGAACCTCATCTGAAACACGCTGGACCGTATTAAAAATGGGTGTAATTTCAAAAAAAGCCGGGGTCGCCGGCTTCGTGAAAACGGGCCGTTGCATAACTGTTCTCTTGTGGCATTTTTTTCAAACTGAAATCGCCCCCCCCCCCCCATGAACATGACCTGGATCTGCCCCTGGCCTAGAGATGTTATTAAATGATTGAACTACCAAAAATGAATAACTAGACCTAGTAGATTATAAGAAACAATGCTCCACAACCTTAAATTCTTCAAGATCAAATAGGGTAGAGGTCCAGTAGGAGTTGTGGGAAGAGCTTCTGCATATTTTTCACTGAAAGTCCCATGAATATACAATATTTTTAAATGTTCGAACACGTTAATTTATTATAGGAACTTTGCCATAATGAATAAGAATGGTCTAGTCCTCATCAATAATTTCCACACATGAAATTAAAGTAAAATAGAACAAAACATTTTCAAAAATATAACACGTCTATTTAAATGCACAAGTTTAGTGCATTGTGTCACTCACAAAAGATCAGTACAATTATTAATGACATCACTCACATATGTGCTGAATGCTTGAGTATACTACAAAAAGTAAAAATGCAAGGTTTTTATAAAATATAGAATATTAAGTACACGCATAGTCAAACACTGAAACATCTCACGATACAATACAACTCGTGCAAACATTTTTTTAAATATAAATTTAAGTAAGGCTTACAGGCGGTATAATGTGTATACAATGTATAATGTATAGGCAATTATTTCATTTATAATCATCTTTTTTCAATATACTCTATACTCTATAGACAAAATTCTAAGAAACCGATAACATATAAATAAACTTATATAATAAACAACTATACAACTGCATAACATTAATATAAAATTGTATCAATTACTAACATGATATAAGTTAGGCCTACTATTTAAAAGGTGATGTTGTCTTCCACTTTGATGGCTGGAAAACATTTTACCACAGGTAATTAACTATGTAGTAATATGGATGAGCAATATAGGCACACACGATTTGAACACTCTTTTGATTGAATAAGTAGATACAAGCAAAAACATTCACACTAGATACAGAAACAAGGTACTGTAACTGTACTCGCATACACTAACACACACACATACATTTAAGAAACTATGTTGGTGAATAGAAAAAATTAATGACCTGTATATGGTTTCTCAATACACATAAATAATTAATTAAATATACTGTATAAACCAAAATCTACACAGCAGAATGTTATCAGACCTTAAGTCTACATGTTAATCAATTTTGTTAACTAGGTAGAGTTGAACTATACGGTATATCAGATACCAAAAGAAGATGTTTCGAAAAAGAAGTGTAAAATTAATTTTTTACAATTTCGTGTACTAGTTGACGAAATCGACCCCTACCGGTATCTGTTATAATAAAAGCAAATTCCATAAACTATTTAGAATTTAGTATTTCTATTTACTGTACCATTTTAAAATTGATTCAATCCAAGGTCTAAGGTCTTTAAGGTCTAATAATGAATGATCATGTATGTGGTAGATTCAATTATGATTTTTCATGACTACAAAAATGTCAACTACCATATAGGTATAATGCCCCATTAAACCTGAAAACTAAGCAAAACTAATTAACCAATGTATTAATCTAAAACTACTGGTAACTAGGAAACAAAACATAATGCTGTGCAATGCAATAATAGGTCTTATATCTAATATAAACATTAACAATTCACATTAAATCTTTGTATAATATATGTTCTAAAAATGTTACATTTAAATTTCAATCAACGGTGATAGTACAGTATATACTTTATTTTTTTCAAGTTGATACCGATAACTCGATCAAGAATCGATCGTTGATAAATCACGTAAAAAGGTACACTTCATGACGCAATAACTTCAAGTGCAATATCACAGGACAACATTTGTTAACGCAGTGCAATTATTTAGCATATGCTTGGACTATTTGGTATATAAAGAATAACAATTTCTTAGAATAAACTACCGTATGTAGGTAATCTCTGTAGTTCATAACCAAACCACTGTAATTCAAAATACGGATTTTGATTCTTAGTGAAGGTAATGAAATTATTCGAGTTATTGATACTACGATTCAACTAGTAAGATACGGTATCAATAACCACCATTTTGTACTAGGTTGGTTCTCAAATTGACCACCAATGAAAACAAGACTAATGTAGGAACTCCCTTTGGTTTCTAGTTTTGAATAATCAACGCCTGTACGCATAACCAACTTAGTTGTAAGTAATTTGTTACAGACAGAGTAGTCAACGTGGAAATTGGGACTTATCAATCTAATTTCTAAATTTCTAATAAGGTCATTTTAATAACCTCAGTACACAAAATTGTTTGGAACGAGTCCATTGATCGTTCAATTTCCACGTCAACTACCGATTTCTGATCTCCAAGCTTGCTAGGATGGCGTAAGTATTTACTATAAATACATGATTCCTGTGAAATAATTGAAGGCAGACACAAGTACAATATAAAATAATAACGAATGAGGTAAAAGATATCACTCAATATCTAATACCTCATAATCGGGTCACGAAAGCCTTGAACATCTTGATGAGGAATAAATTGATCTACTGTATGAAAGGTACGTTATGATTCTGATCATACCGTAACATTTGGTCCCGAGAATTGAGCATTACAGTTTCACCAAAACTAAATATATACGTAATCTTATATAATATTAAATTAATAACATAGGACTACATATATATATAAATATATATATATATACATATATATATATATATATATATATATATATACCGTATATATATACCGTATATATATACCGGTAGATATATATATATATATATATATATATATATATATATATATATATATATATATATATATATATATATATATATATATATATATATATATATATATATATATATATATATATATATATATATATATATATACCGTATATATATACCGTATATATATACCGATAGATATATATATATATATATATATATATATATATATATATATATATATATATATATATATATATATATATATATATATATATATATATAGATAGATATATAGATATATATATATATGCATACATATATATATATATATATATATATATATATATATATATATATATATATATATATATATATATATATATATATATATATATATATATATATATATACATATATATATATATATATATATATATATATATATATATATATATATATATATATATATATATATATATATATATATATATATATATATATATATATAGAGAATATATATATATATATATATATATATATATATATATATATATATATATATATATATATATATATATATATATATATATATATATATATATATATATATATATATATATATATATATATATATATATATATATATATATATATATATAGATATATATATATACACACACATATACTGTAGACGTTGGAGTGCTTGTTTGACACATATGACTCACTTGATTATTGATTACACATAAATAGACCTAGCTTTGTAATTAGGATTCCGCACGTTGATTAGGAATCTTCTTTATTGTTCTCTTGGCTAGTCCTCCTCATAGACAGGGAGGCATCACCAGGCAATCGTTTGTCTCGAATCAGCAGCTCCTAGAGACACAAAAATGTTGGAACTAGATTTTTCAAGCATTTCAGATACACTGTACTGAATAGTGAATACTGTACCTAAAAAGAATTGCATGAAACATAGATGAACTCATATGATGTCAGACTCCAACCATAGATGTACTTCAACAAATGTAATGCAATGTTGAAATAAAACTGACCCTCTATACTTTATTTCCACTCCCTCCTAAACTTCGCTTTCTCCTCACCCTGTAGTACATCTTCTGACTGCTAGGAAGCACGACAAGATTGTGATTAGCTATTGCCCCTAGTGTCTACAGTGGTTGGTATATGCACTTCTTGCAGACATAGGCAAGGGGAATGAAGGGGTGCAGGTGAAATTTAAGTGCATTCTAACAACAGGTCTACAATGTAACAATGGCTGAACTGTCATGGTATGTATTACGGTATATATCTATTGTCTACGCTACCTTCAAGCATAGACGATGGCCTATTTTGGTCGTGGCCTATATCCGTCATTAGCCTAGACTACCACGAGAAACCCCTGTATAGATGAAAGTTGACGGGGACCAAACCAGGTCCAATATTCCCCTCACTTATCAGATCACATGAAGCGAATGCGTTAGCAACTGATTTGCATGTGTCAGTCAATCTACAGTGTTATGATTACTGATCTGTGTATCAAGTACCACCCAATGAGACAATGTTAGCCTTATAAATTGTAATAGCCTTGTATAGAACCTCTTCAATCTTAGCTCACTCCTCACTGACGTTAGGGTACTTGTATTTTTATTAGGGTTGCCAACTTGCCATTTGATATGAATATTGCGAACAATATCAAGATATCGATCAAAAATCAAAATACACCGAAATTTTCAATTGATATCAAACCAAATGGAAAATATTGAATGGGAGAAAATGAGATTTGAGTCACGAACCTCGATATTGTAATACTGGTTCAGTTCATATTCCACTCATTTTATAATTTTTTCATTTCTAACTACTATTCCAACAAAGTTATGTAAGTATTTTACAAGGGCACAACATGTCAAATTGATTTTGCCAGTCCCAAGTCCTCTTCTTCTCTCACGTCTCCTCTCCTGTCCGATTCTGCTCTTCCATCTCCACTCTTCTCACCACCTCCCTCCATTTCTCTCTATTCTCCCACCATTTACCGCTCTCAACTTCATTCCATACCTCTCCTCTTTCTTCAACAGCTCTTCTCACTCCCATCTTCCATCTCTCTCTCGGTCTTCCCACTCTTCTTTTATCTCCGCATATTTCCGACCTCTCGTATTCTGCCCTAGGTATTCTATTTATCTCCATTCTTTTCATATGACCGAACCAACTCAGTCTCTCCCTACCCAGCTTGAACAATAACCGTTCCACATCAACCTCTGCTCTAATCAATTTGCTTCTCTTTCTTTCTAATTTTGATACTCCTGCAATGCTTCTTATAAATTTCATCTCTGCTGCTTCTATCATGCTCTCTTCTCTCCAACCCCAAGTCCAGGTAGCAGCTGCATAAGTTAATATTGGTAAAAAATAAGTTTTGTATATACAAATTTTAATTTTTTGGGGATAATCTTCATTCATATCAACTTCCGAATCTGTTGGTATAGGCCGTTTGCTTTAATAACACGCACACTCACCTCTCTGATCATCTTCGCATCGTTTGTTAGTATGCTACCCAAATATTTAATTTCTTCACTTTCCATCAATTCTACACCTCGCAACTTTACCTTCTCCCATCTCGCCTTCTTTCCTCGATTCATAACTAATGTTTCACTTTTCTCTCTACTTATCTTCATTCCATATTCTTCTGTTATTTTATTCCATTTATTCATCTTTCCCTGTATTTCTTCTCCATTGTCTCCCCATATTAAAATATTGTCTGCATATATCAATATTCTTGATTCTATTCCCTCCACCCTATTTTCTACTCGCCTCAGCATTTGATCCATCACTATTGTGAACAATACTGGTGACAGGATACTCCCTTGTCTTACACCAGAGTTGATGTTGAACCATGAAGTTCTACCAGCATTTGTCTCGACAAAACTTATACAATTTCTGTACATACTTCTTATCCTTTGTATAATACCTCTTTCTGCTCCCTTCTTTAATAAACTCCGCCATACTTGCTTTCTCGGTAGCTTGTTGTAGGCTTTCTCCAAATCCAAAAACACCATGTGCATTCGACTACCTTCTTCCCATCTTCTTTTCATCCCTTGACGCACTATATATATATCAAATCTACTGTCGATCTTCCAGCTCTGAATCCATACTGTTCTTTCCCAAGCTTACCTTCTACTTCTGCTCTCAATCGTCTTTCGATAACTCGTTCGTAAATCTTGGCTCCTTGACTCATCAGTGTTATTCCTCTATAATTCTTCTGTAATTTTCTGTCCCCTTCTTGAAAATCAAAACTACGACTCCTCTCATCCAATCCTGTGGTACTTCCCTCTGTTCCCACGCTGCACTGATAGTTCTGAACATCCAATCTACTCCCACTCCTCCAGCTGCCTTTATCATTTCCACTGTCACCTCATCATTCTCTGCTGCCTTACCATTCGTCATTTTTTCAATAGCATATTCCACTTCTGCTCTTGTTACTTGACTTGTATTTCCCATGTCATCTATTTCTTCTTCTTGCTCGTCTAATTTATCTGCCTCTCTGTCTATGTTAAGCAATTTTCCAAAGTGTTCGCTCCACATCTGTTCACATTTCAATCCAGCTCTACATGCTTGGTTATTACGTTTAATTTAAATTGAACAGCATAATCATTGTCTATGATCCTTCCTCTACAACACAAATACTTTCAATATACATTTGACCATTATTTTGCTTGTTCAACAATTGAATTGATATTTTTCTTTTCAAATACGTCATATTTGCATTGTAAGGTCGTTCACTGTAATGTCACAGTACGAGCTAGACAAGTTTTGGTTTGTTCATCTTCTAGAATAGGGTTTGAGGATAATGAAAAACAACATGTAAATATCATATTTGCATTATTCACATATTTGATCAAGCAACACATTGTATGCGGCACATGGAACACTGTTTATCTTTATCGTTCAACTTCGTTCTTGCTGGAGCCATACGGGATAGGTTAGCACGTAGCGGGTGAGAGGAGAGGGACAATACACATATTGTTTATTAACTAATGAATGGCTATAACATGATGATTCCATTCTTGTTGTGTATTGTCAATATTTTACGGTTTTTGGTTAATATTCAAAAAATATGGTTCACAATTCAAAAGTGGCACGCCGCGTGTGGAATAATCATCATTAAATCAAATGGAAAATTGATAATAATAATACCGGTAATGCATGAACACCCGAGCACTGAAAAGCTCTTGTGCCGTTTCTTGTGACGCAAATCAATGTATTTGCTATAGCTGTGTGAATATGATACCGAGAAAAGTTTCAACGTTGTTTCATTTCCTTTACAACTAACCGCGCTAGCGCGGCAGGCTAAATACAATTGTCAGAAAAATCATAATCACCAAAGTAACTATAGTCTATAGAGAATATCCCCCCTCACCATCATAGTAGGCATGTCAGGTGTGTGACACACTACCTATACTGTGCCTATACAAATACAGTGAAAGCTCTATCCATCATTTTTCAAGGGACCAGGAAAATAAACCATCCATGCAGGAAAATGATCCATCCAAGAAAATTCCACATTAACTATATGGGAGTGGGGTGTGAAAAAATGAATGATACAGCAGGAAAAACGATGGATACGGGAACGATGCATAGAGGTTTCACTGTACCGGTACATACTACATACTATACCTATACAATCCAAAACCAATCCAATCGAAACTCACTCACTACAACACATATGAAACACATTTTCAAAAAATTTCTTGCGGAGCACATTGAGGGGGCTTTCCTCCCTCACCCCCCGCGGACCGACGGCTTTGCGGTATGCTTTCTGTTATTGTCTTTTTTTGTCCCATTTTTTATTTTCTAATTATGGTCACCCTAATCATAGACAATGATAATGCTGTTCAATTTTAAGTAAGCGTAATAACCAAGCATGTAGAGCTGGATTGAAATGGGGCTCTTGCGTAGTTACGTGTAATATCGTTCGGCCGCAGCAAGCACTGAGTGGGGCTGGTGGTCGTCAACGTCACCACTCAAGAATCTACCGACTCTCTTGAGGAATTTATAATCTTCAAAGAATCATTTAATAAATATGGAAAATGTATTTCCAATATGCCGTTTTCACGAAAAAACGTAAAAAATCGAGATCTTTCTACCAGCAAAGGCGAATTGCAGTATTGTCATGCCCTTTAAGATAGTCAATTCATTTTTCAAAGGAGAAAGTCAACAACAATCTGGTAGTTATAAGAACACATTTCAAGCATTTTTTTCTACATAAATACACAGATAATCAGCAGTCAGCATATACCATTAGAGCAAAGAGAAACCGTGGGCAAAGGCCCCATAATTAATTTTATACACATTTGGTTAGGTATTCAAATTTCCACTTTTTTGTCCAATTACAATTTTTCAATTTGATATTGATCATCCTTTCGATATCAAATGAATCGAGTAAACCGATGCTATATTGATCGGAGGGGCGGACTGGCCCGGTACGCGGGTCGGGGATTCCTGGTCGGGCCTCTGTTTTATTTGGGGCTCCTTGCCAAAGTGCAAATTCGAATGAAATCGTATCAAAAGAAATGCCAAAAAAATTGCAAAATTGGAGAGGATAAGTAAAATTCCCATTTAATTGAATGACAAACATTGTATTTTACTTATACACTTGCAGCAGCCACATGATTTTTGTTTGTACAAAATTTTTATTGTAGGCAAGTAAAATGTGGAAAGATATTTTCCAAGTTGAAAATGGTTCAAACACAGCTCAGATCAACGATTTGCCAAGATGATACGGAATGAATACCAACTTTAAATGACCGTTGAATACACAATATTCGAAAAAAGAATAGGCCTAATATTGAGAGAATAACTGATCAAATCGCAGAGTTAGTTGGAAAATTAGGGCGAAAACTGAGGTAGTAAAATCAAAAAGGCTGGCATAGGCATATGTTCACGTTGATTATGCATAAAAAATGTATAATGCACACTTCTGCATGGAGCTGTGAAATTTAGATTCTATAAATGCTCAAAGTTACATTTTAGTTCAATAAAAATAATAAGATTTCTTTTCTCACATTGCCTGAATAAGATATCCTGATTTGTCCCAAAATTGAAACAGGGTGAGATTTTATTCGATCTTTCTTTAAAAAGTAAGAAACAGCAATCGACTTTTGCTGCTATTATTGTACATTCTTAATCAGACAATGAGTAACATTCTGCAGTAGGCCCTATTGATGTTTTATGAATGTTATGTTCTATTGATTATGTTATTCTGTACATATCTGCTAGATAGGAGAAGTTTTTTAAAATGATGAGCAATATACACATTTTTGCCAAGTCCAGAACTCAAGGGCCCCTGCTTATGCCATTCCCGACCGGGCCCTTAATTCACCAGTCCGCTCCTGGGCAACCCTGATTTTTATGAACATGTAAACTTGATACAAAGTCACTGTTCCCCCAATTGAGGCTATGGATGACAAAATAGGATTGTTGGACAAGTGTGATCTCACCACCGAATGGGAAATAATTAATTTTGAAGGAGCTCATAAATGTCATTTGGGCCACCAACACACATCGGCTCTTTTAATAGGTGCCCCCGTAGAGAAGACTTCATCTCACTCACAGAAAAAAATGGGCCTTTGTTCTCATGTTTTTTTTTTTTTTGGGGGGGGGGGGGCAATAGTGCACAGAATTCTGGCTAGACCAAGTAACGTACGGTACCAATCGACCTTGAAACTTTTTCTGAACATTTGTGTCAAACCAGAATAGGTTGGGATTGTTTATTAGCAAAATGTATTGATGCGATTCTTCCTAATTTATACCAAGGAACACCAATACAGTAAAACCTCTATGCATCGTTCAGGGATCCATTGTTTTCCTGCTTGTATCATTCTTTTTTTTCACTCCACTTCCATGTAACCAATGTTAAATTTTCCTGGATGGATCGGTTTCCCGCATGAATAGTTTTATTTTCCTGGTCCATTGAAAAACGATATCCAGATAGAGGTATCAATTGGGCCCTACCAAAGAAAACACATTAAAAGCATACATTTTATTCAGGGTTGCCAATCGATCAAGAAAATGCAAACGATACTGAAATGTGCTATATAACAAAAATACCAAAATATTGGGAATTCCATTCAATATCAAATCGAAATTCTCCTCATCTCTCAAGGCATATAGGCCTACTATGTTTTCCTAGTTTATTGTAACTGTGAATCTGCATCACACTGTAATGAATAACTTGTGTTGTTTCGTACCCTATCCATGTGTTTCCCCAACCTGTAGGCCCTACTCACCTCATTTTTCTCATTTCACTTGTTTCTCTTACTCTGTAGTCTGAATCATCATCTATCATTCATCTCATATCATTCATCACAAATTGATATTTTTCAAATCAAGCCATAATTTGAATAATGACTAGGCAAACGCGTTATGTGTTTCCGCGTTGATGGATGAGCTGGAACATATCAACTTATCTTTGGATTGGTTATTATATATATATATACACCTTGAGATCCAAACCATTACATCACTGCCATCTTATTTTCCATTAATAATTTATTGGATGAGCGTAGCGAAGACTCAATTACACTGTACTTGAAAAATCGAAGTTTTTTTTTTTTTTTTTTGTTTTTTTGTTCGCGCTCTACAGGTCAAACAGAAATTCAGATCATGATGAAACTTGGCACACATATGAACCCCTATCTGACTTGATGCTGTATAGTTTTGAGGCAAAATCGGTTTAACAATTCTTGAGATAAATTATTTTGAAGTTTTCAAAAAACCCATATGAATGAGCCAGGCGGAAAAAATGACAAAGTGAATGTTCTCCGAAATTTTTCAAATTTTCACAGAACTCGAACAACATAATAATACACATCATTCCGAACTTTTACTCAAATCGGATCAGCCGTTTTGATGTAAAAAAATATATAATGTTATTTGTGTCAATTATTCAAAGCTATTAAGATACCTATTAAATCAAAGCAACAAGTGTCACCACTTGATTGTAAACGATTAAAACAAAGCCTTCTTTATTATCATATGAATTATTAATGGCAAATAAGATGGCAGTGATGTAATGGTTCGGATCTCAAGGTGTATATATATATATAATAACCAATCCAAAGATAAGTTGATATGTTCCAGCTCATCCATCAACGCGGCAACACATAACGCGTTTGCCTAGTATAATAATAAAGAAGGCTCTGTTTTAATCGTTTACAATCAAGTGGTGACACTTGTTGCTTTGATTTAATAGGTATCTTAATAGCTTTGAATAATTGACACAAATAACATTATATATTTTTTTACATCGAAACGGCTGATCCGATTTGAGTAAAAGTTCGGAATAATGGGTATCATTATCAGATTGAAATTCTCTGAGAATTTGAATCCTCTCAGATGAAATATTTTTCACGAATGTTTTCCTCTGGGTTATTCTGATGGGATTTTTGAAAACTTTGGAATGAGTTTTCTCAGAAGTTGTTCAACCGATCGTGCCTCAAAACTATACAGCATCAAGTCAGATAGGGGTTCATGTGTGTGCCAAGTTTCAACTGATTTTGAATTTTTGTCTGACCTGTGGAGCGCGAACAAAAAAAAAAAAAAAAAAAAACAGGCACTTTTTTTTCGGTATAGTGTAATTGAGTCTTCGCTTCGCTCATCCAATAATTCTAAATGATGGTGGTGAAGTAACTTTGTTTATTGATTATGAAGCAGTCAACATGCGCTATATTCAAAGTTAGGTAGTAGATAGTTTAAACTTAGGATCAACACAGATACCGTCCAAAATTTTGATAAGTTTTTGGTATGAAACAATTCAGGAAATGTCCACTTTCATCATTTATTCACAAAATTCAGAATTTAATGTTCAATCATCTTTTAAAATTTGAAAATGTGTCTAGGCCCCAAGGCCTATCTATCAACTTATTAGGGTTAATTTTTAGAAGCTGTGACCAAAAATTTTCACAATTTGGAAAAATATGTCAATAAAAGTTTTTAATGGTCTGCCAGTACCATAGAGTATAGACTAACATTTTATTTGAGTTCACCAATAGTGTAGACTTAGCCTACTTATTTCTGGTTTTTAATGAAAATTTTCATTACCTGACGTCTTCCTAATTTTCTATAGGCCAGGGGGCCACCAACATAAATTTCAAATCCTGTTCAAGCACCTGAAATATCCTTGAAAATCCTTGACACAAGTGAAAATTATGTTTTTGCGCGAGTCGATTATTTCATTTAAGAAGTGGAGATAGATATGAATTCTCGTGTCACGAAAATCTTGATTCTTATGGTTCCTCTGAGGTAAAGAAGAGAACTTTCACTCACTTGGTCATAACGATTATCCGTATATTTATTTTTGTTAGGTTAGGTCAGCTAGATTAGAGGAATTCAGTCTACTACTGCAAGAAATTCATGGCTGTAGGCGCTGCCTTTTATTCAATATGTCTGAATTAAAAATTACATCAGACTCAAAAATAGAAGCCCGATTAGTCCAGTTTGTTTATCAGTGAATAAACAGAAGCGCTCGCCCACTAGGTCGCAATTTGTACAGAAATATAAAGTCGAGTGGGAGGAAGTACCCAAGTGGCTATGAAAAGGTGAATCTGACGGGTAAATTTGTCTTATTAGTTTGTAATTTGTCAAGGTTCCACCCCTAATTTTGCATTTTTTTTTCTGAAAATAAGAGTTTTCTAATAGACGAACATTGAATCTATAAAAAAAAGGCGCCTGATACATGAAAATGTAATCCTGAAATTGAATCTAAACAGTATAAAATCACAAGAACATTGATTACAGTTACCCATTTTTGGAGGAACTAGAACACCAACCTTGACCAGTAATCCCAACCACTTGGTACCGAGTAACACAGAATAATCAAGGATTTTCGTCGTCAGTGCAACCGCAGATTACCACAAAAAGAATAAGGGTGCTAAGAACAAAGTAAAGCTATGAATAATTTCGTGACGAGCAAAATTTGTGACAGAAAACGGCCTAGCCCTAAATAATGCCATTATGTCAGATGTATCTTTTCATAGCAAAATGAGTACTTTCTCCCATTCGACATTAAATTTCTGTACAAATTACGACCTAGCCGGCAAGAGCGTAGGCCTACGTTCATAGATCGATAGGCCTAAACAAATCAATAAATAAATCCACGAAATTCTTATATACATCAACATCACTTGCAATGACAGCAGGGCGCATTCAGAAAGAGAAACAGCTGTTTAACTTGTGGTCGATCTGCGCAACACGCACCGTGACGCATCAGAGCGCCTCTGAGGTCGTATAGTGTATAGCACAACTTATTTCAAAATGTTAAGACGTCAGAATGTTCATAGACTGTATTGCGTATTCTACCCGCTGGTGATTACCAAATAATTTACCAAACTATACTTTTGGCACACTCATATAAATTTTTAAAATATTTCGCGTTTAGGCCTAGGTACTGATTTTTACACTGAAATTTTGAAAAATCCGTGTAAGGAGATGAAAATCCTGTCATCCGTTTGAGACCCTGAAAATTCGTAAAAACTGATGAAATCCGTGAGAACGGCAGCCCTGCATAGGCCTTACACATATGTGCCAGTAAAAGTGAATGAAAAAAATGCAAGTTTACCTGCACGGCAAGTTGTAGCGGCGTTGCCTGGTGGTAGTAGTTGATAGCTCCTGGTTCTGCGTCCGTCAGCGTGTTCATCTCCGCCATCTCCATGTCCGTCAACGGCGTTATCCTCGCGCAGTTGGTGCCTGTGAACATGGTGAACAGCGTCTGTATCGTCCAGCGCTGAGACAGGTCCAGGTGGCGGTGCTCGCGCCCCGACAGGTGCTGCTGGTGTTCCAACGACGTCGGGAAGTGAAGCTTGCAGAGCAAACAGTGATGAAGTTCTTTGGTGTGCGGGTGATTCGCGACGAGGTGGATTTCAAAGTCGTTCTGGAAAGAAAACATTTATAAATGACGAGAATGTACGGTAGCCTAATAATTGGTCACGATCGTCAATTAGTACCGAGTAGTGAGTGATAATTATACTAATATTACTCACTAGCCTCGAGTCATATCTATGGTAAACTGACAAACTTTACGTCTACTGTTTAAGGATGGAAATGAACATTGCATTTGAAGAGACTTGTTCAGAAGTGGAAGATATCAACATTTGTGTATCAAGTTCACTATCAATACCAAGATATAGGCCTATCAATAAAACGGTTCATAATTGACAACTAGTGATTGACCCTCCCATAAACTTCACAAAACAGAACATCCAATCAAATGGGCTCTGTTATGTGGGAAATTTCACATTTACCTATCAGAGTATCTCTAAATTTCCACATGAAGTATAGATCAAGGTGGCCCTGGCGATTAGCCACGCCTATCACTAGTGGTCAATTACGTGTTCCGGACTTTTTGGAAACTGAGACTTTTATCTGCGGCGAAGAAGTATGGCCACAGACATTCCAGTCCTGATGCCAAAGTTAATTATTTCAATTTGAAATAGTTGTTGCATAATTATTCATTATTGGAGACAAAACAGCCTCATACCGGTAGTCTTACATCAACCACAACGAGTCGCTTCTAAACGATCTTAGTAATTCATCATTTACCTAATTTTGGAAACAATGTTTGTTTATAGGGCCTAGGCCTATCAATTACTGTAATGAGCCTGGCACACTACTACATAATAAATGTATCCAAACCTAATGTCCACACCTGTGTCAGAAGTGATGAGTCAGAACGAATGTTGGTGTCATAGTAATGGTTGGAACTTTTTCTCGGAAACGGTAATATATACAATTACAAGATTTCAATGTTATGAAGAAAAAAATGGAAAAATATATCAATATTACCGTACTATATTGTGAGAGAGATTAGAAACGGAAAGAACTCGGAAATACGTATATACCGGTAAGTGGTACCAGAACACATACGGAAATATATCGAAGGATGTATGCGCCTACTGTAAATTGGTTACGGTACACACAGTAAGTTCATCTTGACAAGTTTGCTGGAAGCTCAAAAAGTATAAAACTAACCAAGTATGAATTAACTGACAAACTTACTCTGCCGTAATTTTGCCATTAGTCAAGTAATCACATTTAGGTCACATTGGCACAATTTACCCGATGCAAAATTAAAAGCATTATTAATTTATTATTAGTAGCCTAGGCCTATGATAGGTAAAACTATACTATGCAAAATGCAAACACAACAAATGTGTTGAGAGATGAGCAAGATATTTACATGAAATATGGGCCTACTCAAAATTCTACACACATTGCTTGACTTGTATGAAATATACTCAATAACTCTACACACCTTGACTGGAAACTATCAAGTCTAGAAAATTGTGCCATTGTTCTGCAAAGATATCATCAAATATTTTAGTAGAGACTGTTAGAATACATCAAGCTCTTGGACAAAATCTAGCGACAAAGCGTGCATAAAAATTTCAAGAAGAAAGTTACGGTACTACTGAATCAAGTGCATGAGTTATAAATTATAATGTGCAATGAGAATTTGAATACAAACTAAAAATGTAGTTATTTTCGTGCCAAGGAGGCTGAAAAGTTTGATAAAAACAATGAACATTCTCTTTAGGCAAGTTAGAAACGTTTGCATTTTCAAGTTGAGCACTGGTTACGTGACTGTCACATGCTCGGGTAGTTACACGCGATGCCCCTAGATTCGGGACCATCAGTTATCGCCACTTATTTCATATATTCCAAGAGCTCACTAATATATTTGATATTGTGCCAGCTATTTGATATAGAGAAAACATTTATTACATTATTTTCTCCAGGGCGGCTAGTCAAGATATATACCAGTACCGGTAGGCCTAAACGAAAATTTGTAATAACATGTTCAAGTTTTTGTGCCTATAAGCCTATACCGGTAGACCTCCAGTGAAAATTTGAATCTTTTTGATAAGATTTCTTTCAAATTTCATGAATGCATTATCTCAAAAGTAGTCTTTGGCCCAAAATTTTACAGTTGTTCCAAGTTGGAAAAGTCTGCATGTCCAGAACAAGATTTTTGTTGATCAGTCAAACCACGTGACCTGTGCAGTACGTACAAACAAACAAACAAAGAACGGACAGACAGAACTTCGTAAAAGGATCATGGAAACTTTCGTTATCGCTCATCCAAACACAATCAAGTGGGTCTAAATCCATTATTGGTCTGGACTGATGTTTCAAATGACAGAAAAACATCAATTTTAGGGTAAAACAATTCAAAATGAGTAATAGATCACAAATGAAATAAAATAGCATAATTAGGCCCTATTAGTACCTACCTCCGATTTGAATGCCAGATTACACCGTTGACAGTGGTACGGGTGGACTTTGACGTGCTTCGCTTTGTCGCGCTCGTCGCTGAAAACACGGTCACAAACGCGACATTGATCCACCAGCGGCACGGCTACCCTCTCAGTCCCACTCCCTTCATTCAACTCGCATCTCGTTATTTTTGATTCCTGCTCATCACTCATCCAGTCATCTGAAGCGCGTTTCTTTGGTAGTCGCGGCAACATGTCGTTGGTTTTACCCTCGGAACATATTCGGTTGCGAAAAGTCTGGACAATCTTACCTTTCGATGCCCAACTTTCCGACCGTCTCCTCGGGGAATGCTTAGAAATCTTTCGCGCCTTTCCTGAGTGACTTCCATATTCTCTCTCACTTGTTTTGACTAAATTCATAATAATGTTTTTCTCGCTGACTTTGCCTTTTATACCCGTATTGGCTTTTTTCTTATCTTTCTTTTGAGATAACTGGAATGATTTAGTTTCTTTGGAATGTTTCTTAGCAGAAGTATTGTTGATCAATGTTTTGATACCATCAGAATCACATTCTGACAGTAAATCACTATGTATTGCAGCCACTTGTTTCTCTGTCAGAAACTCACTATCTACACTTTGGGTCACATTTGAGAAAGCATCGTCTGGAATTTCACTGTGACTATCAAGATCAGTTGATTCCATTTCGAGCAATAAACCTCTAGCGAGATTCTCAATCGATCTCCTCCGTTCTAAACGTACCACTGGCTGCCAGTGGCTGTCTTCTCCTGAGGACACGCGAAGAAAACTCTGATATTTAGCATTTCCGTGGCCCATTCTTTTGATTATAACTTTCGGCAGCAGTGGCGTTATGTGATTGTTTGAACTGTCGTCAGATTCAGGCGGAGTCGTTAAACAACTTGATTCTTGTTCGCATTCGAGAGGATTCAAAGTCATTAGATTGTTCCAAATAGAAGAATCTTCTTCTGCCCTGCGTTTGAGTACAATGCGTTTGACAAATACTATCGGCAACTTTCCGCTGGTGCTGTTCTCGGACGACCTCGAATCAAGGTCGGCAGCCACATTATTGTTCTCCTCGGCGAATAGAACAGAAGGTGTGTCCGACTTTGGACAATCTACGACTTGCCACTGCTCAGGCAACTGCTTATGAGTAAGTCGAACTTCAATCTTAGCTGGGCCGAGTTCTAGTCGGAACGTATCAATGTCTAGCTCTTTGGTGGCTATGTCATCATCCAAACTGCATGGCTTATCAAATTTCTTTGTATTTTTCTTTTTATTATTATTGGACTTTAGATTTGATGGCCATCTTCTACTAGGTTCTTTCCGATTTTTGGTCTCCTCTTCAATATTTTGTTTCTTTTTTGTTTCGTCATTAGAGGACAAGTTGAAGATTTTGTCCCAACTAAGACGGCATTTCAGATTAGTGATTCTCCTACTAGACTTGACATTTGAGTTTTCTATTGAAGGGGCATTTCGTGAAGGCACATCTATGAAGTCATTCATCAAAGGCATTTCCGAATCACTAGAATCAGAACTCGGAAAAGGCGACAGCAAATGACCAGAACAAGTCGTCACGATCATAGGGGACTGATTTCGAGGCGTTTCTGAAAAAACTTCTTCTTCTAAATACGGCCAGTCATGCACGGGATCTGAGCTGATAGTCTCATCGGGAGGTTGACACTTGGAATCAGTCGTATGCATATTCTGAGGTTCGTTTTCTGGTTCCACATTGCTTTCTCGTAATGTTAAACTTTGGTGTGATTGTATATCTTCTTCAGTCAGAAAACTTGGATCTACCAGTATAGGTGATGCAATAAGGTTACTGAGAGGAGCAAATACAGGTTCATTGTTAGGAACGACAGAGTCGTTGGAAATATCTATAGGAATAACAGAATCGTCAAGAGGAACGGTGGAGTCATCGAAAGGAACGGCGGAATTGTTGAGAGGAATGGTGGAGTGATCGAGAGGTATGGTGGAATCATCGAGAGGAACGGTGGAGTGATCGAAAGGATTGGTGGAATTGCCGAGAGGAATGGTGGATTCGTCAAGAGGAACGGTGGATTTGTCAAGAGGAACGGTGGAATTGTCGAAGGGAACGGTGGAATCGTCGAGAAGAACGGTGGAGTAATCGAAAGGATTGGTGGAATCATCGAGAGGAATGGTGGAATCGTCCAGAGGAACGGAGGATTCGTCAAGAGGAACGGTGGAATCGTCGAAGGGAACGGTGGAATCGTCAAGAGGAACGGTGGAGTAATCGAAAGGATTGGTGGAATCGTCGAGAGGAACGGTGGAATCGTCAAGAGGAACGGTGGAATCTTGAAGAGAAATGGCTGGATCATCTAATTGAATGACAGTATCACCAAGAGGCATGGCAGACTCATCGGGCGAAATGGCAGTATTATTGAGACGATCAATAGCATCATTTGGTTCAACATTTTCAGAATATATATCAGACATGATTTCAAGGCACGGCATTTCTAATGACTCGGAATTTGGTGATAGCTCCATACAATTTTCAAGTGAAGGCATATCAGTTTCCTCAGCATCAGTCAGAGGCCTGGAATTTGTACTGATCCACAGTGGCACAGTTGTCGTGACATCGACAGTTGCGTCCGAGTTGTTTTTCTTACGGTAGCTACGTAAGCTACCAGCGTTAAGTTGAGGTAAGTTAGACTCGGGATTCACGTCAACTGTTTCGACGTCAATATCGGAATCATCAGAAGACAAAATATCAGATTCCTTGTCTTCACAAGATGGTAATTTCTCTCGTTTGTCAGCAACTGTCCAGGTCCTTCCTAGTTTGAGTGTTGTTTGATTGCTCTCAGACTCGTTTTTTTTTTCTTGCTCAACTTTCTCACATGAATTTTTCAAGATTACGTCTACTTTCCAATTTTCACTTCTTTCCGTCAAAATTCTGTTTCTGTCACGACTTTCATTAGATTTCTCCAAAGTTGTTCCTACCTCTATATTTTCACATGATTCTTCCAAAGTTGAATCTAATTTAATATTACCAATTGTTCCTTCTACAGATGTTTCAAGCTGTACATCATGTCCCAGTATTTTCAAAGTCGTTTTAAATTCATTATAATTCTCCAAGTGATCAACTTCATTGTATTCGGCAACAGTTTCTTGTGTTTCGGTTTCAACTTCTTCAATCGATTTTCTCATATTTTCTTCTACTGTCTCCATTTCTTTATTTGGCATGTCACGAGTTACGTCTGAGATGACAAAATTACTCGATTCGTCAGCAAAACTTTCAACAATATCCTTGATATTCCCTTCGAACGATTTACCAACAACTGTTTGTATTTCAGTCTTGATATCATCGTTCATTTCATCAACCGGTTCGGTTTTCTCATCCCACTCTGGTTGACTGACATGATTCTCAACTTGAATCAGACCATCAAAAGCAGCTCTGATATCGGTATCTTCATTTGGTTCCTCCACGATTGTTTCCTGTACAGGTACTTCATTTATAGGTGATTTGAGATCAGTGTTTGACTTACTTTCTAGCCTGTTCTCGTCTATTGATGTACAGGAACTTGATTGCACTTTCAATTGACTATCACCACTTGGTGGGTCGACTATTCGTTCAAAGCTATCCACAGCCGGAGATGTTTCTAGTTTCATATTTTCACAGGATTCTTCAACAATTTTTTCTTCATCTGTAATGGTCAGCATTTCTGTATGGAGATACACGGGCGTTATTGTAAGTTCTATTGTCTTTTTGGATTTCCGATGTTTCGGATTTTGTTCGACCTCATCTTGCTTTTCCGTCGCCAGATCTTCGATCGATTTCCCACGGCATATTTCAAAATTGGCATTTGCATGTGCTTGAATTTCTGTGTCAAGATGGCCATTTGACAAACTCTTTACTACCTCGACTCCAGTATCTGGCTCATCAAAAGCTTCCTCCGACACGACTACTTTTGATTCACTTGGAACTTGTTTTGAATAAGTATAGTAATTGGTTTCTCTCCGAGCAATTATTTGACACATAACTATGTCTGTTTCACTGACAGTTGTTTCTAAGTAGTTTTCTTTAGGAAAACCAATCATTGTTTGTATATCTGCAACAATATTATTTACAGCAGTATCTTTGTGAATTTCACGACTTTTTGATTCCTTATTCAACTCGATATTGTTATTTGTTTCAATGGAAGTAGTTTCAAGTTCAACAGTTTCAATACTTTTAGCAATCTCCGTGCTTTGAAGATCTGTATTTTTACTCAAATTGTCAGAATGGTCTTGTTCATCGGGCTGATAATCTTTAATATTTTCACCAACTTCCATTATTTCTAAATCAACGTTAGCTGTTGGTGTGGTGCATTCCGTGAGGAAAATATTGCTCTCTTCTATGATGGACGATTCATCAGTTTCTGAATCATCAACAGTTTTGTTGAGTGTCTCGTCTAACTTGATACTTTCCTTCGACTCATGAGAAATCGCTGTTTTTTCCAACTCTTCAACTGCTTTGAGCTGAACTTTGGTATCATCGTTCTTCTTTGTTTGCAGTTCTGTCTCAACATCCTCCATTGATTTAAAACAGCCTGTTCCTGAATTTTTTTCTCCATTTGGTTCAATCAATGTTGTTTTTCCTTCCCTAAATTCACCCAAATCATTGGAAATTTCTTCAATTGCAGTCTCAATGTTTGTTTCTACTTTTTTACTTAATGTTTGTTTGTCCATACTCCAAACTTTCGAGTCGGATGTAGTTGAATGATTTTCTTGCTTCGTGAGTTTACCCGCTTTATTAATAGGATCTGCATTAGTAAAAATGTCCACTGGAATATTCCTATCAGCTTGATCTGACGTAATGTTTAGATTATCTTCCCTTAAATGTTCATTTTTAGATGTTTGCATTTTTTCTGTATCAATTTGACTGAATTCAAGTCTTGTTTCCACCTTGCTGGACTTTTCGTCTGTCTCCACTGATTCAACAAATGCTTCACGCATATCCTTTTCATTCGATTCTATGGTACTCACTTTTCTTACTTGACTAATATCGTCTCGCTGTTGGACAACCAGTACCACATCAGTATTACTCTCGAAGGACGGCCTTTGGGTATTGAATTCATTATTCTCAGTCATTTCATCGATATGCATCCCAACTTGAAAATTCAGCTTACCATTTTTGAACAGGGCAACATCCTCTTCATTTGGATTTTTCTCGTTGCACTTCAACGACTCTTCAGAAGATTTCATCTCCACTTCGATAGTTTTGTTCACGATAGGCAGAATATCACCGCCCTCATTATTGGAATCTATACGTGAATCTTTCAACTCTTCAGGCTTATTTTGCCGATTGCAAGAATCGTGTACAATTATTGGTAGTGACACGTGGTCAACGTCTGTTTCTTCATATTTGCGGGCAGATTTAGAATTTTTCTTGCAATCTTTGAAACGTGATTGATTTTGATCAAGTTCAATATTATCAGTTGACTCATCAATATTTGAATGTTTTCCTGGAAGCACTGAATTGGACAAAATTGAATCCCTGTTCCTTATTGCAGAATCCTGACTAACTGAAATTATTTCGTTACTTTCAATATTTTGAGACTCGTCCTTGGTTGGCGAGTCTTGAGAGTGACTACGAAGACTAGTCATAGGCATAAAAGACGAGTCACTTTCAATTTCACACTGCTTTTTTCGAGTGCAGGCCCCAACAGAGCTATTCGTGAAGTTCGTATCCAAGTATCTGGGGTTGTAAATTGGCTCAAGTGATGGCATATTCTTGATCGAGCAACGATTTTCTTCGCACTTTTCTCCTGTTGTCGATTCCTGGCTCTTAATATCACTTTCATCATTAGTATTCACTGGTCGAACTGACAGATCGACAACATCAGATTCTGGATTCTCATTGGGTACCACCTTGAACAAACCGGTGGATGGAGAAAGGATATTTTCATTCCGTAATGGCAATTCACTTGAAATATATTTAATGACCGAGTCAATAATCTCAGACGTTTGTGACAATTGTACTACTTCTATAGACGAATTACTGAATTGATTGTTGAGGATTGGTTCAGCAAGAATCGGTTCTTTCACACTCTCTCGAAGGTTTTTTTCACAATTTTTCTTACACATCATAGCAATTTCATCTAGAGTCATTCGAGAAGTTACTTTGGGACCTTGAGTATCTCTTGATTTTTTCTCTATATTTACATCTTTATTTGTCGGCAGTCCTGGTAAGCCTGAACAAACATCTGTTGGTTGTATTGGTGATTTAGACTTCGTGTTGTGCAGAGAGTTACGACTCTTATTTAATGATTCTGTCTCATCTAAATTACTTTCTACCATAGAATCTGTCGACACAATTGGTGGGGATTTTACATCAATTGATACTTTCAATGTTTCCTCAGCTAGTTTCAACAGAGAAGACATTTCATTATCAGCCATATGCGCTGAATAGGTAGAAATACTTGTTTGTTCATGTTCATCTGTGAGTAGTACCAAATGATTGATTTCACCTGATTTTTCATTTTTCTTGTTGTCTGCATTGCTTGTTGATGGATCATGTTCATCGATAGGATTCATTATGGATTTGGATTCATCTTGATTTTCCATTGGAAACACTTTCACCAGTTGACGTTTCACTTGAGGCAAGACTACACCAACATTCTCAGGGAATGCCAAACTTATGGAATCACGTTGGAAACAATCTCTAGGTATTTTACCATTTGAAGAATTCCCAATGGATTCATTTCCATCTACATTTGATAGAGTTGAATGTAGGTCCACCATATCTGGTACAGTTAATGCAGGCTCGCTCTGAACTGAAGCAGAATAGTATTTACGCTTCAATCCCTGGACTTGCCCCGGAGATTTTTCAATTTTTTTTAATGGTTTAATCACTGATGTAAACACATTGAGCCTACTACTAGTATCATCTTTGAATGCAAGTTCAGCTCCCGAATCATTAGATTTTGACGAATTATTTGTTTCTGTCGTGTTACCATCAATTTTGTCAAGGCTAGTAGAATCTAGCACAGCTGGTAAACTAGATGATGGGGCATCACTTTCTTCGCATTCGTTCCAGGTCTCATAGAATGTGCGAACATCACTCAACGTAGCGGTGTCACTGCTTGTTAAACATTCATCTTGACGTTTACGTTTCTTGTTTGGAGGTCGAGCGTTGGTATCGTCCGACTCTACAAAATTCATGTTGGGCTGAGGGTGTTGAATCTGAACATTTTGTGGCAGTTTAAACCCAGAAATACCAGCATCAGGCTGGTACATCATTCCGCTCGGAACAGGAACACGGTTACTACCTTGCATAGAATTCAGAGTATTATTCCCATACAAAGAATTATAGCCACCTTGCTTTGACAACATATTTTTATGGTCATAATAAACATTAGCAGACATGTTACTGGTTGTTTGATCAATCATACCTTCATACGAATGTGAGATATCGTGGTGGTAATTTGGGACATTCTTCATAGGACCAAGACAAGGATTGTCAACTACTTGCATCGACTGACCATAATCAATATTGTCATACATCTCATTACACGACGGTTGATTGACGTAAGTCTTCTTGTTCGCAACGTACTGCACATGTGTAACGGTCTTTGTGGCATTAATCTCGGAGTTGACGTTCATATGTGCCGATTGATTATTGTCCAAGGAGTGAGAGACGTAACTATTGGAATGAGCAGGTAGAATAAGAGGTTGAAAGTAATTTCCTTTGGTTATTTTACTGTGAGTATATGTGGCGTGCGAAGTTAATCGAGAATGAATTTGTGCACTGTCCGAGTTATAAGTATGTTGAAGTGCTCGACTGTGAGAATAAGGATCGAGAGGTAAAGGATGCGTCTGCATTGGGCGAGAACTGTGACTACTCATACGATTATTTGGATATCGTCCAATAGGAAATGATGATAAAATATTTCCGCTTCTTAATGCTTCTTGAGACCAACTTACAGGTTCCAACTGATCTTTTGCAGGATTTTCAATTGACCTTTTTATTTTCTCTACTTCTTGACGTTTCTGAATGTTTTGATATGTCTCGGCTTGGTGCTTATTGCAAGCTTCTAGAAAACTAGGCGGCATTTCTGTGTTGCTTTTAAGTTGATTCCTGATCCAGTACTCGGTTGCCGTGGGATTGTTAACAGTCATGTCCACACCAGCTATTGGCATCATGAGTCTTGGATCTGAACCTTGAAAGGCCCACGGATCAGGCTGACGATGGTTGTTGTTTGTCCAGTGATTAGACGGTTGCTGTTGGGCAACATTCGACGGGATTTGACCTGATCCGGGATACTTGCAGGATGCTTGCGGTTGCATGTGAAGACAGTTTGATGAACAACCAGTCAAGCAATTATACATAGTATCTTTTGCTGCTGATGTTAGATTACCACTTGGCTGATGTTTAGGCAAACTGTCTTGAGAAGACATTTCTTCTTTGTATAATGGAATATTTCCATGGTGACCAGATGTCACATCTCTTGGATACCTTGAATAATCAGTGATACCAGCGTCGATATTTCCAGTAATACTACTACGAATCCGGGGGTCGTTCACTTGAAACTGAGACATACATTTTGAAATAGCCACAGGATTTTCAGCAGTCAAATTCCACTGATGAGACCCTCTGGGCGCATGGTTACAATATGCACGACCACTACAGTTGCATTTCATCACTGCAGTTGGTCGGCGAATATGTTGGTTTGTGTTACCGAGTCTAGTATTGGAAGTCGGAAAATGCCCATCTTGAATCAATCCAGGCATTTGATTATTTATCATGGACTGATCTCCAAGGTAATTGTATTGCAAGGGATTTGGTCGGGAAATGGACCATTGAGCAACAGATGATGGTTGCTGCTTCAACAGATCACTTGGCTCTACTGATTGCTGATGAGAATTTTCATGAAAAGGAGGGTCTGACCGAAAAGAGCCTTCTTGATCTTTGAAGTTACTGAAAGGCATTCTGAAATATTATCATCTACTGACATGAACAAATAAATAAAATAAAGGACGACCCTCTCTCTTTGGCTAAGCTATGTTTACAGAATACATAATAACTGTACTGTGGGCCTAGCTGTTGGCGCAGCTATGGCACAGGCATAGGTCTTGGCCCGTGGCTTATTATTGTAGAAGGACCTTGATGTCACCGTAGTCTTGATGTTTACTGTTGATTTGAAAGACTGCCTAGGCCTATGCAAGGCCTATCACTTGTGGTAAGTCGAACATATTCTCTGGAACAGGAACCCTGTAAAATATTACGGATAATGAGGTCACTTCTAGTACACAACACATTTCACAGCTAAACTTCCTATAATCTACTGTTTACTTTACCATTCATGAAAAAAATTCACCACAACACTCCATTGATAGCACGTATATGACGTATGCCGACCGACTGAGCAAGAAAATGACTTCTCGTCAACGCAAAAAGTATTACTGTTGTAAGCGCCGGTGATGGAATTTCGTACTTCTAGCACGGCATTCTAGATTCAAAACAATGCATCATTCAAGTGGCCATGGATGGAAATAGGCATGTGCCACGTTTTGGCAATGTTGCCAGTTTGTACATGTATTGACTTGTCAATGTCAAATTTTTTGTAAAATCTACTTGTAGGCTGAATACTAAAAGAGGTTGATTTGATACCAATCGCAATTGGACAGTAGAGTTGACATGATGCAGGAGGATTCTAATGGTGATTCTACCTTTGAATTTGTCGATAAGAAAGCCTCAGATGATTTATTATCAAAAAAAGGTATGGAGACTGGAGAGAAAGGATAGTAGGCCCAAGCCCAAAACCAATGTCATTGAAATCAATGCTAGTGTTTAGGGTGTAGTAAAACATTAGGGTCTAGGCCTAGACTGTAGTATCACTACAATCTCAATGCCTTAACTACCCCCTGACATAACCCTAAAACAGATTGGCATGGCCCTGGGAATTAATGCCCTGGGCAATGCCATATGCTTGATCTATTTTCACTTTATTTTGTAGATACTGTGAGCACTGCCTCATCTGCTTCGATAGTTCACATCCCCAGTGCTGGAAATTTACTCTCGAGCATTGCTCCTCCTTCTGCATTACCGAGTTTTGTTTCGGCTGCTCCTATTACTTATGTACCAGATGTCTCCAAAACTCCTACAGCTCCAAGCAATGTTCTCACACCATCTCATGCGTTTCACCCTACTACGTTCAGGTTTGTAGCCAAATTGGTCCACGCCAATGCTGGGAATTTATGTTAGACCTACTGTACTAATACTTCATACTAATTTAATAATTTGCTCTTTCAGCCCAGTGATCCCACCCAGCAAAGTTGGTAACACAACTCCTGTGTCTACAGCAGAGGAGGCTTTGGAAAGTATGGCAGGGGAGGGAGGTGGTAGTTTGTTGGGATGGGTCAAGGGTGCAGTGGGTACGAGCAGCGGTATTTTCTCACGAGTAGCAGAAAAAGCCAAAAGTTCCGTTGATTCGATGATAACTACTCTCGACCCACAAATGAGAGAGTTCTTACGTATGTTGACTGCTTTATTTTAGTATGCTGTTTTTTAGTTGAAAATAATTCAAAAATATGTAGGCCCATGTTATTATTATTATTATTATATATTAGCATTGGTACTCTACAACTGGTAACTCTTTTAGATTCTGGAGGAGATATTGATATCATTGTTGCGTCCGAAAAAGAAGTGAAAGTTAGTCCTATCCGAGAAGCTTTCCAAGCAGTCTTTGGTAAAGCCACAGTATCGTAAGTTTTACCGTCATTGTTAAAACGATATATAACCTTACCATCATTTAGAACATTCAATTATATTTTTCTTTGTTTTCCAAAGTGGGATGTCAGCCCCAGTTTCTGTGGTAGCGGCTCAACCTGTTGGATTCTTGGCAGGTATAAAAGGAGCTGAAGAGAGAATTGCTGCAGTTCGATCTGCTTCCAAGGTACTAGAAAGACACCCCGTCCTTGCCATTGAAAATTTTCTAATAGAAGCAGCCGAGGATAAGTAAGCATGAATGACGTTAAATGAACTTTGATTTGATCCCTTTAAGAGTTCCATTTCATTGATATATTGTTTTGTTCTTTAGATGGTTTGATTTGGGTGTCTTACTTCTCAGCGATCCATCAAGAGGCATTAATTTACAATTATTTACCCAAATGACACCTGTCCCTGCCACTATTGTCGCCTTGGCTAGGGACGACACACCCAAGGATTATTCGCTTCTTGCATCTGGTTTTTCGGTAACTATCGGCAGCCTCATGGCTAATAATCTACAAGTACATCAAAATGAATGGCATCAAGCATTCACTGGTGTTTCCAGACGAGATATGCTTCTCGTTTCAGCCAAAACGCTGGCAGGAATCTACAAGAACAGCATTGCCAACAGTAGCATAGTACTGTGATCTGAAAACATCTTATAAACTCCATGGAATGTTCAATATTGCATTATAAAAAACAATATGATTAGCTTATATTTGGAATATAAAGAAATTACACTCAGTAACTTTTCTCATAATGGTTGGGCATTGATGATTAATAATTATTTATTTCAACATGAATACAACTTTAATCAGTGTCACTGCCTTTCAGAGAGTGAAAGAATGTGGTTTATGGTTATGGTTTTAAATATAAAATCACACAGAAAAAACATTAAATAATGGACAATCCAACTCAATGGCATGTTAACATCTCAACTATTTTCAGTTCGCTTCAAAAGTTGAAACTCTTAAAATTAAGCGTATGTGTATTATTCAGTGTTATATATGCACATTGCTATCTATACCATAATAATAATAGTAAATAATAATTATATAAATAAAAAGTACTTATTGGAACATAGAGATGGCAAGTGCTACACAAGACGGCGAAAGGTACAAGAGTTACCAGATTTGTCAAAGCTAAAAAAATCGCCTTACATTGAGATCTGATATTAATACTGTGACTCTAAAGTAATACCCCCCAATGTTTTCTTGTTTTCATAAAATTCAAAACAATAAACAGGAAACTTTATAATAATGTTACATTTATATAATATAGACCACGTTTATGTGAAATTATTATTATATAATTTTGGAAAACTGTGCTGCCAACTTTGATGGAATAAAACTAACAAGAAATGCACTTAACACATTGGCTAGTTTAATTTAATCAATCCACATAATTCAAGCTTAAAGCACATCTCAACCCTGAAACTAGTTGCTGATAAATAATGATGATATCCATTTCTCTAATTTTAGAAACAACTTCAAATCACAGTCTAAATTTCAGAAATTATAATGAATTTTTTGTCCTCCAGAAACCAAGAGCATGGCGTAGGCATTACTGATTCCATATAGAAATAAACAGAATCGAGTAATGTCCACGACATACACAATAATTTATGAAATTGAGATCTTGATTTATAGTTTTCTCTCAAATTGTAAAAATAAATATCGTCTTTGTTCGTTGAAATCTTGTCTCAGGGTTGTGATGCCTTTCAATATAATTGTGACGCAGCTACTAATATTTTTACATTCAAATCAATGTACATTGCTAATTGATCACATCTTAGCCCAGGTATATGCTCTTAATAGTAAACTCAGTCAGCTCCACATAAACAAACATCTGTTAAGAATTTACAATATCGCTAATACCATAGTAGTGTGACTAACAATGGTGAATCCAAACTCCAGCATATTCAGCTGACAATTACAATTATTGGTGCCCAAGTAGGTTTGCTTTATGTGATCAAACTTCCTGGCAGCAGACAATTCATTTTTCACTTACAGTAAGAAATAAGTGATGATAAATTCAATTGGACGTCTATGTTTGATTTTCCTATGATGGCAGTTATAGCAGAGTTTTGATTCTTGCATCATTGTTTTGTAATACGTATAACCGGATTATCGGTGTGTGTACAAGTGTAAATGTACAAGTTTTTTCATTGAAATACATCCCAATTTCTGAACCTTGCTTTCAACACGTAGCAATTTTAGCCCTTGATCTCTTCTGGTAAAACTCTTTCCGATACATGTCTGGGTCAACTAAAATTGCCGCAAAAAACATTCTCGTTATGTTGGTAGTTAAATAATTACATTACGTAAGACAAGACTGCACCGCCACCACAACGTTTTTTTTCATATTGGCACAGCCTACTGTAAGAAAACAACAACTACTTTCTCTGGACCCGTAAAATAACATAAAATGTTTGGAAATACAATCAAATATGGTGTTTGATCTCAATCTACGTAATATCTCAAACATCCACATGAATTATTTGTTTTAAAAACAGAGCCAGTCCATGATAGGATTGGGTGTATGTATGACTTAGACTACATGCAATATACAGGTCTCTTACTAGCTATTATATACAACATACACAATGCGGGTACACGTCGAAGCGAGGGGGGAGGAGAGTAGACATCAAAAAAAGAGTGGAAGAACAAACCACGTTTCGTTTAAATTCTAGACTACTACAAATTACCATTATTAAAAGTTGGCGACGAGTTCTACTCTAGTTGACACTATAACTGTGACGAGAGCCTTTGTGAAATGTGAAATTTCTTGGACGTTTCTCGTCCGTTCAGCCACTATTCGAGAGGGCGGAATGAGCACGATATTAAAACGTTCTAAAGTAATAGTTGATACAATATTCACTAGGATGTTCTCTCACGACACACAAGTTGGGAGCAGGAATAGGAACAGGGGCAACATCAAGAAGTCTGGATTACGATTACGGATCACTGGAATAAAACTAAAAAGGATCATTGTCTTTGTCTCTCTATCTCTCTCATTAACTGGTCTCATACAGTCCCGATCTTGATATGAGCACATCAGTTCTTCCCGCCCTCTCCTTCTGACTTTTGTTGGGCTGTTTATTATGGCCTGACTCGTTAGTCGAAGGATCTACACAGGGGCTAAAGTCACGTCACAGGAGGCAAAATACTTCGGTTTGCCATGTGAGTCGCTAGACTTTGAGTCTCAGGAGAGACTCCGGAGTCTCCTGTCCTCGGCTTCGGGCATGTCGTCTTCGAGGACTGTGTTCGCAACCGGTCGTTTCTCGCCTGCAACAAACCAAGGATGTGAAACTATATTACCTCATTAAATTATTTTGACAAGTGGATAATTTGGAAACAATTCATTGACTGAACTTAACGAGTGTTGCATATATGTTGTTTGTATGCATATACAACACCATTCAATTTTGGTATTGGATTTGGAAATTTGAGAAAACACTAAATCATTTAAAATTCCATATTTCAAGAACCTAGGTATACGTATTGAAACTTCAGAGTGGCACAGAAAACCTTGAATGGTTTGTTTGCCAATGGTGTTCAACAAGGAAACTTTACAATCAACCAGTAGGTCCTAGACATATATTTTTGTTGATTTTCATTTTGTCAGTTAGATACTAAATTTACCTATGTTCCAATTTTTTGAATGAGCGAAGCAAAGTTTCAATTTATTGTACTTGAAGAGAACAAACTTATTTTTTCATTTGTGCTCTACAGATCAAATGAAGTCTCAAATTTTGTTGAAACTTGGCATATACATGTATCATCATCAAACTTGATACTGTATGGTTTGTGGTGCAACCCCCCCCCCCCCCCCCTTCAAAGTCTCTTTGGAGAAAATAATTTGGTCATGTTTTAAAACTCCATGAGAATAACCCAGAGGAGAAAATTTGAAAAAAAAATATTCTCTTCGAACAAATTCAAATTCTCACAGAATTCAAACATAAAAATAATACAAATTATTTCAAAGTTTTACATAATTGGATCAGTTGTTTTGTAGAAAATCATTAAAATATAGTTTTTTTCAGATCAACTAAAGAGCTATTGAGAAAATCAAAAGATGAAACCGATCAAATTGTTGAACGATTTAAAAGATTAGCAACAAAGAGAAGAGAATATAGTATTTGTAAATAAATGGTAAAATTAGCTATTTTAAAATAAATCAGGGTGTGTGTAGATTTCCATCACAATAAATATTTAATATATTTACTTCTTTAATTATTAAATTAAATACAGTGATAGATTTCATTCCACTTGTATTGATTTACAGTATTATATTCATATTTTCATATAAATAGGCTTTTATTAATCTTACACCGCATGTGCTGTGGTGTCCCAGTTGGATAGTTTTTTTAGTCGTGAATTGTCTTAATGTTCTGAAAACACCAATCACATGCATGGAAATGTTCAACCTGAAATCCCATAAAAAAATACAATTCCGTACAATTCCATAAAAAATATTGTACAGTAGTCTTATTGACCTCAATATTGCTTGCAGAGACCGTCAGTATGTAGGTTTTATATGCTACGTACCTGTTTGAATACACACAACAAAATAGTGTTTTTTATGTTTGTATACATATTAGGCCTTGCAAACTGCAATCCTCTTTCTATCACAAACAGTCAGTAATTAATGATACAATCTATATATCATAATATTGTATGTGTTTGTGTTGGCAAGCCATAACAAGGCATATATTTTATAAGTGTGGCAATATATATTTTTTTCAGTTTGAATGGTATAGTGGAATTTCTATTCAATTTCATGTCAGGCATGAATATAAATATTATAACTGAGGACTCAGTATTGGTTAACTCTTTCCAGTAGGCTTACTGGCTTTTTCCAGTAGGTCATTATATTATTTGTATTATTTTTCATCGGTTAATAATACTGGGACAATAATGCGTTGAGTTCCTGGTACACGTTGATAACAGTCTATTACAATTCGAAATTCAATCATTTTAGTTTGGTTTGCTCTGACAGAAAATAAAAAATGTGACTTTTCCAGAATTAATTACCGAGATGGGTGGTTATATTCGAAGACAAAATTAGGGTCAATAATAAAGTGACTGTGCAAAATTGACAGTAAGAGAAGACATCCATCTGGTCTAAATCGGAACTTTCCTCTATGTTTTTTTTTTTGGAAAGGGGGGGGGGGGGGGGGGGAATGCTCCACAGGTCACTCCGATTTTCTAGACATTTATTCATCTTCTAATTAGGAACCTGAGATCTTTCAACTCTTATTCAGATTAACGTAATCATCGGTCGAATAGATTGTGAGACATTGATGATTGATATTTTTAATCCGAAGAATGATTAAATTTCGAGACGTTGACAATTATGACGAACATATTTTATTTATTTATTTTTTATTTTAGTTCATGAAAATTGGATGAGAGGTGATTTCACGAGTTCTTAGTCAAGTAGTAGTTAGCTACCCATCAGTTGGGGTACCTACAAAAATAGCTTACATAGGTAACTCAGGGTGATGACAAATTAATTTTCTAACAATTGCTTAACCCACAGCTAACTATAGTTCGTGGAACAGGATCTAAGGCCCAGTTTTACGAATTGATAATTATTAATGGATTGAGCAATAGTGGATTTACTTGCTACTAGCCTTGGTGACATATGTTATTTTTGTACCTTGAATGAAAGTTAGCAGATTAGTCCTTAACTAAGATTCTTAAAACTGGATTCAGACCCCATATTACCAATAACAGAAATGTGTTAATTAAGCTAATTTATTAATTAAGGTACAGAAATACCATTGGTAACCAAGGGTAATAACAAGCTAATCCACTAATCATCGCCTAATCAACAAATTTATTATTCGTAAAACGGGACCTTAGTAGTTTAAATTCCAAGGTGTGTAGATTTCTGTTGGATTTCATATTTCACTGATTACAAGGTAGGCCTATATTCTGCGATTTCCTAGTAACTGAATTTTAGAATTAGCCCTTTCAACCATTGTACACATTTAGTATCAGTCGACAACAGTGTATGCGAGCTCGGAAAATCCGTTGAATAATTCCAATATTCAAAGAATATTTTTTGAAAAGTACGTTGAGTCGTTGACAAGGTAACAGAAATCTCACCTCCAAGCTCGCAAGTACCCGGAAATTTCGTCTCGATGACATACCCCGTGGCACAAGCGTCTTTGAGCATGTGACACCACGAGTGGTACGTGCGATTGTTGGTGCCGCAGATCGGGCCCCCCATGTCGCGGCGAGCCCCCGACGGACTGCGAGGTTTCGGACACCGGTAGCTACACGTCACACAGCGCGGCGTGCCGTTTGGCATTTCCGTCAGGCAGGACTGCCGTTCTCTGCATCGTATGCTCCCGCACGATGCCACATCTTCAACACAAACAAAGGATTGATAAATAAAAGGAAAACGACATCTGTTCGTTCGTTAGCGTTGATTGATTGCTTATTTAATGAGGTTCTGAATAATTTCCCAAGAAACGGTTCACACGAGTTACACAGAGAATGTACACAATATAGTATATTGGATGAGCAAAGTGAAGACTCATTTATCGTACTTTAAAAAAAAATCGTCCTTGTTTGTGCTCGATTCACAGGTCAAACGAGAGTAAAATTGAGATGAAACTTGGCATGCCCAACTCGATACTGTATAGGTTTGAGATGCAATCGGTTTAACCATTTTGTAGGAAAATAATTCCAAATTTTTGAAAACTCTTATGAGAATAATCCAGATGGACAAAAAAAAAAGGAAAAATCTCAGAATGAATTCAAATTCATACGAAATTTAAGCACTTGAATGATTCACATTATTCCAAAGTTTGCCGTAAATCAGATAAACCACTTTGGGCATAAAATTCGAAAAATATCGTAAAGCTTTTTCACATCAATCAAAGCTATTAAGAAAGCTATTAACATTACCTAGACATGAAACTAATTACATTGTATCGTACAACTATTGAAATATCAATAGGTGAGTCAAGAAGTCTGTCTGTTGATAGATTCAAAATCGAGGTGTGTATAGTTAGTTTTCCATTACATTTCATTCAAAGTCTGGCTCCCCTCACAATGCATAATCATGCTGCATTTCCCTAGTAGTTGTAAGAACTCAAAACACAATATATTTATATTTAATTTCTCTTTTCATATTTATATTTATATATTCTATTCACCTGCAATGCCATTTATATGAGTTTTTCAAATAAAATTTCCCAAGTTTATAAATAATATGTTGTTGATGTGAATGTTTTCTTATTATATGTTATACGATGAATGTGATGTTATGTAGGGTTGACTTGAATCGCCACTGATCAGTCAATTCGTCCGACCATGGGCTGACCTGTAAAGTAGGTACAAAGTGAAGCAAGCAGCGACAAATTTTGAGTACAATGAGTCTTCATTCACCTCGATTATCTCGCGAATCTAATCAACTCTGTTATTGTTGAAATATAACAAACACATTTTTAATACGATTTTTAATAATTATGAAATAGCAAATATGCCTTATCGAAAAAAACACGTACCACATTGCAGATGGATCAACGAGAACAAAAAACGTTGTTGAAAATTCTTTTGAAAACATGGAGTTTCTCACAAACGGCAAGACTGATTGCCCTAGGAAAACCTTGAAATTAAGCTTTTTAGTAACTTCTATACGTGTCTTTGCAAAAAAATATTTTCAATTGGTTGTCGGTATTCACATCTTCGGTAGTCTTATGAGATTTTTCGGATTACGAATATTTTCTTCGAAAGAGTCCTAACAAGGCAGCGTGCCAATGAAAATCTTCTTGATGATCAATGAAACCCTCCAAATAGTGCAATGGTCCCCTCCCAAAACGAGAGAGTGCCATAAGAGTCGCACAGAGATATTCAGCTATGCTCATCCAATGAATCTTGTCAATAAGGAAAGTCATTTTATTTTATTTAAAATTATCCTTTACTCCATTTTTATTTTCGAAGTTGAGTAGTATCTCAATATTCAGTATTTCTAAGCGTTATGTAATTAACCGTACATGAAAGTTAGTTGAGTTGCCTAACTGTCAGGTATATTTTTCGAGCTAACTGGACCACCTAAATTTGAGGCACATTTAGCAAGTAAGGGAAGAAACAGGAGTTGGAGCAAGTACTTGAAGATCTAGAGCCTAATGAATATATATTGTATATATATATAGATAAATTTCTCAAATCCAGATAACCAATTACATTTTTGGGCCAGAGGGTGCTAGCACCATTTTTCTAGGGCAGACTTCTCAAAGCAATCGGTTCCTGCCAGTTCCGACTTCTTCCTCCTCTTTTTCACTACTGATTGTGGAGGCCCATCCTCTGTTTCTTCTTCTCTTCCTACGAGTTTCCTCCACCGCTCTCTATTCTCCCACCATCTCTCGTCTCCCACTTCTCATTTTTCTCTTCGGTTGCTACCCCAAACTTGACTCCCATCTTGCCACCTTTCTCTTGGTCTTCCAGCTCTTCTCTTAAATCCATTGTTTTCTGCTATGTCAAATATTGCTCTTAAGTGTCCTCTTCTTTTCCATTCTCCGCATAAGCCCATACCACCTAAGTATTTCCCTTTCCAATTTAAATGATAACCTTTCCAATTTCCACTCCCACTCCATTCCTTATTTTTTTACTCCTCTTTTTTTTCTTCAACTTTGACACTCAGGCTACACTCCTCACGAACTCCCTTTCTGCTGCCTTAATTTCTTTTCTACTCTCCACTTGATTGACCATGCAACTGCTCCATATGTCAATATAGGCAAGTAGTAACCATTATGAATGAATATCTTCCTACTCCTCGGAAAATCTTGGTTCCGAATTAGCTTCCTTACTTTTTGAAATAGTCCGTCCGCTTTTGCTATTCTCTTATTATAACACATTCACTTCTAGCTCTACTTTTGCCGTATTACTAATAACACTTCCCAAGTTTGAGAATTCTTCTACTTCTTCACGTTCTTGATCTTGCAGCTGTACTTTTTCATAAATTTTTCTCTTCTCTCTGCTCATCAACATTGTTTTGCTCTTTTCCACGCTAATTCTCATCCCGAACGACACCGTCATTTCTACCCATGTTTCTACTTTCTCTTGTACCTCTTCTCTACTGTCACCCCATAACAAGATGGCATCATTGTCTTTGACCCTGGATCTTCCTTCTCTGGTAAGGTTCCACTTTCTGACCCATCTCATCCATCACCACTATATCCGATATTGTTTCTTCTTAGCAGCATACCAACAATTTGTCAAGCTTTTATTTACCAATTTTACATTGTTTTTTTATCTAGATGAGCGAAGCGAAGGTATATATTCCAAATACCGAGAATAATTGTTTTTTTCTTTTGTAATTTTGTGCGTGACATACAGGTCAGTAAAAAGAGGTCGAATTGATACATTTTCTGCATATTGGTGTGACACCGATAGATTGAGATAGTTTTACGAAAGAATCGATCGACCTAGTTTTCCAAAACAAAATCGGAAAGCTTGGAGAATGATCATAAGAATAACCAGGAGGAAAAATACTTGGAAATATATATATATATATATATATATATATATATATATATATATATATATATATATATATATATATATATATATATATATATATATATATAAATATATAAATATATGAATATATGTTTAAAATATATATATATATATATATATATATATATGAATATATATATATATATATATATATATATATATATATATATATATATATATATATATATATATATATATATATATATATATATATGTATATGAGATTTTATTAAATATTTAATATATATATAAAAGTATTGTTCTTTTTCTTTAGTAATTTTGTGCGTGACATACAGGTAAGTGAAAAGAAAGGTCGACTTGATGTTTTTTCTGCATATTGGTGTAACACCAATGAATGAGATAGTTTTTCCAGGAAATCAGTAGGACCATTTTTCCGGAAAAAATCGGGAAGCTCTGAAAATCCCCATGAGAATAACCAGTAGAAAAATACTTGCAAATGAAAAATTTCCAAAAGCTTCTGAATTCTCACAGAATGCATGAACATATATATATATATATATATATATATATATATATATATATATATATATATATATATATATATATATATATATATATATATAGGTATATATATATATATATATATATATATATATAAATATATATATATATATATATATATAAATATATATATATATATATATATATATATATATATATATATATATATATATATATATAAATGGATATATATACATATATATATATATACATATATATATATATATATATATATATATATATATATATATATATATATATATATATAAATAGATATATATATATATATATATATATATATATATAAATAAATATATATATATATATATATATATATATATATAAATATATATATATATATACATATATATATATATATATATATATATATATATATATAAATATATATATATATATATATATATATATATATATATATATATATATAAATATATATATATATATATATATATATATATATATATATATATATATATATATAAATATATATATATATATATATATATATATATATATATATATATATATATATATATATATATATGTTGTACCGTGCTCTCGGGTTGACCGCGTATGCTCATTAGAAGAGAACTGCTGGATCTTAAAAGATCCTTTGTCTCTCCAACGTTTCGGCAAGATGTGACTTGCCATCTTCAGGGGATGAGCTTCGAGTCATTCGATCTACGCACGTCGAAGACTACGGATCCCCTGAAATGGCAAGTCACATCTTGCCGAAACGTTGGAGAGACAAAGGATCTTTTAAGATCCAGCAGTTCTCTTCTAAAGAGCATACGCGGTCAACCCGAGAGCACGGTACAACATTCTACTAAATCCGCGAGAACATCCGTCACAACATATATATATATATATATATATATATATATATATATATATATATATATATATATATATATATAAATATATAT